>CM038682.1:274079817-274476044 GCA_021605205.1 Aegilops longissima
GGTATTTGATCCGAGTCGGCCATTTGGTCTATCGCACTAACCAACCACGTGGGAAAGTTATGGGCACTTTCGGCGTCGTGGTATCACCGAAGCCTTCGTTGACAACAAGCGATTGAGCGGCGCTACCGGATTGGAACACAAGCCTGCTCTTGTATTAAGGGGCTAGTTACGCTTCGGTCGCGACGCATAGCGTCGAGTGTGCTAAGGCGATTGGCCGGCACTTCTGGCGCTTAGGTTTAGACCGGCGTGCAGACCTCTCTGTTGGCCTAGGTGGGGCTGCGGCGTGTTGATCTTCCGCGGCGGGCATGACCCGAGGAAAGTGTGTCGGCCAAATGGGATCAAGCGTGTTGGGTTATGTGGTGCACCCTGCAGGAAGTTAATCTATTGAATAGCCGTGATCTTGATAGCAGGATGACTTGGAGTTGTACCTTGACCTTATGACAACTAGAACTGGATACTTAATAAAACACACCCTTCCAAGTGATGATATAACCGGTGATCGCTCTCTAACAGGGCAATGAGGAGGATCGCTGGTAGGATTATGCTATGCGATGCTACTTGGAGGACTTGATCTACTCTCTTCTACATTTGCAAGACGGAGGCTGCGAAGCGTAGTCTTTGACAGATTAGTTATCCCCCTCTTATTATGGCATTCGCAGATTCGGTCCGATATGGCCCTTTACACATATATCCATGCATATGTAGTGTAGGTGCTTGCTTGCAGTACTTTGGATGAGTACTCACGGTTGCCTTGTTCCCCTTTTTCCCTATCTCTATCCGATTGTTGCGACTGCACGACGGAGCCCAGAGGCGACGCCACCGTCGATGATGACTACTACACGGAGGTGCCTACTACTACGTGCAGCCCGGCGGCGACCGAGAGTAGTTAGGAGGATCCCAGGCAGGAGGCTTGCGCCTCTTTCGATCTGTATCCCAGTTTGTGCTAGCCTTCTTAAGGCAGACTTGTTTAACTTATGTCTATATTCAGATATTGTTGCTTCCGCTGACTTGTCTATGATCGAGAACTTGTATTCGAGCCCTCGAGGCTCCTGGCTTGTATTATGATGCTTGTATGACTTATTTTATGTTTTAGAGTTGTGTTGTGATATCTTCCCGTGAGTCCCTGATCTTGATCGTACACGTTTGCGTGTATGATTAGTGTATGATTGAATCGGGGGCATCACAAGTTGGTATCAGAGCTGACTGCCTGTAGGAATCCCCTTCCACACTCCTTGGCCGAAGTCGAGTCTAGACTTTACAAAACTTCTACTAACATGGCTGTGCGGCCCATGGGCCCACGTCGCCATTGGGTGGTACTAGGATCTTTTACTCCTCGACCTTTACTCTGGGACTCTGAACTCTCTTCTACTCATTTAAACGAATTTACTAACTAACACTAGGATCCCGTGACCACATTCACCCCAAAGTTGGATAAAGCCATAGTTATTCCTTAGAATAGTATTTTGAACAATTTCCACACTGTCATTTGACTCCTCTGAAACATCTTTGCTTTCAGATGGAAACCACGAGGCAGGTCGTGCGCCACACGACGGCCATTGGTGCCTCGGGATCACCTGCCGTGCTAGCTGAGATGATGACCTATCTGGGTTATCATTGGCACCCTGAGTACACCATCTTTGAGGAGTACCAGGACTTTAACTAGGAGTAGTACCGTGCCATCGTCCACCTCTACTCTCGGGAGTATGACTCCACTACTGTGTTGCACACCCCTCATGGTGTTGGAGTGACTATCGATATGGCAGTCCACGATGCTGCTTATGCTGCTCTGACCCGTCTTCGTGCAGAGTATCGGGAGTTGGACACCTCCCCCTTCAGGCACATTGCTATCACATCTGATGTTGGTGCGGAGGGTTACTACACTGCTTCCTACTCCACTGTCACCCGAGAGCCCTTCTACCATCAGAACTTGGTTCTGCATGCTGATGGGCTGGATCGAGCTAACCGAGCTCTTCGCCACGAGTTGTACACCACCCGGTAGCACCTTTACCGTGCTCTGACGCTGTTGCACCCCTTTGTCCGGTCTAAAGAGCTGCCGCGTTCTGCGATCTACCCAGCCAGGACCGTGATGCCCCAGGGTGTCGGTTGGCCAGATGTGGGAGGCTACTCTCCCGCACTTGGTCCTCTTCTACCACTGGCGTCGGGTTACGCACGAGTATCCGCTGCCCCAGTGCCAGCGGCGTGGAGGACTATCCGCTGCCGCACTACCAGCTTCGAGCTACAGCTACCTCCATGATGCCGCGTGGGACTGATGTAGGCTTGCTTGTTAGTGTTAGGTGCCTTTGTCGCGAGCCTACGTGCCGCCTATGATGTTTTAGTCTATGTACTGAACTCTATGCATGACCCCCTTTTGTAAGTTATGCCGACTACTATGTAGTAGCTATCGTGCTCCTTCCCTTATGCATGATCCATCATGAATGATTCTTGTCTTTGCAAAATTTCTTAATGCTGAACTACCCCTGTTATATATTAGCAGGATGGTTAGACCAGGTGGTCGTGGTCGTGGCGGCAACGCCCCACCACCGCCTGAGTACATGGCTGGAATGATCCAACAGCTCGAGATGAATCGCCAGTTCATGGAGAATATAATGGCTCAGTTTCCTCACCCCAATATGAACCAACAGCCAGCCCCAGTAACTCTACAGGATTTCATGCGCCTCAACCCAAGTGTATACCGCAGCTCAATTAAGCCTCTGGATGTTGATGACTGGCTCCGTGACATCACCTATGAGATGGAGTCTGCTGATGTATCCCCTGCTAGCTTTGTCACCTTTGCTTCCTTCTTCCTGAAGGGGCCTGCAGCTCAATGGTGGGACAGCCACAGGCGTACTCTGCCAGCTGGAACAATCATCACCTGGACAGACTTCCAAGCTGCTTTCCGTGCCCGCTTCATTCCTCAGGGAGTCATGGACCGGAAGAAGCATGAGTTCCGCAACCTCACCCAAGGCAACAAAACTGTTGAAGCTTATCGGGAGTTTCGGACTTGTCCCACTATCTCAAGAGGACATTGCAAGCGATGCCCGTGAGCGGGAGAAGTTCGTGACGGCCTTCAAGGCGACATCAAGCTCGCACTTCTAGTGCATGACTTTCTTGATTTCGCCACCTTGGTGAACAAGGCCATCAATGTCGAGACTGGTCTGCGGGAATACCGAGCTCTCACAGCGCAGCCGTGACACGAGCTCATCTTGGGCCCGTCTCTCATGAGCGTAAGATATGGATTCCCAACAGCATGTACCGACCAACTACACTGCCCTAAGGCGAGCTATCTTGCACCTCGTCCGCCTACTCCTCCAACTAGGCAGCCAAGGCTTCCAGCTCCACCATCCCAAGCTCTGCTCCCACTCCCAATAATGGTTTGTGCTACAAGTGTGGTCAACAGGTCACCGTGCTAGGGATTGCAATCAGAATCGAGAATCAGCGGCACTTCCCATGAATCGCCGTGGAAGCAACCAGCCCCGCAACAACAATGCCAAGCCTTATGGTCGAGTTCATGCCAACCACGTTGATCTGAACGAAGCTCAAGACCAGCCTGCTACTGTGATGGGTGCACTCCTCGTAAATTCAGTACCAGCATCCGTTTTATTTGATACAGGTGCATCACATTCATTCATGTCAGAAGATTTTGCATACATGCACGACGTTAAATGTGAGCAGATGAACACTTCGGTAGTGGTAAAAACCCCCGCAGGACAATGTCAGACCTCCATGGTTGGCATCAAGGTCCTTGTGGAAATCGAAGGGTTGGAATTTCGCGCCTCTCCCATTATTCTGAAGTCTTCCAATATTGACCTCATACTGGGAATGGATTGGTTGAGAGCGCATACTGCTTCTATAGTTTGCGCCACTAAGACCATCCATCTGCTACACCCTTCAGATGAAATAGTTACTTACCAAGCTCATCTGGTGCAAAATGCCAAGGCACGGTGAGGGAGTTCCGCACTAGGGGGTGTCCGGATAGCCGAACTATCATCATCAGCCGGACTCCAAGACTATGAAGATAGAAGATTGAAGACTTCGTCCCGTGTCCGGATGGGACTTCCCTTGGCGTGGAGGGCAAGCTTGGCGATGCGGATATGTAGATCTCCTACCATTGTAACCGACTCGGTGTAACCCTAACCCTATCCGGTGTCTATATAAACCGGAGGGCTTTAGTCCGTAGGACGAACAACAATCATACCATAGGCTAGCTTCTAGGGTTTAGCCTCTTTGATCTCGTGGTAGATCTACTCTTGTAACACACATCATCAATATTAATCTAGCGGGACGTGAGGGTTTTACCTCCACCGAGAGGGCCGAACACAGGTAAAACATCGTGTCCCTTATCTCCTGTTACCATCCGCCTAGACGCGATTCGGGACCCCCTACCGAGATCCGCCGGTTTGACACCGACATTGGTGCTTTCATTGAGAGTTCCTCGTGTCATCGCCGTCGGTAGGATGCCTCATCTCGTCTTTAGAGGCGATACTATCGCCAAAGGAGCCTTGGCGCTGGCGACTCTTGACTAGGTGGTTTTCTTATGGCCGCCATCCGCCATCCGTGCCGACGATGACCTCTCGAGTCATCGAAACCAATCTCGTGTTAGTTTGGAACTTACCGAACAGTTAGATCGATCGAGCTCTCCTCCATAAACGAGCTCTTGGACCGCATCGCTGCCACAGGAGTCGCCACGGACTATGACGGATCGGGCCTAAAACCGATCCGAGAGAGATCAACTCTCCCGGGCTACCCATCATGTTGCTGTGATAGAGCAGCAATGCGGCGATTCTTCTTGTATCTTAAAGACTAGTTGCGTCCGGATTCGATCCCTCCATGCGGATTTCCGCAGAGGGACGGACGTCGACCAAGCCACGAACTTAAAGTCGGTGGCGGGTTGGACTCATTGGATAACACTCAAAATCCAAACTTCCAAGTTCGAAACTTCTCGGCCCTTGAGTCCTGATTGGACAGGGTTCGGATCTAGTCCACCGCCCACCCAAACATTAGCGATCTCTCGAATTCGCAAGAGCCCGCTGAAACAGTACATCATTCTTGGGCGATTCCTCTGGTTAAGAACAGGATAAAGGACTGCCGAGAGGAGGGCGCAATCCCAATTTTCTGCAATAATTGCACGGACAAGGAATCCTAAACGCCATAAGTCGTCATTGAAATTACACGCTTTACTGACTTGGCGACCATAGTACAAAAATCTTGTGCGATGGAGGCGCTGGTAAACCGAAAGTAAATTTTGGGATAATCCGGCCCGAATACATCCCTAGTCCGGAACAAAGGGTGCATCATTATCAAGCACCGGGTTGAATATAAACAACCAAAACCCCTAAAAGTGCGGAACCGTCTTGGAGGGTTGGCTCAACGGACCTGCAAAATCCACAAGACGGAGGGCGCCACTCCAACACACAGCCTTGGCGTGTTGGATACTACGGCAGTGGCCAAAAGTGGCGAGGCTTTTTAGCCCCGGCAACCAACCCAGATACCAAGACGGTATTAACAGTCTTGAGACTTTCGCATCAAATAACATGCGAAGCGAACAATCCGCAGCCTCGCGAAGTCTACCAAGTAGCAACAACAAATCCATGGAGCGACACGGCTATCACTTCAACGCCAGCGATGACGAACCTAAATTCGAACAGCTAGAGCACCGGCCGCATTGGTCCTCGGTCCGATAGTAGGCGGTTTTCGTCTTACTAAGGTACTCATGGATGGCGGCAGCGGATTAAACCTCATCTATGAAACCCTTCAAAAATGGAAATTGACTGGAGCCGCATTGAGCGAAGCAGCACAACCTTCGGAGGATAATCCCTAGTCGAGAAATGCGCTGCGCGGGAAAAATCACACTAGATGTAGTGTTCGGCTCACGGACAATTACAGGTCCGAGGAGGTCACGTTTCAAGTGGCCCCATTCGCAGCGGATATCACGCTTTGTTAGGCGAGAGGCATTCACAATCTTCCAAGCTATACCCCACTACGGGTACATGAAGCTCAAAATGCCCGGACCCAATGGGATAATCACTCGCTTGATGATCCGGATCTGGCACTCAGCTGAAAATAAGACAGCCAGACTGGCCCTAGAGGCATTGTCCAAGTCCTAGCGGCAGAGGAACTAGCTACGCTGCGCTCCATGGTGGATAGGGACGATGTGATACTCGATAAGAGGTCCAAATCCACCTCTTTTAAACCAGCAGACGAGATAGTCAAATTTCAGGTCCATCCAACGGACCCACAAAGGCGGCCTCCATTGGGGCACAATTAAGTCCTCGATGTCGAGGCAAGACTACGAGAATTCCTTCGGAAAATTGGGACATTTTGCACGGCATCCCTTAGACATGCCAGAATCCCACGCAGTTGGCAGAGCACGCCTAAATATCCTAAAAGGATTCAAGCCACGTCAAACAAGCTCTTGGCGATTTTCCGAGCCCAAAAGACGAGCAATGGGAGAAGAGCTAGCCAAACTCTTAGAAGCCGGATTCATCGGAGATATAAAGCACCGGACTGGCTAGCCAATCTAGTAATGGTACCAAAAAGGACAAATCCTGGCGCCTCTGCGTCGATTTTAAAGACCTTAACAAGGCCTGTCCAAAGGACCCTTTCCCTCCCTCGCATCGACCAAATCATCGATGCTACCGCAGGGCATGATTCATTGTGCTTCCTCGGCGCATACTCCGGATACCATCAAGATGGCGGAGAAAGACCAGGCCATAGCGGCATTCATTACTCCATATGGGCCATTCTGCTTCAACACAATGCCCTTCGGACTCAAAAACGCCGGCGCAACATATCGGCGCATGATTCAAACATGTCGGCTACCCGGATAGGCAAAACAGTAGAGGCATACGTAGGCGATGTGGTCGTCAAGACCAAACACGTCGAACTCTAGTAGAAGACTTGAGGTGACATTCGACAACCTCCGAGCATATGACATTAAGCTCAATCCGGAAAAATCGTCTTGGTGTACCAACCGGAAAGCTCTTGGGCTTCATCGATCCGGTCGAGGAATTGAAGCAAACCGGCCAAAATCCGAGCTCTGTCACAATTGGATATTCCAAAAGACCTCAAGCAGATACAAAACTAACCGGATGCGTGGCGGCCTTAAGTCGCTTCATCTCCCGTTTGGGAGAAAAGGCTCTGCCATCTACCGCCTCCTCGACTGCTTGAACATTTGAATGGGCGGATGCTGCCACAGCCGGACTCGAAGAAATAAAGGCCATCTGGCAACAAATCCGGTTCTGGCGCGCCCAACCCGGGCGAGCCTATGTTATTATATATCGCAGCAACACATCAAGTTGTTAGCGCGGTACTCGTCGTTGAGCGAGAAGCGAAGGGCACAAATTCCCTCTTCAAAACCAGTGTACTACGTATCCTTTGTTCTAAGTCCATACAAATCCGGTACCCACATTATCAAAAGATAGCGTGTCACGGTGTTCATAGCATCCGGAAGCTGCGTCACTACTTTCAAGAGTGTTCAATAACGGTGGCCTCCAAGTACCTCTCAACGATATTATAAACAATCGCGGCCTTAGCGGGCAGGATTGCAAAATGGGCTATCAAGCTCTTACCATTTGACATAACCTACAAACCACGGCGAGCTATAAAGTCGCAGAGTTCTGGCGGACTTCATCGCCGAATGGACCAAAGCCGAACTCCCTAAAAGTGCGTAGCGTACTCAACTGGATCATGCATTTCGGCGGATCCAAAATGTTGGCTGGCTTGGGGGCTGGCGTCGTCTGGCGTCCCCAGCGGAGACACAATCAATCGTACTTCAAATAATGTACATGGACTCCAACAACGCGATCGAATCTGAGGCCCTCCTACATGGCCTCCGGATGGCAATCTCCATGGGCATTCAACGCCTAGAGGTGTGAGGATTCAAACCTCGCAATATCCCAAGTAAATGGAACTTGGACGTAAAGATCCAAAATGGCAGCTTACCACAACGCCGTCCTAAAAATGTCAGCTCGGTTTGAAGGACTAGAATTCCATCATGTAGCAGGGATAATAACCGGCAGCGAGGCGTGTTAGCATGCATCGGCGCTGAAACGAGGCGCCGTCCCTCCTAACATCTTCTGGAGCGGCTCTTTAAGCCATCCGTCTTATGGGAAGAGGAGTCGGAAATAACAATCCGGAGCCATTGCATCACCTAACTCAGACCATTACGACACAATCGGCGGCTCAATAGCGAAATAACACCTTCACTCACGAAATAATTGCAGTCATTGCCCGTGGACAGAACCATTCCTAGCCTACTTAATGCGGCAGAACTTCCGAAGACCAAAATGAGGCCCATTTGCATAGTTCGGCGATCTAAAGCCTACAAGGTCCATGAGGAGAGCTTTATAAGAAAAGCACAACCGAGTCCTTCAAAGGTGTATCTCCGAAGAGGAAGGCGAAATCTCTGGCTGAAATTCACGCGGACTCGGCGGGCACCACGCTGCAGCCCGGGCCCTTGTAGGCAAGGCCTTCCGTACATGATTTTATTGGCCGACAGCCAGGCGGATGCTCAGGATTTAGTCCAACGATCGTCGGTTGCCAGCTCTTTGCTAATCGAGCCACATGCCACCCACCGCCCTCAAAACTATACCCATTACGGCGTTTGCGGTGCAGGGGCTTGACATGGTCGGACCCCTTAAAGGGAACCCACAAGCACAAATACTTATTGGTCATGGTGGAAAAATTCACCAAATGGATTGAGGCCAAGCCGGTTAAAGCGGCAGAATCCGGACCGATGATAGACTTCATATCCGGGGTAGTACACCGTTTGGTGTCCCCACAGCATCATCATCGACAACGACCACGAACTTCACGGCCGACGAGGTTAAACTCTGGTGCAAAAACATGGGCATTAAGCTCGATTACGCTTGATCTATCACCCCAAACTAACGGTCAAGTTGAGCGAGCAAATGGTCTAATCATGGCGGCATCAAACCCAGACTAGTGCGGTCCCTCAAGGAATCTAACACGCCTTTGGGTAGAGGAGCTCGACTCCGTACTGGGGCTGCGGACCACGCCAAACCGAACTACGGATTCACACCATTTTTCATGGTATCGGGCGCAGAGGCAGTCCTGCCTGCGATATAATTCATGACTCACCTCGTGTGCGCATATACGAAGAAAGAGAAGCCGAGCTAGATCGGCAGGACAGTCTGGGCGCCTTAGAGGAGGAGCGGACGTGGCAAAGGCTCGTTCCGCATTTTATCGGCAGCAGGCTCGAAGATATCAAAGCGAGAAATGCGGGCCAAAACTTACAATGTTGGCGAACTTGTTCTCGCTGCCGGACAAGAAAAAGGACAAACTCAAGCCCAAGTGGGAAGGTCCCTTCATCATCGACCAAGTCGACCGGCGGGGCGTACCGTCTCGTAACCCATCGGACAACCGACTCGAGCCAAACCCATGGAGCGCAGCCCGTCTCCGAAGATTCTCGCCTAACGCCGGACTCGGGTTCGTCTCACTCCCCCGTCCACTCCTTGTTTTTTACTGTCTCTCCTCCTCCTCCTTCTTCCCACTTTTTTTACCTTTTATGGGCTGATTTGCGCTTTGTTCGCACACACTTGATGTGCCCCTGGCACTCATTATACCGGGGCTTCTTTAATGAAGCTTATTCATCTGGCTTCATGCCCAATACATGTGTCATACTTCCGCATGTACCTTTTATTCACCATTATATGCATCGATATGACTTAAGTTTTGGCCAAGCTGGGTTGCCTGGCTCCTGTGCTTACCCCTACGTTCCCGATTGTTCGGCTAGGAGGTAAAGGGAGCACCTCTGCGATTATTCTTGCGGGTCGGCGGATGTGTACCTCGACCGGGTGAAGCCGAAAGCTAGCGTTCTTAAGAGAATATTCGATCGGTGACTTGAAGATGATTTATTACTTACTTATTTATCTGTCCCCAGATGCTTTTTCTGCTATTTTTGCAGTCCGGCATTGCACTTTAGGGCATGCCTCCCAGGGAAAGGAACCCTTAACGGAACTATTCTCCCTGGAAGATGTTTCTTACTAACCATGTAATATAACATAACTAGTTGGGCACTTGTCTGATAAAGCAATTATGACCCCGACGCCTTGTCTCCATGCATGCCCCGGTTCTTTTATAACCGTAAGGGTATTCGGACACACTCCGGACTGTTAGGTCCCGAGGTTGAAGCGAAGCGGTCCGCAAAGACAAAGCGATCTACAATCCGGCTAGAAGGCATTTTACATGTCATTTCAAATTACATCGTCAAACCGGTGATTGTACTCCTCTTCAATCCCATCTAACAGCTGTCTAATTTGATCTGTTGGGAATATTCATGCCAGTTCTACTTGGTCGTACATCAAACTCTGAGGATCTCCTTCCCATCAGCCCCGCAGTCCGACCTCGACCATGTGGTTTAGGTCGGACTTGGTAACGTGTCTTCACCATGGCCCAGCCTCCTGGCGCCTCGACGGCAGGCCGATATCTTCCACAAGCAGGCGTCGCCGTGCTCCCTGAAGCTTCTCAGCAAGCTCACCAAGGCCCTCGGGTAGGGAGACGGATGGCCATAAAGCATGAACGACGCCACTCATCGCCTGCCGAACAAATTCAAGCAATTGCACTAGCTCGGGAAGTTGGTCACCCATTGACTCAGGCATTTCCTCCAGCGAGGCGATTGTGAGCACACCTAAAGACATATTTACATCAATCGTCTTCCTTGCGAATTCTTCTTTTCAAAGGAATTCGTTCAAGCACTACTATAAATGTCGCGACAAGCGCTGATTCTCCTTCACGGAGCAGACATTTGGGCGAACACCTTTCAGCTCTTCTCCTTGCTGGGTGTGGGCATCTTGGAGCTTGTTTCTCTCCTGCTGCACCTTCATAAGCACCCTCTCTTGGCCTTTAGTCGACGCAGATGCTGTTGCTTGTCCGATCTAGTCCGGCCTACATGCAATATTATTGTCGATTCACGCCACACTTTGCTAAATAATTATCTTTTCAAAGTCGTCTTACCAGTGGGGTCTCTGTGGCTCCCCCCATGGCGGCAAGTCTTGACTTCAAGTTGGGCCTTGCACTCTTGGAGCTCACAGGACAGCTGGGTATTCTTCTCCATAAGACCCTGCATAATAATTGATCCTTAAATCAGTTATTTCAACTATTTTAAGTCTCGGGGGCTACTGGCATATATAACTATTAAAATTACCTACCCGTATGTCTTTCACATACTGCTCCGTGGCTCTGGTTAACCCATCTTAAGCGGCACGGAGGTGCGCGCTTCCTGCTTTAAAGGCATTTAACGCCTCGGGGAGAAACACGCGTCATGAAGAACTGTCGCGCGACGCTTTGTGATTCATGGCGCTCCACCTCGCACCGGGTGGCAGACAGCTGTCGGCATCCTCCGTCGGAGGAGCGTCCGGTTTACGCCTTGTATTAACCTCCCCTCCCGGACCATGCGTTGGAGCATGGCCGGCGGAGGCTTGATTGGCAACCTCTCCGGACACCTTTGTCCGCGAGTGCTCTTCTGGAAAAGTTATGAGCATTAATATACCTTCTCGGGATCCTTCCCTTAAAAATAGCGGGGCTCCGTACCGTTGCGGCGACGTGTCGGTTCGCGCCGCACTCCTCTTCCTCCTACCGGGTCGGACTGATCCTTGTTGGTCGGCCGCCGTGGGTTCGGCTTCCCGCCTTAAAGGCACATCCCGCGATACACCATCAGCATGGGATAGTCAGAATTGAGCGCGGATCAAATGATGGTGTCAAGACCTCGGTCGTAGTCACCTGGGAGGCCGAAAACAAACCGGGGTAGTCAGCCGTAATGGCGACTAGGGCATTGTCTATGCTACGTTGGTGGAACACCCGTCAATCAGCTCCACCTTTATGTCCGGATCCTCTTCGGAGGCGGATCAAAGGATCGTTCGATCCTCGGGCTGTGGAGCTAGGTCGTATGCCCTCCACGTCCGGCGCAGCTCTGCGTCGAAATCACGAGTAAGATACTTGACTTTAAGAAAAAGGTATGGATCGGGTAGATGAACATCCGCTTACCCAGCTCGAGGGTTATGCATAGAAAATCCATTCAGCGGTTCTTGCGGAGGAAGTCCTCCTCCTCTCCCTTGTACAAGCCGGACGGGATCTTTGCGGATCGGCTGCCGAGCCTAGCCCTTTGCGGCCATGGCGGGTGGCGTCATCTTCCCGTTGAAATCCCACATAGGGTGGCCCCTATATTGGAGTGGCTGCACCCTCGCATAATGCACGTGGCCATGACTCCAATCATGGTCAATCCGAATGGGCGATAACCTAATCCGGCCCATCGGATAATGGGCGCTCCTTTTATCTTCCCGTTGAGGGCTCATGGGCGCCAACTCAGCGTTTCTTCAAGGGAGCATTGTTGAACTCCGGAGGCCGATCCGGACTGGATCCGCAGAGGGCGTCCTCCATGTAGAACCATTCGAAGGCCGGTCTTGAGATGCCTTCTTGAGTGCGGATAGATATCCGTCCCGGCGATCGCCATATTTCGGCTCCGCCCACTTGGTATATCGACCCCTCATGAGAGCGAGTGCGAGAAAAAACAATCTCTTCCACAGGGCAAAATGGGGCTCGATGCCCAAAAACAGCTCGCAAAAAGTTATGAAGCCCGCGATGTGCAAAATGGAGGCGGGCGTGAGGTGGTGAAGTTGGAGTCCGTAGAACTCTAGGAGCCCCCGGAGAAACGGATGTATGGGAAATCCGAGTCCCCTTATTAGATAGCGGACAAAGCATACCCGCTCCCCTTTGGAAGGGTTGGGGACACTCTCCGCCTGCTTCCCACCCTTGTAGGTGGCCAGTCCGGCTCGAACCGGAACCATGAAAGCTGGGGGAAGATATCCCTCGGTTTGAAGCACCACTAGCTCGCTGTGTGGGCCGAGCATCTCCCCAATCTCTGGCTTAGGGCTGGGAGCGCGAGAAGAGGAGCCGCGTCGGCTATCCATGATGGAATGGATTTTTGTCAGAGGCGCTTCGATGAGAACTTGCGGATGGAGGATGGTGTGAGATGGATCTAGATCCTCGCCTCTCTTGTAGGCGGCTCGTTCGCACGGCTAGGGGGTAAAATGTAAAAATACCCCAGCCTTTCGCATTCGTACGACACGTGGAAGAAGGCCATTATTGGGCGTAGAAGCCAAGGAGTGCAACATTTATAAAGAAGCCGGACACTATTCGACGGGAACATGAAGACTGAAGGAAAACCCGCCTTGCAATGCCGAAGACAACATGCGCGCCGGACTCATCGTCATTGAAGCCTGGTTCAGGGGCTACTGAGGGAGTTCCGGACTAGGGGGTGTCCGGATAGCCGAACTATCATCATCGGCCGGACTCCAAGACTATGAAGATAGAAGATTGAAGACTTCGTCCCGTGTCCGGATGGGACTTTCCTTGGCGTGGAGGGCAAGCTTGGTGATGCGGTTATGTAGATCTCCTACCATTGTAACCGACTCGGTGTAACCCTAACCCTATCCGGTGTCTATATAAACCGGAGGGTTTTAGTCCGTAGGACGAACAACAATCATACCATAGGCTAGCTTCAAGGGTTTAGCCTCTTTGATCTCGTGGTAGATCTACTCTTGTAACACACATCATCAATATTAATCTAGCAGGACGTAGGGTTTTACCTCCATCGAGAGGGCCCGAACCTGGGTAAAACATCGTGTCCCTTGTCTCCTGTTACCATCCGCCTAGACGCACAGTTGGGGACCCCCTACCCGAGATCCGCCGGTTTTGACACCGACACACGGCTTTATGCCTTGAATGCACTGAACGCCGCACCACTCGAGGGCATTGAAGACATTCCCGTCGTTCATGAATTCCTCGACGTCTTTCCTGAAGAACTTCCAGGGATTCCCCCTGCTAGAGCTGTCGAATTCATCATGGACTTGAAACCAGGCACCACTCCTATAGCCAAGCGACCCTACAAGATGCCGCCGCATGAACTCCTTGAGCTTAAGGAGGAAATCGACAAGTCTCTTCGCAGTGGTTTCATTCGCCCAAGTTGCTCTCCTTGGGGAGCACCTTCTCTTTTTGTCAAGAAGAAGGATGGGACAAACCGATTGGTCCAAGACTACCGTCCTATAAACCAAGCTACCATTCAGAATAAGTATCCTCTTCCTCGGATCAATGATCTATATGATCAACTGGCTGGTTCGTCAGTGTTCTCTAAACTCGACTTGAGGTTGGGTTACCACCAGATCCGTGTTCGTGAAGAGGATATTCCAAAGACCGCCTTCGTGACTCGATATGGTTCATACGAGTACACCGTCATGTCATTCGGATTAACCAATGTTCCAGCCACCTTCTCTCGCCTGATGAACTATATATTCATGGATTACCTCGACAAGTTCGTCATGGTTTATCTGGATGATATCCTGGTATTTTCCAAGAACGAAGAAGAACATGCTGAACATCTTCGTCTTGTACTGGAAAAGCTACGAGAGCATCAGCTATACGCCAAGTTCTCCAAATGTGAATTCTGGCTTCCCGAAGTAACCTATCTCGGGCATGTCATCTCTAAGGATGGTATTGCCGTCAACCCTGAATGAGTCCAAGCCATTCTTGATTGGACTCCTCAAGACGTTAAGCAAGTCGAAGTTTTCTCGGTCTCGCTTGACTATTGCCGTCGATTCGCCGAGAACTTCTCCAAGATCGCCAGCCCCGACTAACTTTGTTGCATAAGGCGTCAAGTTCTAATGGACGGACAAATGTCAGGAAAGCTTCCAGGCACTCAAAGACAAGTTGACTTCTGCCCCAGTACTAGCTCCACCTGATACTAAGAAGGACTTCATCATTTACTGCGATGCTTCCCGTCAAGGACTAGGCTGTGTCGTAATGCAGGAGCGCAAAGTGGTTGCTTATGCCTCTCGGCAATTGCGCCCTCACGAAGAGAACTACCCAGTTCACGACCTCGAACTTGCTGCTGTCATTCATGCACTGAAGCAGTGGCGACATTACCTTCTCGGTAATCATTGCGAGATCTTCACCGACCACCAAAGTCTGAAGTATCTGTTTACTCAGCCAGACCTGAACCTCCGTCAGCAGAGATGGATGGAGATTGTTGCAGACTTTGACTTGGGTATTTCCTATACACCAGACAAGGCTAATGTAATGGCTGATGCCTTGAGCCGCAAGTCTTACTGCAACCACCTCCAGGTTCGCAAAGTTCAGCCCTCGCTTGTTGAAGAATTCAGAAAGTTGAACCTCCATATTGTTCCTCAGGGTGCACTCGCTCCCCCTCCTCCGGAGTTTCGCAAGATGAATCTCCGTGTTGTTTCCTAGGGTTCCCTCTATACCCTGGCTGTCAAACCCGATCTCGTGAGCTCCATCAAGACAATACAGGGATATGACTCTGAAGCCCACAAGATTAAGCGCTACCTCAAAGAAGGGAAGCCCTCATTCTTCACTATTGTTGATGATGGCGCCTTGTACTTCAAAGGCCGCCTAGTGGTGCCGTGTAAGGAGAAAAACCTGAATATGACTCAGAAAGTTATGAAAGAAGCTCAGGATACGCCTCTATGTATCCATCCTCGTAGTACAAAGATGTACCAGGACATTGGTCAAAGATTCTGGTGGTCTAACATGAAGCAAGACATTGCTCGCTATGTTGCTGAGTGTGACGTTTGCCGTCGTATCAAAGCAGAACATGAAAGGCCCGCTGGAACTCTGCAACGTATCTCTATTCCTGAATGGAAATGGGACCATGTTGAAATGGACTTCGTCACTGGATTTCCCAAATCGCAGAAAGGTAATGATGCTATTCTTGTCGTCATTGACCGGCTTTCTAAAGTTGCACATTTTCTGGCGGTCAAAGAAACGATCACTGCTAGTCAGCTTGCAACTCTCTACATGTCTAGAATTGTTTCGCTTCACGGTATTCCACTGGTTATCAGTTCGGACCGTGGCAGCTTATTCACTTCAAGATTATGGGCAAGTTTCCAAGAAGCTATGGGGACTCACTTATCTTTCAGTACTGCGTTTCATCCGCAGTCACAAGGGCAAGTTACGTGTCAACCAAGTTCTCGAAGACATGCTTCGAGCTTGTGTTATTTCCTTCGGCAAGAAATGGGAGGAATCTCTCCCGTATGCTGAGTTCTCTTATAACAATAGCTATCAAGCTAGTCTGAAGATGGCCCCCTTCGAAGTGTTATATGGGAGAAAGTGCCGAACCCCTCTGAACTGGTCAGAAACTGGAGAACGTCCACTCTTTGGTCCGGATATTATCCAACATGCCGAAGAACAAGTCCGCATTATTCGCGAGAATCTCAAGACTGCTCAGTCACGTCAAGAGAGCAATTATGACCGTCATCATAAAGACATGGTCTACCAACCTGGCGAAAAGGCCTATCTTTGAGTTACACCAATGAAGGGTGCACACCGCTTCGGGATCAAGGGAAAGCTAGCTCCCCGCTATATTGGTCCTTTCACTATTCTCGAGAGGCGTGGAAAAGTGGCATATCAACTGGAGCTTCCGCCGAACCTTTCTCAGGTTCACGATGTGTTCCAGTGTCATAGCTCCGCCGATGCTTCAAGGACCCAATCTGAGTAGTTGATCATGAAGTGCTCGAATTGCAACAGGACCTCTCCTACAAAGAGCATCCGGTCCGCATTCTTGACCAAGCTGAACGCTGCACACGCCAGAAGGCGATCAAGTTCCTCAAAGTCCAGTGGTCGCACCATTCTGAAGATGAAGCCACTTGGGAACGCGAGGATCGCCTGCGTGATGAATATCCCGCGCTGTTTCCTTCTACCTCCTAAATCTCGGGACGAGATTTCTTGTAGTAGAGGAGATTTGTAACGCCCGGATAATTAGGCTACAGTAAAACTCTCATGATGATGCCATGTCATCTATGTTACTGTTGCTAATTAAGTGGTAGTTCAAAAACGTTGCAAATTCAAAAATGAATTAGTGAAAAACACCCAATGTTTTCAAAAGCCAAAACAAGAATGTTCGGTGGGTGCCAAATATTGCAATGGTAATTATGGTGAAGTAAACACATTTTTAGAAAATGCCTAATTGCTTTAAAATGAGATAAGACAGAGAAGGAAATAAACAAAAGGAAAAAGTGAAAATAAAACAAAAGGAGAACCCCCTCCCCACTGGGCCAATCGGCCCAGCTGCTAGCTAGGCCGGTCCCAAACCGGCCAACCCACCCACACGCCCACAGCCCCTGCCCCCCTGGACCGCAACCAGCCTGGTCGGCCCAGCTCCCCGCACCGCACCCCCTTCCTGTTCCTCGGTCGCGCGCCGCTACAGGGCGCGGTCGCCACCGGACCAGCTCGCCGGTGTCGAGGTGGATAAGGACGCCGACGCCTTCGCCTCCTCGGTCTCTCCTCCCACTCGCCCCTACTCTCCCCTCGGTCCCTGCGCCTCCCCCCTCAGATCCACCTCGCTCCCCCCCCCCCTCGTTCCCCACCATGTCCGAACGCTGCCATGGACCCGCCGTCATGACTCGCGCGGCCACAGCCATCGCCTCGCCGCGCCTGCGTGTCCGTCATCATCGCCTTTGTCCTCCTCGTCGACCGGTGGCCACAGCTGGAGCTCGGAGGCACTGCTGCAACGCCCCCCTTCTTCCACATCTCCGGTCGCCGCCGTTCTTCACCAACTCCGGCGACGCCCCCTGCTGCTACTAAACCACCACGGGTCATCTTGCGTGCCGCACGGTGAGCTCCCCCGCCTCTTGCTCCTCCTCGTTAAGCCCCTCATGCCCCGTGACTACCTCGTCGCCGTTGCCGAGAGCCCATTGCCGTGGATCGCCTCGCCGCCGTGGCCATGCTCTCCGTCGTGCTCGCCTGAGCACGGCATCGTGTTCCTGGCGCGTCCAGGGACCGAACGCACCCGCGCACGCGCTTCCATATGGCCCCTATGCCCTTGCGCGTTGAGCGCCCGAACGCGTTGCCGCCAGCGCCCGTTGCGTTCGCCTCCTCGCGTACGACTCGACTGGCCTCTCCTTTTCTTTCGCTAACATGATGCCTCGCCATTTCCTCCTGCGCCCGACTCCGGCCGTCCGCCGATGAGCTCGCCGCGCTCGATTCCGGCCACCACTGCCCGCGTAACCACCACCAACCGTCGTATCGTCGTCTTGCCGTTCTAACGCGCCCGACCGCGCTCGATTTGGTGCCCCATGGGCGAAATCCGACCCTCGCCCAAGCCGCGCCACCGCGAAAACGAACTCGTCGGCGTCTCAACGCCGGCCAGCTGACGTGGCATGCGTGGGGCCCCACCCTGGGTCACTGCCTGTGGGCCTGGGGGCCCCAACTGGCCAAGTTGACCGGGTCAACTACGCTGATGTGGCAGCTACTTTCACTGACATGCGGGCCCGCACCATTTAAAACATTTTATAAACAAATAAAATGCTAATTATTTCGTTAATTAATTTAATTAACTAAGCGGTCACTGACTACTAGGTCCCTCCCCCTAATTAACCCATTTAGTTAGACTAAACCCCCCTGTTAGTGACCCAGTCAATGACATGTGGGACCCACTGGGCCCACCTGTCTGGTTTGACTGGTCAACCGACCAGTTGACCTGCTGACATCACTCTGATGTCATGCCTGCGTCATCATTCACTTTTTTGGATAATGTTGGATTTAAACAAATAAATAAAATCAGAAAATGAGTTAAATCTTTAGAAAATCATATCTTTTAATCCGTATCTCGGATGAAAATACTTTATACATGAAAGTTGCTCAGAACGACGAGAAGAATCCGGATACGCAGCCCGTTCGTCCACCACACACCCCTAACCTAGCAAACACGCAACTTTCCTCTCGGTTAAATGTCTCAAAACGCGAAACACCGGGGATACTTTCCCGGATGTTTTCCCCCTTCGTCGGTATCACCTCCTATCGCGTTAGGGCACACCTAGCACCGTGCATTATCTTGTCATGCACCTTCATGCTTATGTTTGCATTATATTTATTGTTTCCTCCCCCTCTTCTCTCGCTAGACACCGAGACCCACACACGCTGCTACCAAGATGCGACTACGGTGTTGGACCCCTCTCTCTTGCCGAGCAACCAGGCAAGCCCCCTTGATCACCGGATATCGCTTATTCTTCTCTATACTGCTTGCATTAGAGTAGTGTAGCATGTTACTGCTTTCGATTAATCATATCCGCTTTGCATAGCTTTGTCCTTGCTACTCTCGTTGTTTCCTTTACCGCTATCCTCTTGCTTAGTATAGGAAGCTAGTGTTCCATCGGTGGCCCTACACTCTTGTCCATCCGCCATGCTATACTATCGGGCTGTGATCACTTGGAGGTGATCACGGGCATATACTATATAATTTACACTATTACATTACCGTGATACTGTTGGGAGATGGAAATTTGAAAGGACGGTGGCTCCATCCCGGTAGAGGTGGGCTGGGTTCCCACGGCCCCGATTGTTACTTTGTGGAGGAGGCGGCAGGCAGGTTGAGACCACCTAGAGAGAGGTGGACCTGGCCTGAGTCGGCATTCGCGGATACTTAACACGTTTAACGAGATCTTGGTATTTGATCTGAGTCTGGCCATTTGGTCTATACGCACTAACCAACTACGTGGGAAAGTTATGGGCACTCAACGTCGTGGTATCAGCCGAAGCCTTCATGACGTCAGCGACTGAGCGGCGCGCGCTGGATTGGAACGTAAGCCTGCTCTTGTATTAAGGGGGCTAGTTCTGCTTCCGGCCGTGTACGCAACGTGCAGGTGTGCTAAGGGCGATGGGCCCAGACCCCTGTGCGCTTAGGTTTAGACCGGCGTGCAGACCTCTCTGTTGGCCTAGGTGGGGCTGCGACATGTTGATCTTCCGCGGCCGGGCATGACCCAGGAAAGTGTGTCCAGCCAAATGGGATCAAGCGTGTTGGGTTATGTGGTGCACCCCGCAGGAAGTTAATCTATTGAATAGCCGTGATCTTGATAACAGGACGACTTGGAGTTGTACTTGACCTTATGACAACTAGAACTAGATACTTAATAAAACACACCCTTCCAAGTGCCGATATAACCCGGTGATCGCTCTCTAACGAGGGCAATGAGGAGGGATCGCGGGTAGGATTATGCTATGCGATGCTACTTGGAGGACTTGATCTACTCTCTTCTACATGCTGCAAGACGGAGGTTGCGAGCGTAGTCTTCGACATGATTAGTTATCCCCTCTTATTACGGCATTCTGCAGTTCAGTCCCTTGATATGGCCCTTTACACATATATCCATGCATATGTAGTGTAGCTCCTTGCTTGCAGTACTTTGGATGAGTACTCACGGTTGCCTTGTTCCCCTTTTTCCCCTATCTCTATCCGATTGCTGCGACTGCACGCCGGAGCCGGAGCCGACGCCACCGTCGATGATGACTACTACACGGAGGTTCCTACTACTACGTGAAGCCCACGACAACGACCAGGAGTAGTTAGGAGGATCGAGTGGGAGGCACGTGCCTCTTCGATCTGTATCCCGGTTTGTGCTAGCCTTCTTAAGGCAGACTTGTTTAACTTATGTCTGTACTCAGATATTGTTGCTTCCGCTGACTCGTCTATGATCAAGCACTTGTATTCGAGCCCTCGAGGACCCTGGCTTGTATTATGATGCTTGTATGACTTATTTTATGTTTTAGAGTTGTGTTGTGATATCTTCCCGTGAGTCCCTGATCTTGATCGTACACGTTTGTGTGTATGATTAGTGTACAATTGAATCGGGGGCGTCACAGTTGAAGATGGTCTCTCTCAAACAACCCTGCAACCAAATAACAAAGAGCCTCTTGTGTCCCCAACACACCCAATACAATGCTAAATTGTATAGGTGCACTAGTTCGGCGAAGAGATGGTGATACAAGTGCAATATGGATGGTAGATATAGGTTTTTGTAATCTGAAAATATAAAAACAGAAAGGTAACAAGTGGTAAAAATGAGCGTAAACGGTATTGCAATGCTAGATAGATTCTACTTGGCACAAACACTAATTAAACATAAAACCACATCTAACCAGAGGCTAGATAGATTATTTATTGCTAAACAGGAGCAAAAAGCAAGGAACAAAAATAAGATTGGGTTGCCTCCCAACAAGCGCTAACGTTTAACGCCCCTAGCTAGGCATGATGATTTCAATGATGCTCACATAAAAGATAAGAATTGAAACATAAAGAGAGCATCATGAAGAATATGACTAGCACATTTAAGTCTAACCCACTTCCTATGCATAGGGATTTTGTGAGCAAACAACTTATGGGAACAATAATCAACTAGCATAGGAAGGCAAAACAAGCATAACTTCAAAACTTTAAGCACATAGAGAGGAAACTTGATATTATTGCAATTCCTACAAGCATATATTCCTCCCTCACAGTAATTTTCAGTAGAATCATGAATGAATTCAACAATATAACCAGCACCTAAAGCATTCTTTTCATGACTACAAGTATATAATTTTTACTACTCTCCACATAAGCAAAATTCTTCTCATTCAGAATAGTGGGAGTATCATAAGAAACTCGAATACTATAAATTGTTTCCACATTAAAAGAGTAATGTTCAAAAAAGGGGTAATCATAATCATGATAAGTTTTATAAATATAATCATCACTACTTTTTATAGCATAAGTATCATCACAATAATCATCATAAGTAGCAACTTTGTTCTCATCATAATCAATTGAAACCTCTTCCAAGATAGTGGAATCATTACTAAATAAAGTCATGACCTCTCCAAATCCACTTTCATAATTATCATAATAAGATTCAACAGCCTCCAAAATAGTGGGATCATTACTTCCTAAAGTTTACACTCTTCCAAACCCACTTTCATCAATATAATCATCATAAGTAGGAGGCATGCTATCATCATTATAAATTTGCTCATCAAAACTTGGGAGGCTAAAAATATAATCTTCATTAAATGTAGCATCCCCAAGCTTGGGACAAACATTAATTGCAGCAAATATATTCTCAAAAACATCATCTTTATCAAACATAGCATCCCCAAGCTTGGGCCTTTTCATATCATAAGCATAATCACTCTCATCATTAATAGTATGGATCGCACCAATAGTATAGCAATTATCATCATCACAATGAGTAATAGGAGCAACATCATTTGGGTGGGATACCTTTCTACCTTTGTTTCTCCGTCTTTTCTTTTTCTTCTTCTCATCATTTGTGGGTTTAACCCTCTTTTTGGAGCTCCTTATTAATGAGATTGGTTGAATAGAAGGCTCCTCCTCGTTACCTGACTCATCATAAGAAATAATAGGAGAATATTGGGAAGTCTCTTCCCTTTTGTTAGTATTCTCTTCATCTTCTATTTGTTTTATTTTCTTTATGTAATTGGCAATATAAGGATTTTCAATGCAATTCACCACACAATACATATAAATTTCTTCTAGATCAAAATTCAGAACTCTATCAAGGGCAAATTCTGGAATAACCTTAGTTATACGTTTCATTTCTTCATAACCCAAAAGCAAACTAAGTTCATTATGATGTGCAAGGGAAATCAAGTCATCACAATGTTTGGACACGATACGATCATGAAACAATTGGCATTGGGTACTGAAATGATCACGTTCATTGCAAAGTTCACAAGTACGGCTAAGAAACTTCAAATTTTCAGCACAAACATCTAGCCTTTCTTGCAACCATTTAGTTTCCAAATACTTATGCCTCTTGCAAGATCTATCTTCCCTGTTTGGTATGTATTTGCAAACTCTATGCACTCCACAGAAATTGACATGCTTATAAGAGACATTTTCATTATGACTAGTGCAATCATCATTAGTACTATGGATATTCAAGGAGTTCATACTAACAACATTGCAATCATGCTCATCATTCAAAGATTTAGTGCCAAACATTTTAATGCAATCTTCTGCTAACACTTTGGCACAATTTTCCTTTCCATCATTCTCACGAAAGATATTGAAAAGATGAAGCGTATGAGGCAAACTCAATTCCATTTTTTTTGTAATTTTCTTTTATAAACTAAACTAGTGCTAAAACAAGAAACTAAAAGATTCGATTGCAAGATCTAAAGATATACCTGCAAGCACTCACCTGCCCAGCAACGGCGCTAGAAAAGAGCTTGATGTCTACTACGCAACCTTCTTCTTGTAGACGTTGTTGGGCCTCCAAGTGCAGAGGTTTGTAGGACAGTAGAAAATTTCCCTCAAGTGGATGACCTAAGCTTTATCAATCTGTGGGAGGCATAGGTTGAAGATGGTCTCTCTCAAACAACTGCAACCAAATAACAAAGAGCCTCTTGTGTCCCCAACACACCCAATACAATGGTAAATTGTATAGGTGCACTAGTTCGGCGAAAAGATGGTGATACAAGTGCAATGTGGATGGTAGATATAGGTTTTTGTAATCTGAAAATATAAAAACAGAAAGGTAACAAGTGGTAAAAATGAGCGTAAACGGTATTGCAATGCTAGGAAACAAGGCCTAGGGTTCATACTTTCACTAGTGCACGTTCTCTTAACAATAATAACATAATTCGGTCATATAATTATCCATCAACATGCAACAAAGAGTCACTCCAAAGTCACTAATAGCAAACGAAGAGATTATGGTAGGGTACGAAACCACCTCAAAGTTATTCTTTCTGATCGATCTATTCAAGAGTCCGTAGTAAAATAACATGAAGCTATTCTTTCCGTTCGATCTATCATAGAGTTCGTACTAGAATAACACCTTACGACACAAATCAACCAAAACCCTAATGTCACCTAGATACTCCAATGTCACCTCAAGTATCCGTGGGTATGATTATATGATATGCATAACACAATCTCAGATTCATCTATTCAACCAACACAAAGAACTTCAAAGAGTGCCCCAAAGTTTCTACCGGAGAGTCAATATGAAAACTGTGCCAACCCCTATGCATAAGTTCACGAGGTCATGGAACCCACAAGTTGATCACCAAAACATACATCAAGTGAATCACGTGATATCCCATTGTCACCACACATACGCACATGCAAGACGTACATCAAGTGTTCTCAAATCCTTAAAGACTCAATCCGATAAGATAACTTCAAAGGGAAAACTCAATCCATTACAAGAGAGTAGAGGGGGAGAAACATCATAAGATCCAACTATAATAGCAAAGCTCGCGATACATCATGATCATATCACCTCAAGAACACGAGAGAGAGAGAGCGATCAAACACATAGCTAACTGGTACATACCCTCAGCCCCGAGGGTGAAGTACTCCTCCTTGTCATGGAGAGCATCGGGATGATGAAGATGGCCACGGTGAGGTTCCCCCCCTCGCAGGGTCTTGGAACAGGTCCCGATTGGTTTTGGTGGCTATAGAGGCTTGCGGCGGTGGAACTCCCGATCTATTACATTCCCGATGTTTTTAGGGTATATGGATATATATATATATATATATATATATATATATATATATATATATATATATATATATATATATATATATATATATATATATATATATATATATATATATATATATATATAGGTGAAAGAAGTCGGTCGGGAGCCACAAGGGGCCCACGAGGTGGGGGCGCCCGAGGGGGCATGAGCGGCTCCCTGCCTCGTGGCCACCTCGAAGCTTCCCTGGCGTGTACTCCAAGTCTCCTGGATTGCTTCCGTTCCAAAAATAACTCTCCCGAAGGTTACATTCCGTTTGGACTCCGTTTGATATTCCTTTTCTTTGAAAACTGAAATAGGCAAGAAAACAACAATTTGGGCTGGGCCTCCGGTTAATAGCTTAGTCCCAAAAACAATATAAAAGTGTATAATAAAGCCCATAAACATCCAAAACAGATAATATAATAGCATGGAACAATCAAAAATTATAGATACGTTGGAGACGTATCACCTTCCTATTCGACCAGCTAGGGGGGCGCAGCAGCCCATGCTGGCTGCTGCGTTTCCCCACTTGGCCCAATAGGCCCATATAGTTTGCCGGTGTTAGCCCGGAACCCCTTCCGGTGACCCGATACGTACTCGGTACCCCCGGAACACTTCCGGTGTCCAAATACTATCGTCCTATATATGAATCTTTACCTCTCGACCATTTCGAGACTCCTCATAATGTCGGTAATCTCATCCGGGACTCCGAACAACATTCGGTCACCAAATCACATAACTCATATAATACAAAATCATCATCGAACATTAAGCGTGCGGACCCTACGGGTTCGAGAACTATGTTGACATGACCGAGACACGGAACCTGGATGCTCATATTGGTTCCTACATATTCTATGAAGATCTTTATCGGTCGTACCGTAATGACAACATACGTTATTCCTTTGTCATCGGTCTGTTACTTGCCCGAGATTCGATCGTCGGTATCTTCATACCTAGTTCAATCTCGTTACCGACAAGTCTCTTTACTCGTTCTGTAATGCATCATGCCACAACTAACTCATTAGTCACATTGCTTGCAAGGCTTATTATGATGTGCATTACCGAGAGGGGCCAGAGATACCTCTCCGATACTCGGAGTGACAAATCCTAATCTCGATCTATGCTAACCCAACAAACACCTTCGGAGATACCTATAGAGCATATTTATAATCACCCAGTTACGTTGTGACGTTTGATAGCACACAAGGTATTCCTCCGGTATCCGGGAGTTGCATAATCTCATAGTCAAAGGAATATGTATATGACATGAAAAAGCTATAGCAATAAAACTGAACGATCAACATGCTAAGCTAACAGATGGGTCATGTCCATCACATCATTCTCCTAATGATGTGATCCCGTTCATCAAATGACAACACATGTCTATGGTTAGGAAACTTAACCATCTTTGATTAATGAGATAGTCTAGTAGATGCTTACTAGGGCCACGGTGTTTTGTCTATGTATTCACACATGTATCAAGTTTCCGGTTAATACAATTCTAGCATGAACAATAAACATTTATCATGATATAAGGAAATATAAAATAACAACTTTATTATTGCCTCTAGGGCATATTTCCTTCAATTCTACCAAACCATTTTGAGTTTAGACATTAGGACAAATTGCTAAACTTCTATCCGAGGGCCATAGGGAAGGCACGAGGATTATTCTGCAATATTGTCCATTCGATTTGCTTGAAATCGATGTCAGGATAATGACCCATTGGTTTTGTGTGACTAAAGCACACACTTAAGACCATCGTGAAGATATGTCCTTTAGAACCATGGAATACCTGAATAGTCTACTCAATGGTTGGGAAGAGCCACTTACCTCGACTTGATGCATTCAAGGAGTCTGAGTGGTTCAACGTAGACGTTAAGGTGCGCGAGCCTTAAAATTAGCTTCCCTGTGTCACATGTAGTGCACACAAAATCCAAATATTGTTAGAATTTAGCATCATAATAATCATAAACTATTGGAATTGCTGATAGTTTCGGTTTCACCCCAATGTCTCGATGACCAAGGCGAGTATGCCAAGTTTGTCATGTACAAGACACTCTGGGAAACTATCTTGTACGCAACGTGCGCTATGCGTTGTGTTGTATGTGTAGTACAATCCAGATGATACACAGAAAATGTGCTTGCCATATCCATTGCATATGGTAAAGAGAAGTTATTCCTCTTTGTTGTCATCATAAGTTTCGCTATGAAAACTATTTTGACGGATACCTTCATAGTTTAGTAGGGTACGAGTTAAACCTGGGAAGCAATAAAGCCTCCCGACGTTACTCGAGTACCCACAGGGATAGTAAATATGACTTGAGTTGAGTCAACAAATACCTCATCACGTCTAGCGATTTTAAAATATCTTATTTCTCTCACCGAGAGTGGAAACATTGGACTTCCCTGAGTATAGAGTTTGTGGTGCATATGTCCACAAGACACACATCATTTTTCATCGGATTGACTCCCGTAGAAATCTATATATAGACATGAAGATTCTCAAGAAAATCACTGTCAGATATATAGAATACATACAGATGTATTTGTACCAAAGCGCTGATACAATATATTGTGATATGTATGATGAAAAAAATAATCATGTTCATATTAGAACATCAGAAATGGACATAAATAAATGGATCACTAAGGAGATTGAGGGACTAAATATAGTCTCCAAACATGCCGGTTGATGCATATTCAACCTTCATGTTCTCCATGCTCATAGGGTCCCATGACAACTGGATAGTCATTTTATGGCTCGGTTCTATAAGAACATCATGCAAACAACTGACTTCCATGATGGTGTCAGGTTGAAGGTTTGAAGTGAGTGTCAAACCTTTACCCTTGAGGTTCTTTGCGTCCTGGTGGCGTGGCTTGGATTGCACGCGCTATCCTATGGGAGGCATGACTGATCTTGATGTCCATGACCTGCTTAAGTAAGTTGTGTCCATTGAGGGCAAGAGCATCAGTTTACTTAGCCATCGAATTACTTATAGGGGCAAACCAGAGATAATTAATTTATTAGTAGTAAATTAAAGACCATCATGATTAGTGCTGTAATGAATTTTGCAAAAATAATGGATATTTCAAGAACTTAGCTTGAAACCATTAGTGTGAATCTGAAATTGCTAAGTATGACACCTTGAAGATAATCTCCAAAATGGAGTAGATCTCGCAACACTAGGGAGTATAATCTGATGAAATCAGTAGATACTCACTTCTAATGCCTTATGTCGGGACTTAGTAAAATGTATGGGAGAGCACTTTGTAAAGAAATCATATTGTCGAAATGACAAAATGTAGGCTTTAACAGTAGTAGTGATAATCTGCAAATCAGTAGATCTACACACTACCTTGTGATCCCAAAACATCAGTTTGAAAAATCACTTTAGAATTTTGCATATCAATCCTTGCTCATATCAAGCCAAAAGGCTCAATTAAGATGAATTGATTTTATTTGCAAGAAATTGAAATCTCAATTGCAAATAGTAGATGCAATTAATCTCAACATGTAGGAAGTACATGGAAATATATTACACCGCACTTTATTCTGGAATACGAAGTACTCGACAGAAATACAGTACTAATGTTTTGCGAGAGAAAATTAATCCCAATCGCAATGAGATTATATTGTGAGAAAAAAATATATTTCTCAATCGCAAATCAACATTGTTGTGCGAGAAAACTTAATCTCAATCGTAAAACAATGTCATTGTATCGGTAAAGAACATTTTATAGATCAAGCAAATAACATCCACATATTTCTGGAATTTTAAAACTCTACAGAAAATGAATTAAATGCATATCTATACATGGCCTTACAAGGGTTAATCAATAACACTAGTAGTTGGACCAAGCTGCAATAATCTGAAGCAGAATCACCAGAGAAATCAGCTTGGCCTATTCGACGAATACTTCAAACATCAGGTGTCTGATGCAAAATAGGGAAGAGATAAGGTTTCCCTTTCTCTTCGTTGATGTGGTCCTATGGATACAAATCGATTGATTCTATCGATTGCTTCAGTTCAACACAGAGACCACCACCACAGGTGCATCCGTGCAAGCGTTCTGCATCAGTTGTCGGGAGCCGCGTCGTGCGCTGCCTCGCCTTGTATGGGCACCGAGCCTCAGAGGGCGTACATCAGTGCCGCGCAGACCGCTTCAGGTAACCGGCCTTGCAAAACGGCGTCGCTGGGCACCGCCTCCGAGCCGGGAGGGAGCCGTCGCGCACAGCCGTGGGAGGCCGGTGAGGGCTGCGCCATGGCGAGAGCCGCATCGCGCGCTCCAGAGGGAGGCCACGACCAGGTCTGCTTCCGCCATGGGCGGACGAGGGGAGCCATGCCACGCACGAGGAGTCGCCGCGGGTCGGGCAACACGCCACGCCGTGGATGGCCATGGGTGTTGGCCGCCGTCATCCAACGGCCGCGCGCGAGGGGCCTCGCCGGGCGCAACAGTGCTGCTGAGGGCCGTCAGGAGAAGAGGCCTTCGGCGCCTCGCAACGGCCTCCCGTCGCTTTCTTTTTGTTCTGGCCAAATCGCTCGCCCAGTAGTGTGGCCTGGCGCTGGATCGGACGGGCGGTTCCGGCCACGGCTTGGCGCGGGCGGGCGCGGCCATGGCCGGTCGGGGGGCGGGCGAGGCCTAGCGCAGGGCGGGCGCGTGAGAGGGCGGCCGCGGCCTGGCGCTGCTAGCCATGGCGCAGGCGGGCGCGCCCACCGCTTGGCGCAGGGGCGGCGAGGTGCGGCAACCACGCGGACGGGCGCGGTGCCGTCTCGAGAGGAGTAGCATCGGGGCCGATGTCTCCTCTGCACTCATGGCGCGGGACGCCTTGAGGACCCCGCGCCGGCGACGAGGTCGCGAACGGAGAGGACGAGGCCTAGGATGCATCGTCTCAGGGGAGGTTCTTCGGCGTCCATTCGCTCGATGGAGAGCAACGTGGCTGATAACGTGCTGAATTGTAAACGAGAGCAATGAGAGACAATCGAATAAAATGATTGAACTAAATGATTGAACTGTCGATTCCATTGAATGATTCTCGGTATATATACAAGGGGAGCAGCATCAAGAGATGCGACTGTTCCTAGAAGTACAAGGGGAAAGGCGCGACGGTTGCCAATGCAACCGATGCACATATTACAATGGAAGGATTATCTCTTTAAGAGCATCTTCAACAGCCGCCCAATGGGTATTTCTGCGCTTGCTGCAACAGAAATCTGGAAAGTTCAATCCACCTTTTCTGGGACTGCCCTTTCGCCCGAACGGTCTGGCAGGCAGCGTCACATAGATATGGTTGCATTGTGCTCAATGAAGCGCGAGAAGCAGGTCACAGCTCTCTCATGCATTGGGAAAGGCTGACTGCTACAACGCCTCAAAGTTGCAGAAAGCCCGAACGGTCTGGCAGGCAGCGTCACGTAGATATGGTTGCTTGTGCTCAAAAAAAATGAAGCGCGAGAAGCAGGTCACAGCTCTCTCATGCATTGGGAAAGGCTGACTGCTACAACGCCTCAAAGTTGCAGAAAGGAGCTAAGGACGATGCTGCTGCTGATCACATGGGAGCTTTGAAAAGAGAGGAATGCGTGTGTGTTCAGAGGAAAAACGCCTCGGATGGAGGACGTTCTGCGAGCCATCAAGAACACGATGGAGCTCTGACGGCTTGTAGGAGCGAGATGCATTGAGGCCCCGTTCGGGGAGGATGTAGTGAGATAAAACACCCTGGTCATGTAACTGGCCTAGTTCTGGCCACTCTTAGCTCTCCCAAAACCACGATCACTTGATCACTCATGTATTTTCCGCTGCTTTCTCCTAAATCCTAAATCAATGAAGCCGGTGACCCCGTGTCACGCCCAAGATGCGATCCTATCCTAAAGGAACTCGAAGGTCCCATCAAGGATAGAAGCGCATCTTGAAGACGCTTTTGCAAGGTGGATATCATTACATCAAACCATTACATAATAGTTGGGGATACATACATAAGGCACAAACGCCCCAAAAATACATCAACATCATACAAGAGATCAACATCCGACTACGGATGAAACATAAATGTAAACTCAAACAATATCCACCACGCTAGCCAGTGCCGACCGTGAACCTATCCTCAATCGAAGAAGAAGTAGAAGAAGAACTCCAACACGAGATAAACATCGCTCTCACATCATGATCATCGCAAAACCTGTACACTGCAATGGTGTTGTAGTAATCTGTGAGCCACGAGGACTCAGCAATCCCATTACCATGGGTATCAAGACTAGCAAAGCTTTATGGGTAAGGAAGGGGTAAAGTGGTGAGGTTGCAGCAGCGGCTAAGAATGTATGGTGGCTAACATACGCAAATAAGAGTGAGAAGAGAGGCAAAGCAAGCGGTCGCCAATTAGTAATGATCAAGAAGTGATCCTGAACTCCTACTTACGTCAGACATAGCCCAAAAACCGTGTTCTCCTCTCGATCAACCCCGAAAAGAGACACTCACGGTTACGCACACGGTTGGTGTATTTTAAAAGAGTTTACTTCAAGTTTACTACAACCGGATATTAACAAATTCTCATCTGCCACATAACCACGGGCATGGCTCTCGAAAGTTCAAACCCTGCAGGGGTGTCCCAACTTAGCCCATGATAAGCTCTCGCGATCAACGAAGGATATTCCTTCTCCCGGGAAGACCCGATCAGACTCGGAATCCTAGTTACAAGACATTTCGACAATGGTAAAACAAGACCAGCAAAGCCGCCCGAATGTGCCGACAAATCCCGATAGGAGCTGCACATATCTCGTTCTCGGGGCACACCGGATGAGCAAGACGACGGGTTGGCATAGACCACGGTTGCCTGGGCGCCGGACATCGCTCGGTTTGGACCAGACTCGAGGAGCACCGCCCGGGGGTAAAATAAAGAAGACCCTCGGGAGCGCGATTCCCAAGGGAAAAAGGCTTAGGTGAGGCAAATGTAAAACCAAGGTTGGGCCTTCTTTGGAGGAGTTTTATTCAAAGCGAACTGTCAAGGGGTCCCATAAATCACCCAACGCGTTAGGGACGCAAAATCCGGGACATAATACCGATATGACGGAAACTAGGGCGGCAAGAGTGGAACAAAACACGTGCATAAGGCCGAGCCTTCCACCCTTTACCAAGTATATAGATGCATTAATAATATAAGAGATATTGTGATATCCCAACATAAACATAATCCAACATGGAGCAATCTTCATCTTCACCTGCAACTAGCAACGCTATAAGAGGGGCTGAGCAAAATGCGGTAACATAGCCAAACAACGGTTTGCTAGGAAGGGTGTCAAAGGTTAGAGGTTCATGGCAAATTGGGAGGCTTGATAAGCAAGTGTTAGGTAACGCAGCATAGCGATAGAACGAAGCAACTAGCATAACAATGATAGTAGTGAGATCCAAGGTGACGGTCATCTTGCCTGAAATCCCGCTAGGAAGAAGAACGAGTCCATGAAGAAGACAACCGGACGTAGTCGAACGAATCCTCACAACTCCGGAACGAAACCAAAGCTAACGAGAGAAGCAAACCAGAAAGAAGCAAACAACATAGTAAACAACTATCACATAAACATGGCATGATGCACAACCAAGTACGATGCATGTCCGGTTTAGATAGGCATGGCAAACTGCAACAAACAATATTAGAAGTTAAGTGGAGCTCAATATGCAACGAGTTGCATATCGACGAAACACCACATTGACATATTCAGTTTAATCCTGTTTAAGCTACCAAACAATGTTAAATGTTGTTAAACATGGCAAGAGGTGAAGCATATGAAAACTACCTATCTAGGCAAGTTTAAATGAGGCCGGAACAACAAACAACAATTCCGGAAAATCCTCATATGCTAATCTCGAAATTGGTACTGTTCTACCTATTACATAATTTTAGATTTGTTAAACAGGAAAATGAAGTGCACCAAGTTAATCTATGCATTTTTCTACCCCATTTACATATAAAGTTTAATAAATTTGGAGCTACGGTTATTAAGTTATGAAATAAATCATTTTAGCATGACATGTGAGCAAATTTAAACAACCATCATTTTAAACATTTAAAACATGGATGAAAGTAGCATATTATGAAACTAGATAAAATTCTAAGCATTTTACATATATAACTTGTTCTAATCCGATGCATGATTGTGAAGTTATTAGATGCATGAACAAAAGGGGTAATCTGTAAATATGCAGTTTTTCTGGATAATGCTAAATTCGCAGAGACTGGAGAAAAAGAAAACATCCACGGGCCGAATCTGGAGCATGATGGGCCAACAGAGAGGAGGGGCTGGGCGGCTGCTCACATCGGGCCAACAGGCCGGCTGGGGAATGTAGAGGCGCTGGGCCTTGGCGTCTTTGGAAGCGACCAGCGCTGGTCGGACTTGTGCAGCAGCGTCTTCGTTCTCTGCTCGGAGGAGGACGAGGCGAGAAGGCGGGGCGAGGGGAAGCAGAGGCGCTGGGCGGTCTCGAGCGGCAGTGGCTCAGGAAGGTCGGCGAGGTGCAGACGGGCGGATCTGGCTGGCCGGGCGCGGATCCGAACAACGACGGGCGGGTGGAGCTCAGAGGCGTCGGTTCCTGTGGAAGAAAGACAGGAGGAGCATTCAGAGAGAGAGAGAGAGCAGAGAAGGAGAAGGAAGCAAGTTAAGGGCAGGCGCGGCTTCGGTCGACCTGCTGGTCTTGCGTGCTCGGGGGCGAAGCGACCGAGAGGAGGGAGCTTGAGCTCATCCGCTCGTGCACGGGCACGAGGAGGAGGCTGCGGCGCGAGGCTTGGCGCGGTGCTGCTGCGGGAGGAGTCCGGCGTGACGAGTCGCCGGCGCGACTAGGTGGAGGTGAGGTCGAGGCAGGAGCTCTGGCTCGGGAAGGAGTTCGAGCATGAGGCGAGGCAGAGGCTCGCAGCAGGGGAGGAGCACGGCGCAGGGGCTTGAGCCCGCGGGGGTCCTGGTGGCGCGATTCCATTGGAGCTCGAGGGAGAGGGCGCCGCAAGGCGGCTCGCTGCGGGTGGAATTTGGGCGGCGACGAGTGGTTGGTCCGGTTGGAAAATCGAGGGAGGATTTTTGGATCAGAAGGGGACCCCGAGGTGGAAGAGGAGCGGCGACGGGGAGGGACAAACCTCTAGGTTTTAGGGTTTTGGTCAGATTTGGTTAGGGGGTGGTCTATATATATGAAGAAGGGGATAGTTTGGATCATCCGATTAAAATCGAACGGTCCAAGGTAAAAAATTAAGAGAGTTCAAATAATAAACCGGAGATATTAGAGATATGATTGGGGATGATCCGGACTCATCGGTCACGACAGCCCGGTCCTGGTTCGGAGCAGTTTCGGACGCGCACGAAGGGGTTTGAGAGAGGTCGACGAAGACAAGAGGGCTTGACAAAAGATAAACGGAGACAAAGACAGAAGCGGCAACTACAAACGACTATGAGTTTTGTGAAAACATGCAGATGCAATGCGGATGATGCTATGAGATGAGATTGCATGACATGAACAAAATACAAAATGAAAGACAAAAACCCAACCATAGAGGAAATAACATCTCACATAGCCGGAAATGGCAAGAGTTGGAGTTACAATAATGGAAAGTTGTATCCGGGGCGTTACAACACTCCACCACTACGAGAGGATCTTGTCCCGAGATCTAGGATGGCACCGGAGAGAAACGGAAGAGGAAGAGAAGTGGTAAAACTAAGTTGCTTCTTCGACCAATGAGTGAAACCAAAGAACCTTGAGAGGTTGAAAAGTTGAAAGAAAGAACGTAACAGAGTTGAACACAATTGAGAGGACTCCGGTAGAAAATAGAAACAAGGAACACCATGTGAACCTTGGAGGTTGCAAAGCTATGAATGACGAGTACAATGGACAAGAAGGAATTGGAACCACTCTAGTTGAAACGAGATAAACAAGGAATAAGGAAGAACAAATTCGGACAACACTCCGGTTGAAAAGAGAGGCAAAACTTGATAAGATGAAAGAACTTGAGTAGAGGACATAACACTCCTGTTAAACGGGTAAGCATGAAAAGAACACGATCCTCACAATTCGAGATGATGAGTGAAGAGAGCAACAACACAATGCCTCCGGAAGAAAGAATAGAAGATAGATCATTGGAATAACAGAATGGAGAAGAAAATGCCAACTTCTGCCACAAATGAACTTGGAAAACACCCTTGCAAAGAAGAATTGAACGGAGTTGTTGCAAAATCAACAACGAAAAGCACAAGCTTGTTGTGGGCTTATGGCAAACATCTCAAAATGATGAGGTGACAACCGGCCACCAATGGAAACAGTTAATTGGATTGAGATCAGCAAGGAGATGAAAAACTTCTTCACCGAGATGAGAAGAAGAAAACTGGATCATTGATAAGCACCACAAATGGCTACATTCCTTAGGGAAGGCTGTAGGTGAAATATAACCCAATATAACTCCAACAAAAAGATTGATTGGTTGAAAAGATCTCTTGAACGAACAAAAAATGATGGATTTAAATATGTCAGTCTTGAAAACTTGTGAATCATGAGACACGAAGGAAAATTATCAAGAATGGCATAATACCGCCTCAAAAGATAAGGTAGGAAGAATTGCACTTTGGAATGCAAGATGAAGAATACTTGAGCTCTTCAAAACAAAACATGTGTTGAACACCATGTTTATTTTAGAGTATAGCTTGGCGGATCATAACTTCGAGAGAAATCTTGAAGAACAATTGAAGAATGAAAAGAATCCTTGACGAACCCCCATGTAGAGCCTCCATGAAGAACTCCGGTAATAAAAGGATGATAAAAAGAAAGAGAAGTTGAAGACACAAGGTGGAACCTTGCAATAATTTAGGTGGAGCTTTGATGAGATAATGCGGAAAACTTGGAACTCCAGAAAAGAAAAGATGGAGCATCTCGACCCGAGAAATGTGACATGATGACAATGATGGAAAGAAGAAACTAGATCACTTGGATGAAACAATAATAAGAATTACGTTATGCGTATCCTTCACCAATTTAATTGATGATAAGCAACGGATTTGGCACACTACTTATTCTTTTGCAAGGATTGAAGAGAGATATAGCGCCAACTTGAAGAAGTCTTCTACGAATCACCGAGAGGATTGGAAAGGCGAATGAAATGATACGGTAATAAAGGAAGAGGAATCTTGAACGAACCACCGTAAAAATTGAAAATGAAAGTAGCAAAGGCACAATTCACCGGGAAGAATTGGAAAACGAATGAAGATACTTGAGGGGATTTAGATACAAGAGAATGAAGAGATCATGAACTGTTTAGATAATACCTGAATGATGCACCGGTATGATTTGGAGAACGAGAGCTGAAAGCTTGAATGAATAATTCTGAGATGATGGGCTCCGGAGAATCAAACTGAAAAGACTCCTCAAATGCTCCAGATGGTTGAAAAGAATTCTCACAATCGAAAACAATTATGAGAGGATGGCATCAAGCTAGAACCATGAATCTTCGAGAGAATGGACCAACATTTAGAGGAAACATTTCTTTGGTCTTCAAAAACTAAGATGACGACGAGATACGGCACCATGAATTATTGAGGCACTCCGGAATGAAGAATAGAAGGTTGACCCAACGATGAAAGAATTTGGAAGATATTGGACAAAGGCATATGACTGATGAAATTCATACTTACGTCAAACTTTGAAAAGAATTCTTGAAGCTCCGTGAAAATAGAAGAGTCAAGTAAGATCCTCGGAAAAGACCTGTGGGTTAGGGCCCACTCAAAAGAAACACCGTTGAACAATTTTGAAGAGAGATTGCACCGGTTGAATCAAATGACTTGAATGAGATAACAACCTCAAAATAACTTGAACGGATCTGGAATGAAAAGACGAGCCTTCTGAGATATCTTCAACACTCCAGAACAAATGAATAGCGAGAAGTGAATGATTAAGAGGTGCATCGGGAAGAGAAAGCATTTGCAACAAGGAAAGGAATATGATCAACACTGAAAGCTTGAGTTAAGTTCACCGGAAAAGAATACGAGGATGAAGAATGATGAACTTGGAGCTGTTGAGCATCTTCATGAGGGGTCACTGGATCAGAATATTGATTGAAAAGAGTGAAGAGACTTCCCACAAATAAAAGGATACATGATTAAGAAATCCGAGTCCTTGAAGAAAAAGGGTGGGAGGGCGGGAAAACAAAGGCAACTTGGGGACGGATGAAACAGATACCGTTGAGAAAACTTAGAATTGATCTCGCAAATGTTGAGATGATTGGATCCACTTGAAGAGAAGCACGCCGGTTGGGAAAAGAATTAGCATGACGACCTCGATGATCAAGAAGGATTAGTATTCACATAGCAATATGAGAACACCGTTTAGGAAAGGTATAGATTCAACATTTGACTTCGAAGCAACTCGAATACCACAAATAAAACAAAACAAAGGATTTGGCTTGCAGAATAAGCCGGAAAAAATACATATGATAGAGATTTACCCAATCACATATCATGCATCTGTCGGAAAGATATTCTAGGAGCTACTTGAATACCCACCTATAAACTCCCGAAACTTTCTGGTTATGCAATCTAGTGTTGGGGATACAGGGGACACAAAATATATCACCCAAACTAACAATACCTAGATCCGCTTGTATCCATCCTTCAACACATAACCAAGAAAACTCCGAAATCATGTACCTCAACCTTGAAAAGCATCCGTTATCTGAGTTATGGCAATACTCCGAAATCCCGATTACTAGGTGGCGTCGAGGTTATCTCACCAACAACTGCATAAAAGAGATTTTCGATGTCGGCAAAACTCGGTATTCGAGCGCAACGATAAAATTGTGACGACAACACCTCGGAGCTCAACTCCCGGGACACCGCCACAACCCCTAAATGTCGGGAGGCACCAAGAACAATGTTCTCGTCACAAGAATATCGAGCGATCCCAAGATACCCGCGTGATCCTAAAAAATCGTGAAATTTGAGGAGAGGAAAGACAAAACATCTACGGGAAGCCTCACCAGAGAGCGGCGAAGGACCGAGGAGTAAAAAGAATCCTACTCTCGATATATATAATCCTAAGACTCAAAATAGTTTTATTCTAGACTCAACAACGGCCAACAATCAAGGGGGCTCCTATGGTCGGTCGAGGCTCTGATACCAACTTGTCACGCCCAAGATGCGACCCTATCCTAAAGGAACTCGAAGGTCCCACCAAGGATAGAAGCGCATCTTGAAGACGCTTTTGCAAGGTGGATATCATTACATCAAACCATTACATAATAGTTGGGGACACATACATAAGGCACAAACGCCCCAAGAATACATCAACATCATACAAGAGATCAACATCCGACTACGGATGAAACATAAACAGAAACTCAAACAATATCCACCCTGCTAGCCCAGGCTGCCGACCAGGAACCTATCCCTCAATCGAAGAAGAAGTAGAAGAAGAACTCCAACATAGATAAACATCGCTCTCACGTCATGATCATCGCAAAACCTGTACCTGCAACTGGTGTTGCAGTAATCTGTGAGCCACGAGGACTCAGCAATCCCATTACCATGGGTATCAAGACTAGCAAAGCTTTATGGGTAAGGAAGGGGTAAAGTGGTGAGGTTGCAGCAGCGGCTAAGCATGTATGGTGGCTAACATACGCAAATAAGAGCGAGAAGAGAGGCAAAGCAAGCGGTCGCCAATTAGTAATGATCAAGAAGTGATCCTGAACTCCTACTTACGTCAGACATAACCCAGAAACCGTGTCCTCCTCTCGATCAACCCCGAAAAGAGACACTCACGGTTACGCACACGGTTGGTACATTTTAGAAGAGTTTACTTCAAGTTTACTACAACCGGATATTAACAAATTCTCATCTGCCACATAACCGCGGGCACGGCTCTCGAAAGTTCAAACCCTGCAGGAGTGTCCCAACTTAGCCCATGATAAGCTCTCGCGATCAAGTAAGGATATTTCTTCTCCCAGGAAGACCCGATCAGACTCGGAATCCCAGTTACAAGACATTTCGACAATGGTAAAACAAGACCAGCAAAGCCGCCCGAATGTGCCGACAAATCCCGATAGGAGCTGCACATATCTCGTTCTCGGGGCACACCGGATGAGCAAGACGACGGGTTGCCATAGACCACCGGTTGCCTGTGAGGCGCGGACATCGCTCGGTTTGGACCAAGACTCAGAGGAGCACCGCCGGGGGGTAAAGTAAAGATGACCCTCGGGGCGCGACTCCCAAGGGAAAAAGGCTTAGGTGAGGCAAATGTAAAACCAAGGTTGGGCCTTCTTTGGAGGAGTTTTATTCAAAGCGAACTGTCAAGGGGTCCCATAAATCACCCAACCGCGTTAGGGACGCAAAATCCGGGAACATAATACCGATATGACGGAAACTAGGGCGGCAAGAGTGGAACAAAACACCAGGCATAAGGCCGAGCCTTCCATCCTTTACCAAGTATATAGATGCATTAATAATATAAGAGATATTGTGATATCCCAACATAAACATAATCCAACATGGAGCAATCTTCATCTTCACCTGCAACTAGCAACGCTATAAGAGGGGCTGAGCAAAATGCGGTAACATAGGTACCATACAAGTTCTTGAATATATTTTCCTTCGCACGCCTAGCCTTGCTATAGCTAACAGGGAATCGAATTAGATCCCCTGCATCTTTTCTGAGCCCTAACACTAATGTTGAGACTTCCCGCACAATGGTTTCCATCGTCATGCCATATATTTTGTTGTCACATTGCGTTGATCTGAAAGAGTCCGGCTTGCTCACGGTATGCTCCACTATTTTGTGATATGCCATGACCGACATACCCAGTGCTTGATCTAGCGAGAACTCTTCGTGGCAACCATTCGCGGTGTGGATGCATATGACCTTCAACTCTTTTTATCGATCGCTTCACTCTATCTTTGGCGGTGGATGCCGATTGCATAGCTACCCATTGCACGGTAAGCAGACTTCTTATCCGGGAAAACTTGCCCAACCTCCGGGCTCCCGCTCCTAGGCGAAGCGAGTGAAATTCATTGGTGATGCTCATATCCTGTAAAACTCAGGTTGCAGTGCCGCGCGACCGCCCTCTCGAGGAGGAACATCTTCTTCTTCGCTTGACTCCAAAGACGCAGAAGAATGATCATCATCATCTAGCGCCTCCGGCAATCCCTCCACGTGTTCGCTCATGTCAACGGCCGCAGACCAATATCCTGTGTCATACACAGGCTGGCCACCCGTCGGTTCCGATGGGCCGACGCTAGGGGCTGATGTGATGGCCAACTCGACCTCACCACCCTTGCTACTGCATCCGGCAACATCAGTGACTGAAATGAAATCCACATACACCATCGGCTGACCATACATTGAGTTATTGGGATTGCTTGCAAACCTCATGTATGACCCCCACGACCGATCACCTGTGACCGGCCGCAAACCCTAACGGGCAACTGTCCCATCATTTCCTCCGTCAACGACGAAGGCCTCCATTGTCATTTTTTCCCCATGCATCCCTAGGCCAAACACCTCTCGGATGGACCTTCTAACTGCTGCGTATCCCACGTTGACCATGTCTCTTACTACAACTATAGTCGACTCGCACAAGGACACATCCACCCCCAATGGACCGTCGCGTAAGACGTTCCCATAGTACACTACTAAATTTTCCATAGTACCTAACCAACATACATGTTTACATTGCAAACAATTAGTAACAGAACATTTAGTAGTAGTACGATGACAACATTTACATATCATACGACTAAAATAATAATCATATTTTCGTTACAAAAAATAATAATCATTTGCTTAGACTTTCCGGGGTTGTTTGGTTAACAGGTATTTAGAGATCTAATTTTTCTCAAACTCGTCTACTAGCGTCACAAACTAAAACTCTGTTTGCTTATCTCTAACTACCCCTAAAATATCCTAAACTCTGTTTGCTACTAAGATGAATTGTTTTACCTAATTACATACATCATCAAGTACATTAGCACAAATTCGTAACATACAAAATTTAGATTATTTAGACATAACAAAGTAGACCTGCAGCCTCCTAACTATAGACTTATTAATAAACATGCCACATGAAATAACATACCACATGCAATGAACAATTACAGTACAAGTGTTTCTTAATTACCGTATTAAGATATCTTGCATGTCAATACTAATGGACGCACCTAACATTGATACAACATCTTCAACCTAATCTTCTAAAAAATATATTATTAATGCTACATCTGTTGTCTGAAATTATTTCTAACCTCTAATCACTAACATTGCATAGCTAATGATGAGCTAAAAGACTAACTAATTACCACCTTGCATGCATAAAAAAATCAATTTATTGCAAAGCTCATACCTTGATCTTCAACTTCGTAGTTCACTTCGCTAGGCAAATCGTACTCCTGAAGCTCTAAATGACTCCAAAAAGTGATGAAATAATGCCTAACAAAATAGATAACACATAGTTATGAACTAAACAAAAAGGGTAAAAACATAATGCATGCAAACGTAACCAACAAAAATGGATAGATCTCACCTTCGTCTATCTTTTCTTCAACTTCAACATATTCAAAATCCAACTCCAAATCGCCCTAAATCACGAGTGAAAGTGCCTGCTGAGTTTTTCTTTCTCTCTGTTCTTACACACTCAGAAGGTAGAAGAGGATGCCAGTGTGCTTGCGCACGGAGCAGAAGCATACTATATAAAAGGAAGAGAATCCAGTAGTGTCGGCACTTGAGGTTCCCGCAGCCTCGAGATACCCCGGCGAGTGATTCTGCAGTGCCATCGAATCTGCTGAAGCAATAATCAGCGTGATTCTCGCGGTGTCGTCGCATCCGCTAAGGCAAAAGAAGCAAAAGCGAGTGATTCCGCCCGTGAAATTCGCCGTCCTCCGCTGCGTGGGAATCAGCCCGATTAACAACAGCGAGCCCGTGAAATTGGCCGTCGCGTTGCGCTGGCAAAGCAACAAGATTAAGCAAGCAACAAAAGTGACGCGCGACGGAATCAGCGCTGAAAAAGTGTCCGCACACGGAATCGATTACTGAAGCAGCGCTGCCGCCTCACCTGGTGGCGGCGGGCCCGCTGTCTCGTCGCGCAGCGAACCGTGTCGGCAGGGAGCGGCAATGGCGGCGGCCGCCTCACCCGGTGGCGGTCGGGCCCACGTGCGCGGCCCGCCTCCGTCATGACACGCTGCTGTGCAGAAGCCGTTGTGCCCCGCGAGGCCGCCTCCTGCGGTGGCGGCCGGGCCCGCCGCCTCGTGGAGTGGCGGCGGGTGACACGTGTCGCCTGCCGCCACTTGTGAGGGGGTCTCTTTTGTCAATTTCGTGCGCAGGGGGTCTTTTTTGGCAATTCCAGTCGGCAGAGGGTCTATTTCGACAAAAAATCAAGCGGAGAAGGTCCTCAGCTATATAAGAGGTCTCAGGGCGGGGAAAGGACTTTTGCTGTAGCTTGTCTGCAACAAAGCGATTATTCGGTACAAACCGAAAACTGAACCGAATCTTCGGTCAACCGAATTTTTGGTTAGCAGTTTTCTGTTGTGATTTTTGGTTTGTAGTTATGCTAACCGAATTAAGAAAAAAACCGAACGGTATAAACCAAAATTTTGGTTTCTACTTAATGCCCACCCCTAACCGGATGCACTAAATATGCTGCACGCGATACTTTTATAATGCGCGCGCTGCATTAGTTATAGCGCTTGCTTGCTTTTTGTGCGGCTGCTGGGGACTTTAAATCGGGTACGCGTGCACTAAAAGTAGTTCTTATACCGCGCGCCGTTTATATAGCGTTTCTGTTGGAGATGTTCTAAGTAACCTATTAATGTAACTTCCGAACGTTCCGATCTGTTTGCTTGGTTATGCATGATTCCAATAACCAACTCACCTAATATCATTTTCTTGTTTTATAAATGGAAAATTTCTATTTGACCTTCTTTGAACCCCGTTACAGCAAAAGAAAAGTTGCTCCTTTATTGTTTGTTGGCCTTCTCTAGTACATCATTTCGTGCTGGACATACAAAAACTTTTTTGGGGTTAACTTTGATCTAAGGGAAAGCAACCTGTTGAAAATATTCCTGATAGTTTCTATGTAAATGAGATGGTAATTTTCGCATAACGAAGTTGATAAGTACTTGCACAAACACTATGGTAACTTTTGATTCAGAGGGGAAAAAAGTTATTGGAAACATAACCTGATAACTTCTGTTTGATAGTATGGTAATATACACATTATAGACCTGATAACTTACGTACAAATGCCGCAATAAGCTTGACCCTCAGGGGGAGTTGTTGAAAAATACCCCCGATAACTATTGTGTAATAGCATCGTAATATAGGCACAACAAGGTTGATAACTCATGCACAAACAGAGTGATAGCTTTTTGCCTGAGAAGAAAGTTGTTGAAAAACATACTGTCGGTAACTTCTGTCCAAATAGTATGGTAATATTTGCACCGTGTATGTGATAACTTATGTACAAACATCCCTGATAATTTTTGTGTAAATAACATGATATGTATCGCACCGCAGAGCTGATAACTCAAGTACAAACATCGCGATAACTTTTTCACCCAGGAAAAAAGTTGTCGAAAAACGTGCCTCCGGTAACTTCCTATGATAATATACACACAGTTGAGCTGATAACTCGCGTACAAACACCGTGATAACTTTTCACCTAGGAATTTTGTTGTTGTTGAAAAACATACCCCCAGTAACTTCCGTGTAAATATCATGGTAATATATCCACCGTAGACATGATAACTTCGGTAAAAAATGCGGTAATTTTAAGCCATGGAAAAAAGTTGTTAAAAACATAGCTCCAGTAATTTATGTGCAAATAACATGGTAATATATGCACCTCAAACTTGATAATTTGTGTACAAACAATGCGGTAACTTTTTTAGCCATAGGAAAAAGAATATGTTGAAAAAACATATTGCCGATAACTTACATGTAAATAACATGGTAAATTAGGCACCACAGACCTGATAATTTATGTACAAATATCATGGCAACATTGATCCAAGAAAAAGTTGCTGAAAATATAGCCCGATAAATTCTGTGTAGATAACATGGTTTTTTACATGTCGCACACCTGATAATTTATGGTCAACACCATGGTAACCCTGACCCAATATAACAAAGTTGTTCAAACATCATACCGTAGGGCTGATAACTTTATGTACCCTCGGGGTTGGTAACTTAAGTTAAGAAAAGAAAAGAAAATCTTGATATAAAAGTAAAGAAGGTTCCAATATCTAGTTTATATGTAGTAAGACAACAATTATAGTTGGTTGAGCTGGTTTGTGTGTTGCACATTTGGAGTAGAGGTCATGGGTTCAAACCCATGTGCATGCATTTTCCTTTGTTTTTCTTTGTTTTCTATATCTATAAAAAACGCAGCGGTAAGTAATGATCAAGTAGGTGAACTCCAATTTGCTGGACAAGAAACAACATAAGGTGAGTTTTTTTTAACACAGTACAGACGCAAGCGCTCATATACACGCGCATACACTCACCTCTATGAATGCACACACGCACATCCTACTCCTATGAGCACCTCCGAAAGACTGAGCCAGCATATCATCTTGAAAATTACGAAATCACCGTAGGCACCTCGTCGTCGACGGGAACGTCTCCTCCCACTGAATGCACATCGCCGAAAGTCCTGAAATAAATTCAGGAATAAATGCGAGCACCACGGATTTAAACCCTGGTGGACTGCGGATACCACAGTCCCTCTGACCATCCAACCACAGGTTGGTTTGCACAACATAAGGTGAGTTGGTAGTTGGATTAGTACTTGATACAAGAGGGAAAAGTTCGAATCCTCTCTAGCCAAATTTTCTTTTTTTTTGTCTCCCTTGAGTGGGAGAAATAAAAAGGAAGGAATCGTGCTGATTAGGAAGAAATCGAGGGAGGCGGGATAGGATCGATCGGGATTAGGAAGGAATCGCGTCAGGGAGGCGGGATGGGATCGTTCGGATCTATCACGAACCTTTGGAACATATCGCTGTCCTTAATACAATCCTAACAGCTTTACCTATAAATTCAGCATTTTTCATCGTAGCCGCATCCCGTTCTTCACCTCTCTGTCATGGCTTCCTCATCCTCTACATTCCGTCGCTACTCTCCGTACGATCGGAGTGCTTCTTCCTTCGTTTACCCTCCTCCTCCGAGGATTATAGCGCCATATCCCACCCTTTCTTCCATGATGGCTACAGGGGCCTCGCTTGCTATGCCGGCCCCGGCGGCGGCCCCTCTCATTCCACCGGTGGTCGTAGGCCGTCCGGTGGCACGGCTTGCCTCTTCCCCCGCATTAACTCCGAGGATGGAGCTGCTGCCTTATGTTTCTGCTCACCAGTAGAAGCTAGGTCTAGCGAAGGCATGGTGTTCAAAAATTCGGACGAGGCGAGCCACATTTTTGTGTCGAGCTTTCGCTGACTGGGAGGCAGTTTCTATGGAGCCAGAGGAGGCCAAGAAGGCGATGCAATAAGACCTCGACCTCAGCCAGATTATTCATCGAGAGCTGGCCTTCTTTCAGCGATGGGCAGACGCCGGACTCCCTCTTTTGGCATATCGGATCATCATTGAGGCTGTGCGGGAGGAAGCCGAGGACATGTGTGCGCATATCCACCCTTTGCCTTCTAAGGGCATCTCCAGCCGCGCCCCTAGGAAGGCCTCCCAGCGTTTTTTGGCGCGCGGCAAAAACGCCCGATCGCGCTTCAGAGCCCGATTTTTGCCGGCTTGGGCCGAAAACAGCGCCGGCGGACCCAGCCCGAACCCGGCGCGTTGGGGGGCGCCCGGGAGCGCCGGGCGAACTGTTTTGGCGCGAAAAAGCCGCGGGCCCGCCGCGTCAGCGACACGGCTCTCTTCTCGGCCCTTCGTCGTCCTCATCGCCTCGCTTCCCGGCGAATCAATGCCAAAGCTGCCGCGCTGCCGCGCCGGTCAGCCTGCCATTGGTACTCACGGGCGGCCTTGATGAAGACCGGACGACGCGCGCCCTCGCGCCCTCGCCCGCCACGCGACACACGGTGGCACGCGCCTCGGCCTATATATGACGCGCCCGGCGACTCGGCGACTCATCACACTCTCCGCCGCCGTCGTTCCTCCTCTCCTCTCTCTCTTCGCCGTCTCAGCCACACCCATGGCGAAGCGCTTCCCAGCGACGCGCGGCGATTTAACGGCTTCGCCGCCGCCATCTTCATGAAGACGAGGCTCGCCTCCTTTACGAGGCCGAGTACCGGTCCCGCCGGACATGCGGTGCCCGGCGTGGGCGATCAGCAGCGGCGGCGCCCCGGTGTCCCGATACCACCGGAGCGGCCCGGCGGCGGAGATTGCACGCATCCGCTCGAATCTGCCGCTGGCGAGGAGGGGCCACGCAGACGTCCCGACAGCCCGCTCTGAACCCTATTTCCGCCGCCGTCACGCCCAAGAACTTCGAGGCCACCAACGGCGTCGAGCCCTCCGGCGAGCTCAACGCCGCCGGCGGCGTCGGTGGCGGGCGTGTGCCGGCGCACGTTGAGGCCGCCTTGAGTACATCGAGGGCGGCAACACGCCGCGCCGAGTACCCGCTCCCCTTCTTTCTCACGCCGGGAAGCTCACAGACCCCGAGGCGCATGGAGACCGGGGTCCTCCTCCTCGTCCGGGCTCGCCGCCTCCGCCCGTCAGCCGGAGCCCAGGCGCGCGGTTAGCGCGCGCACCCGCAGCTCCGGCGTCCGCATCGGCGCCAACGCCTCTCCACCCGCCGGCCGCCTCGTCCTCGTCGAGCCCAAGCCGGAGCCCGGCTTGCCCGCGGAGTACGAGGAGGTAGCCCGGCGCGGCATCTCCGACGAGGACGCCATGCGGTGGGCGCGGGACGACTACCTCCGCGACGAGATGGTCCGGCAGCGCCGGGCCCTGGAGGAGATCGCCGCCCGCAAGCGTGGGCGCGAGGACGAGCATGACGTCGTGGTCCTCGACAGCGACGACGACGATGACGCCCCCGGACCGTCCAACCCGCCGCGCCAACCGGGGAGCAGGACGGCGGAGGCGAGGCGCGGGCGAAGCGGCGGCGGCGGCGGCGGCGGCGATGACAACGACGGCGGTGATTACATCGCGGTTCTACAGCCTCCTCGGCATGTAGAACTGCGTGCGGGCCAGCAAAGCGGCGGCGAGAGGCGCGGGTAGCCCGCGGTAGTTTTTTTCTTTTTTTGTAAAATATGTTTAAGTTTGAATGAACTCGCCGACGGTTGTGTTAAATTTAAGTCGTTTTTACGCCTTTTTTGCCTTTTTTACTAACCCTGAGATCGCGATCGTTGAGGATCGGGCGGTCTTGTGATTTAAGCCGGTGCGTTTGAGGCGATTTTTCCTCCTGAAAGACCAACGGCTGGAGATGCCTAAGACATCCTGAGATGGGCGCAACGGGCGGCGGAGTCCACCGATCCACTCATGGCCGCACGGTGGGGCTGTATTAAGGATGCACGTCCAAGGATTCCGGGCACGGATGACGTGGTTCCTGGCCTCGGTCCTTCTACCATGCTCAGGCTAGGATAGAATGAGGTGTTTCACTGGGTGTACTAGTACTCTCCTGGGAGCGAACTTCTGTAAACCCTTGCAGGTTATATCTTATCGTACTTTGTCGTATTTTGATATGTTTTGTTCCGTCATTATTATCCCATTCGTGGTCGGGATCTTTAGAGCGTTCCTAGCATTTCCTATTGGACGGGGTCTCTAGATCCGCTGCCTGACACTGTTAGCTCAACTCTATTGAGTCTGTCGCTGTCCTTGACCTATGCTCCCTCTTCCCGCCAATCCACACTTCATTACTCTATGGTTGGGGAAGAAAAATAATTGTGTGCCCGTCCTCCCACCCGTGGGTTTGTTGACGCGGACGGGAATCTCCCACCCACGAGCAGCATGACTGCCAGAGGATAGGAGAAGGTATGTACGCGGGTCATTCCTTGATGCCCCGACCCATCTCTCTATAAGATTGAGGTCGGGAAAAAAGGGATCCGTGCGTCTGATACGTCTCCAACGTATATTTTTTTATTATTATTTCATGCTATATAAATCTTATATATTATATATATAATTTTGTATCATTTTTGTGAACTAACCTATTAATCTACTGCCTAGTGCCAGTTGATGTTTTCTGCATGTTTTTAATTTTACATAAAATTCATAACAAACGGAGTTCAAACACGATGAAACTTTTTTGCCGATTTTTTCTGGACCAAAAGAGACCTTGGAAGCTTTGGAGGGATTCCATAAGAGAAACGAGGAGACGACATGACAATAGGGCGCGCCATGGTGTCTTGTGCGCCCCTCGTGCGTCCGTCTGACCTAATTCCAGCGCTTTAAATTCCCATATATTGGAAAGCCCCCAAAAGCACCACACAAACAATTTTTTCACCGCCGCAAGTCTCTGTTTTTTCGTGATACCATCTGTAGGCCTCTGCCGGTACTCTGTCAGAGGGGGAACCGATCACGGAGGGCTTCTATATCAACCTTGCTGCACCTCCGATGATGTGTGCGTAGTTCCCCACAGGACCTATGGGTCCATAGCAATAGCTAGATGGTTCTTTCTTTCTCTCTTTGATCTTCAATACAATGTTCTCTTCGGAGATTGATTCGATGTAATCTTATTTTGCAGTGCATTTGTTGGGATCCGATGAATTGTGGGTTTATGATCAGATTATTCATTGAAAGTAATTGAGTCTTTTCTGAAATTTATTATGTGTGATTGTTATAGCTTTGTATTTCTCTGTTATCTATCCGTTTGGTTTAGCCAACTAGATTGATTTATCTTAAGTGGGAGAAGTGCTTTGTGGTAGGTTCAACCTCGCGGTGTCCTCACCTCGTGACGGAAGGGGTAGCGAGGCATATATTTGTATTGTTGCTACTAAAACGACGGGGTTTGGTCATATTAGTTGATCTTATTTTGTTTACATTATGTCATCATGCTCCAACCATTACTATGTTTGTTATGAACTTAATGAAGGAAATATGCCCTAGAGGCAATAATAAAGTTGTTATTTATATTTCCTTATGTCACGCCCAATATGCGACCCTATCCAAAAGGAACTCGAAGGTCCCACCAAGGATAGACCCGCATATTGAAACACTTTTGCATGGTCGATATCATTACATCAACATTACATAATAGTGGGGATACATACAAGACATACAATGTCACAAGAATACAACAACCTCATATACAAGATCAACATCCGACTACGGATGAAACATAAACAGAAGCTCAAACGACATCCACCCTGCTAGCCCAGGCTGCCGACTTGGAACCTATCCCCTGATCGAAGAAGAAGCAGAAGAAGAACTCCAAAACAAGTAACACCGCTCTCGCGTCAAGATCATCGCATAACCTGTACCTGCAACTGGTGTTGTAGTAATCTGTGAGCCACGCGGACTCAGCAATCCCATTACCATGGGTATCAAGACTAGCAAAGCTTAATGGGTAAGGAAGAGGTAAAGTGGTGAGGTTGCAGCAGCGACTAAGCATATATGGTGGCTAACATACGCAAAAGAGAGCGAGAAGAGAAACAAAGGAACAGTCGTCAACTAGTAATGATCAAGAAGTGATCCTGAACTCCTACTTACGTCAGACATAACCCAGAAACCGTGTTCTCCTCTCGATCAACCCCGAAAAGAGACACTCACGGTTACGCATTACGGTTGGTGTATTTTAGAAGAGTTTACTTCAAGTTTACTACAACCGGATATTAACAAATTCCCATCTGCCACATAACCGCGGACGCGCTCGAAAGTTTATACCTGCAGGGTGTCCCAACTTAGCCCATGATAAGCTCTCGCGATCAACGAAGGATATTCCTTCTCCCGGAAGACCCGATCAATCTCGAATCCGGCTACAAGACATTTCGACAAGAATAAAACAAGACCAGCAAGACCGCCCGATGCGCCGACAATCCCGATAGGAGCTGCACATATCTCGTTCTCAGGGCAACACCGGATAAGCTAAGCGTACAGGTACCGATGTAACCCAAGTTGCCAAGGGATGGTCCCGCACGGTGCTCTAGTTTGGACCAACACTTAGACAAGCATTGGCCCGGGGGGCTGAATAAAGATGACCCTTGGGTTAATTACTCCCAAGGGAAAGTAGGTGGTGGTGAGGCAAATGGAAAAACCAAGGTTGGGCCTTGCTGAAGGAGTCTTATTCAAAGCGAACTGTCAAGGGGGTCCCATAAATCACCCGACCGCGTTAGGGACGCAAAATCCGGGAACATAATACCGATATGACGGAAACTAGGGCGGCAAGAGTGGAACAAAACACCAGGCATAAGGCCGAGCCTTCCACCCTTTACCAAATATATAGATGCATTAATAATATAAGAGATATTGTGATATCCCAACAAAAATCATGTCCACCATGGAGCAATCTTCAACTTCACCTGCAACTAGCAACGCTATAAGAGGGGCTGAGCAAAGCGGTAACATAGCCAAGCAACGGTTTGCTAGGAATGGTGTCAAAGGTTAGAGGTTCATGGCAATTTGGGGAGGCTTGAATAAACAGGTGATAGGTAACGCAGCATAGCGATAGAACGAAGCAACTAGCATAGAAATGATAGTAGTGAGATTCAAGGTAGCGGTCATCTTGCCTGAAATCCCGCAAGGAAGAAGAACGAGTCCATGAAGAAGATGAAGCCACGAAGTCGAACCAAGCGTAGACGAACGAGTCCTCACGATCGCAACGAAACAGGAACTAACAAGAAGAAGCACACAACATAGTAAACACACCACACATAGACAAGACATGATGCACAACAAGCATGATGCATAACAAAGCTACATGAAGCTACTCATGGCAAAATATGATGCATACAAGACCAACACATCAAAGCAAGTTTAAATGAGGCCGGAAACGACATAGAACAATTCCGGTAAGTCCTCATATGTAAATTTCGAAATTGGTCCAGATCTGAATAAACCTTATGTTCAAGTTGTTAAACAGCAAGTTAAGATGCACCAAAATGATCTATACGAAATTCTAGTCAAGTTACATATAAAGTTCATTTAAATCGGAGCTACGGCCTAGAAGATATGAGCAAAACAAGTTAAACATGGCATTGATGCAAAATGCATACAAACATCAAGCAAACACCTCAAAACAAGGATGCAACATGATAATATGGAACTACATGCAAAATCAAGCAAGTTTCATATAGAGCACACTCAAAACGGAGCAACGGTGCAACACATACACTCTATACAAGGCATAACAACAATCTGTCCAAAACAGCAACTAGGCATATTGCAAGCATTAAAACAACATGCTACAACACCTCAACGCGCAAACAAAAGGCATGGGCATGAAGTACAGTTAAAGCATGACAAAACATGAACACTGAGCTATCTCCAGAAATCACTAGAACATGCTCAAAAAGACATAGCAAGATTGCAAATAATAACAGTTTCAGACTTATCAGGAAATAACATCAGGTTGCAATATTTAGAGCTATCAAACGACATGCTACAGGAACTTATCATGGCAAACAAAGGCATGGCATGAATCCACTAATTGGATAGAACAAAAGTCCCTTACTGACCATGAGCCAAAAGGGCACAGAGAATATGATGGCACCCATGAAAACATGGCAAGTTATATTACAGATTCATACATGGCAGGAACAACAATAAGTAGGCATGTTGGTGAGCTTGACCCACTCACCACAGAGCAATACATGGCATGGCAAGGAAACTCACAGTAAGAATACATGTTTATGAAGCTAAGTATGGCAATATCAAGTTCTTAGAGTGCATGGATCACTAACAACAATCATGGCAACATTGAACTTAATGTTAACAGGCTGACATCAACATTATTTAGCAATTTGAGAGTAAGATTACAACAAGTTACAGCAGACTATAATTGCAACAAAGGGCATGGTTGGATATAGCAAGACATTTATAACAAAACATCCTTAGTGAACATCTCCAGATTATGCATAGAATAACTTGTAGAAGCAGGTTAGCTTAGCATCATGATATAGCAGATTCAGACATGCAAACAGCAACAGTAAGTACCCTACTTAACAAGCTTGATGCACTCACTACAGGACCCACAAAAATACATGGATGGCACCACTGTAAAGATGGCATGTCATAGATCAAAACTCATGTAGGACTCATGCTCATAGGATGCACACATCAAATGCAACAAAAATGACAAATCATCAAGTTATAACAGTTTCAGCAGATTAACATCATATATCACTCTTGCAACAAAGATTCAGGCATCAAGATGAGCTCAACTGAAAATGATGCAATGGAATGAAATGATGTACTCATTGAGACGAACAGTTTGACATATTACACGCACAAAACGGAGCTACGGATGCAGAGTTATGATGCGATGAACATGGCATGATAATGCAAAAATATTCGGGACTTGGTGAAAAACGGAGGGGGGAAAGTCAACCTTCAGTTTGCACGGATATCGAGGCGGCGGCGCGAGCTCGCCGAAGAGGTCGCCGGAGACGACGGGGAAGACACCGGGGAGGCCGGAGATGGCGGATCCGGACCGGATCTCGCCGGATCCGGCCGGATCCCGGCGAGGGAGGGCGCGGGGGCGCTGGTTGCGACAAGGCGGGCGCGGCCCGGCGGCCGGGCCGGGCGGGCGGAGGCGCGGTCGGGCGGAGGTCGGGCGGCGAGGAGGCGGCCGACGCGGGACGGGCGGAGTTCGGGCGGCGGGCGGGCGACGGGGGACGGTGCCGGCCGAGAGACGGCAGGCGACGACGGAGGGCGGGGCGGCGGCGGCGCTGCCGCGGGCGGGTTGTGGGCGGCGAGGCGGCGGGCAGCGCTGTGGGCGCGGTGGAGGGCGCGGCTCAGATCGGGCCCGGGCGGGGGCCCTGCCTCGGGCCGGCTCAACGGCGGCGGACGCGGCAGGCGACGTGGCACCCGCTGATTGGTGGAGGGAGGCGGCGGCGCTTAGGTGGCGAGGCCGGATTGGCCGGAGTGAGGTGGAGGTGGACGCGTCCGGCGCCGGGCGGACGTGTCCGGCGCGCGGAGGAAGAAGGGGCTAGGGTTAGACCGGGATTTTTGGGGGAGATGCACATATTTATAGGTAGAGGGAGCTAGGAGAGTCCAAATGAGGAGCGGTTTTCGGCCACGCGATCGTGATCGAACGACCGAGAGCATGGAGGGGAGTTTGCTGGGTTTTGGGCCACTTTGGAAGGGGTGTTGGGCTGCAAAGAGAAAGAGGCTTTACGGATACCCGGTTAACCGTTGGAGTACCAAACAACCTCCAAATGGCACGAAATTTGACAGGCGGTCTACCGGTGCTATACCAAGGCCGCTTGGCAAACCTTGGTCCATTCCGAGACCGTTTAACACCCACACACGAAAAGAGGTAAAGGGGGGCGCCCGGGAGACATAGGAGTGCCGGATTGCAAAACGGACAACGGGAAAAATGCTCGGATGCATGAGACGAGCAATTATGCAAAATGAAATGCACATGACGACATGATATGAAAAGCAGATGATGACGTGGAAAAGTGCAACACGCAAGCAAATGACATGGCAAAGATGACGAATAACTGGCAGACACCTGGCGCATTGAATCCGGGGCGTTACACCTTATATCATGATAAATGTTTATTATTCATGCTAGAATTGTATTAACCGAAAACTTAGTACATGTGTGAATACATAGACAAAACAGAGTGTCTCTAGTATGCCTCTACTGGACTAGCTCGTTTATCAAAGATGGTTAAGTTTCCTAACCATAGACATGTGTTGTCATTTGTTGAACGGGACCCATCAGAGAATGATGTGATGGACAAGACCCATCCGTTAGCTTAGCATAATGATCGTTTAGTTTTATTGCTATTGTTTTCTTCATGACTTATACATGTTCCTCTGACTATGAGATTATGCAACTCCCGAATACCGGAGGAACACCTTATGTGCTATCAAACATCACAACGTAAATGGGTGATCATAAATATGCTCTACAAGTGTCTCCGATGGTGTTTGTTGAGTTGGCATAGATCGAGATTAGTATTTGTCACTCAGTGTATCGGAGAGGTATCTCTGGGCCCTCTCAGTAATGCACATCACTATGAGCCTTGCAAGCAATGTGACTAATGAGTTAGTTACGGGATGATTTATTACAGAATGAGTAAATAGACTTGCCGGTAACAAGATTGAACTAGGTATGAGGATACCGACGATCGAATCTCGGGCAAGTAACATACCAATGACAAAGGGAACAACGTATGTTGTTATGCGGTTTGACCGATAAAGATCTTCATAGAATATGTGGGAGCCAATATGAGCATCCAGGTTCCGCTATTGGTTATTGACCAGAGATGTGTCTCGGTCATGTCTACATAGTTCTCGAACCCGTAGGGTCCGCAGGCTTAACGTTCGATGACAATTTGTATTATGAGTTATGTGATTTGATGATCGAAGCTTCTTCGGATTCCCGGATGAGATCACGGATATGATGAGGAGTCTCAAAATGGTTGAGAGGTAAAGATTGATATATTGGAAGGTAGTATTCAGACACCAAAAGGGTTCCGGAGTGTATCGGGTACATACCGGAGTACCGGAGGGGTTACCGGAACCCCCCGGGGAAAGATATTGGCCTTATGGGCCATAGGAGGGAGGCTAACCAGCCCACAAGGGGCTGTGTGCCTCCCATAAGGGAGGAGGATGAATTGGACTTGGGAAGGGGGCGTCGCCCCCCTTTCCTTCTCCTACTCCCTCTCCTTCCCATTTTTCCCCTCCGGTAGAAGGAAAAAAAGGGTGAGGCCGAATCCTACTAGGACTGGAGTCCTAGTAGGACTCCCCTCTCCCTGGCACGCCCTTGTTGGCCGGCCTCCTCCTCCCCTCCTTTATATACGGGGGCAAGGGGCACCCCAAAGCCACAACACATCAATTGTTCCTAGCCGTGTGCGGTGCCCCCCTCCACAGTTACACACCTCGGTCATATCGTTGTAGTGCTTAGGCGAAGCCCCGCACCGGTAACTTCATCATCACCTCTCCACGCCGTCGTGCTGATGGAACTCTCCCTCATACTCAACTGGATCAAGAGCTCTAGGGACGTCATCGAGCTGAACGTGTGCTGAACACGGAGGTGCCGTACGTTCGGTGCTTGGATCGGTTGGATCGTGAAGACGTTCGACTACATCAAATGCGTTACTAAATGCTTACGCTTTCGGTTTACGAGGGTACGTGGACACACTCTCCCCGCTCATTGCTATGCTTCTCCTAGATAGGTCTTGTGTGATCGTAGGAACTTTTTTGAAATACTACGTTCCCCAACAGTGGCATCTGAGCCAGGTCTATGAGTAGATGTTATATGCACGAGTAGAACACAAAGAGTTGTGGGCGATAATAGTCATACTGCTTACCAACAACGTATTACTTTGATTCGGCAGTATTGTTGGATGAAGCTGTCAGGACCCCGATTCTAAGTCACACCGATCTAGCATGTAACACATCATATCACTTTGCGGCCTCACGCACGGTATTCCCACGGGTGCCACCTTACCTGGCCGGAGACCGTTTGTGCCTTTTGGCTCACGTATATGATAGTGTCGCTAGTGTCCATATGACAGAGAACCCGGGCCGACATGACTAGTCGTGAACCCAAAGTGGCGCTAACTTACGGGGACAGGCATACATGAACCAGCATCGAACGTGTTGGTCATCAGCGTGTGAATTCGGGCTATAGGAACTGGGATAACAGGACTCCGGGAACCCGGGTTGTAGCAGGCTAGCAGGACTCCGAACTCACCGCGTGACATTTCCCCGAAGGGACAGACACAGGAACAAAGTGGATCACATGCCGGCCAGTCTAAGTGTTCCGGAGCAGTAGTAACTGGGCTAGCAGGACTCTAGTAAACCGGGCTATAGCAGACTACCATGGCTCTGTGGAAGCACTAGACTACATTTCCCCATAAGAGAGGCTACCAAGGATAAACAACTAGGTTGTCGGATCCCACACATACCAAGCATTTCAATCATACACACAATATGCCCGATATGTGTAAATACAACATGGCATCACAACAAAACTCTACAACTCAAAGTATTTATTCATTAGGCTCTGAAGAGCCAGATATTACAAACATGGGTCTGATGACCCAGCATTCAAGACATACAAGCAACAAGCACAAGCGGAAGCTTAACTTGTCTGAGTACAGACAACTAAAAATGAAAAAGGCTGAGAAGCCTGACTATCTACAAGACCCTGCCGAGGGCACAAGATCGTAGCTGAGGTAACAAGTTAAACGTCGAAGTCCACGCGGAACTACTAGTGAGACTGAAGTCTCTATGCAAAAACATAAATTAAGCAAACGTGAGTACAAATGTACCTAGCAAGACTTACATCAGAACTAACGACATATACATTGGTATTAACAAAGGGGGTGGTGGAGTTTAACTGCAGCAAGCCAGCTTTGACTCGATGGCTATCCTGAACTACGACTGCAAGTAACTCTTTTGAGGTGGCTCACACGAGTCCACATATTCACCATATCAACACACCACTATGGATCCGCTCCCGTCTCCCTACGAGAGCGCCATCCATAGCACTCACACTTATCTTGCGCATTTTAGAGTATGCACTTTCACTTGTCTATGAACTGCATAGGCAACCCAGAAGTCCTTTACCGCGGACACGGCTATTCGAATAGATGATATTAACCCTATAGGGGTGTACTTCTTCACACACGCTCTCGCCACTTATCACCATGTACACGTCGTGTATCTCGGCAACCTTTAAGCGGAAGCCTGGTGAGGGAGTCGGCCATGACCTGACTACCCACACAAGTCTCTAGTCCAGGTTTATCGCCTATTCGGGTTCCATCCGCAAGGAGATCCGGCCGGGGTGTCGCTCACGGCCCCAAACGATGTGAGCAGAGTTCCCAAGCCCATCATCCGGTGCCACTTGGTACACCGTACATTTGCTTATTACATCCCAAGCCCACTGCACGGGTGCCACTTGGTAGACTACTAACACTACCTACCAACACCAGAAACTAGTTGCAACTCCTGGACAGAGATCAGGTCGATTAATAAGTCGAGAGAGCTTGGAGCGCCCGGAGCCCAATGTGTGGGTGTAATTGTTCATGGATCACAAACACAGAACTCAGTTCCTGAGGACGTCTGCAATGAGACAACCCACCATGTACTCCTACATGGCCTCTTACCACTACCTTTACCAAATCGTGTTCACACACTTAGCTCTCAACAGTAGGACATGTTCACCACATTCCAATTCATCCCCGATAAATCAGACCTGACTCAACTCTAAGCAGTAGCAGGCATGACAAACAAGCATGAATGAGTAGGCACATCAGGGCTCAAACAACTCCTACTCATGCTAGTGGGTTTCATCTATTTACTGTGGCAATGACAGGTCATGCAGAGGAAAGGGGTTCAACTACCGCTGCATGTAACAGTTGAAACATTGTTGTCCTAATGCAGTAAAAGAGAGTACAAGAGAGTGGGATTGTATCGGAATGAACAAGGGGGTTTTGCTTGCCTGGCATTTCTGAAGATAGTATAGTTCTTCATTGGTGTCATCGAACACATCGTCGAAACATCGTCTACTGAGAGGGGACAATTACCGGCAAACAAGGAAGAACACAATCAATGCAATGCACAATATGATGCATGATCATGACATGACAATATGCTGTGGTTGAGCTAATGCAACTAAGACCAGATGGGTTTGAGTCATTTTGAACCAAAGGTTCAACCCCAAACTCAAACTATGAATTCAAATAGTGCATTATCATGTTTTGAACTAAATAGTGAGGTTAAGTTGTTTAAACATGCATGAAAATGGTGCAAATGGATAGATTGGGTTTTTCTGATCATTTTCCATATATAAAACTTTTCATTCTGAGCTATAGATTAATTTCTATGATTTTTAGAAGTTTAAACAATTTTCTGGACTGAAATATAAAATCGCCAGAAAATGATTATGAGGTCGACGTAAGCCTGGCGTCAGCAGGTCAGCTGGGCTGCCCCTGGTCAAACCTGACCAGTGGGGTCCACTAGTCAGTGAATCAGTGCCGGTTAGTGTCACTGACAGGTGGGGTCGGGTCAACAGCCACGTCAGCAAGTCAGCACTAACGTGTGGGGTCGGTCAACGTGTGACGTGGCCAGGTCAAACTGACCTGTGGGGCCTGTGTGGTTAGTTTAATCTACACAGGAGCTAAACAAGGGTTAATTAGGCAGCGGGGCCCACATGTCAGTTTAACAGGGAGGGGTTAATTAGTGCGGGTTGACTCGGTTTGACCGGCGGTTAGCCGCCGGCGACGGCAGCCGCGGCGGAGGGGCTCGGAAATCGCCCTCCGGCGACCAATCGCGCGGCAGAGACCACCTGCGCGAGGCCCAGGCTCGCGCGCATCCAGTGGAACACACGGGAGGCCGTGGGGTGGTCGGAGCTTGCCGGAGCAGAGCTCGCGGTGGCAGCCGGAGTTCGGTCACGTGCGGGTTGGCGCTACGGGGCACGGGGAGCCCAACTGAGGGGGTCTACGGCTTCCCCGTGTCACCAGGAGCATGGTGACGCGCGCGGTTGCGAGCTGCGGTGGCTAGAGCAACGACGGTGACAAGAATGGCGGCGAGGTGCTACGGCCATCTACGAAACGACGACTACGGCGAGCGGCAAGCCACGGGGTTAGGGGCAAAACGTGCAGGAGCTCACGGTGGTTCGGAAGGGCAGCTTAGCGGGCTCGGGGACGCGCTGAGGTCGACGGGGCAGCGAAGGTGATCTCCGGCGGCCGGAGGTGAAGCGACGGCGATGGCGGCTCTCCAGGGCTTCCCGCATCACGTGGCTCGACGGAGAGGTAGTAGGCGACGGTGCGGAGCTCGTGGACTCGACGAGAGGGCGAGGGGGAGGCGGTGGCTGCATCTACGGTGAGCGGCGGCGACGGCAGCGCTCGGTCCAGCGGGAGAGAGAGCAGCAGGGGAGGGGACGAGGACGGGAGAGAGTGAGAGATGTTCGGGGTGAGTCGTGGCGACGTCTAGAGCGTCCAGGCGTCGAGGTAGAGGGCAGGCAGGCAGGTGGCGTGGCAGCACGGCCGTGTGCGTGCGTCGGGCATGCGCTCGGCGTCCGACTGGCGCGGTGGAGACGACGACTGGCAGTTGGGCCAGTGGGCCACACCGCTGGGCTGGGTAAGTGGCCAGGTGTTCTCTCTCTCTCTCTCTTTCTAATTCTGTTTCTGTTTTTCTATTCTTTTCTCTGTTTTGGTTTAGTAATAAAATACCAAACCATTTGTAAAATGCTAAAAATATTTGTGGGGACTTTTGAAATTATTTCCAACAGCCCTCAACTAGTTTCACCATTATTAGAACATTTAAACTATTTATAGAATTTAAATGCCCCAATTCAAATACAATATGGATTAATTCAAAAATCCATAATGTCCTAGAAATATGTGCACCATTTTTGGAAGAGGTTTTTAGCCAATTCAAAAATGACGAACTTTTCTGTAGGGCATTTTGGGTTCATTGAAAATATTTTTATTTGAAACTAGTTGAATTCATTTGGTGCTAGGGTTTGAACGTCCCCAATTCAAATTTCATAAATTGAAACATGATGCATGGATGCTCACAGATGCAACTAATTACAAGCAATTCTAGGGTTGTGACAACTCACCCCCACTGAACAAGAATCTCGTCCTGAGATTCAAGACGTGAGGTAAGAAGAGAGAGGGGACACAAAGCTAACACAATCTTCATGATCCAGATGCCCTTCTCGAGGATGTTGACTCATTGCATCACCTTGATCTCGACATCTTTCTTTGATAACTCCAACGAACATGACAACAAGAGGAAAGGGAAAACTCTAGAAGGATCGATCTTCTCGAAGATCGAACAACTCAAGATCAACTCATGGAGTGAGACATTGAAGCATCTCTCGAGCCGAGACACGGAACCCACATCGAGAGCAATGGCAAGAGGTATATGACAATGGTTCGATTGGGTAGGCAAAAATACCATGCTTAAGATGATGGTGCATGGTTTCAAGATAGCGAGGGAATAATTGCCATGATTCCGTAACGGGGCACCTTAGGGAAGGTGATTCGTAGAACTATTCCCTTAAGTGGCAAAAAGAGTTACTTTTGATTTAGAGATCATTGAAGCTCTTTATACCAGCCTAAGGTAAATCACAATCGATCGTTTGAGGGAGCTTGGAAGAATGGCATACTCAAACTAGGATCGATGATGTGGAATACCTTGTTGGAACCATGGTAAGCCCACTTTCGAAGATGATCTTGGACAACAACTGCTGAGAAAAGCAGCCCATGGAATTTGGCACAGTGGTGGTGTAAGCTGGGATCAAAATGCAAATGTTGGAAATGTTCCAACCATCATATCTGCCTGAGATTCAGATCTGGTTGGTAACGGGATATTTCAGACAACATGTCTGGAAAAGGAAAGGTTGCAACACAAATGGACGAGATGGCGTTGCGAGATTCTCGGGAGATGAACTACGATAGAAAGTTCCAAAACATGAGCTGGTTCTGCTACACACATGTGAACATGTTGTCCAAGAATAGCATGACCACATAGTAGTCTTACAATGAAACACTACCGAGTTCAGGTGGGGAACCATCAACGAGGATATCAAATTCTTGTATACTTATCGATGAACTTCTTATCCTTGAACAGATCAATCAGTGGATTGGTGTGCTAGGGAATACATATGGAGTGGAGGTAATTAATCTATCAAACCATAGAATACTTCGCACGTATGCATGACTGATTTGGGATGATTCCAGAGGAAACAAAACAAACCTTTCTCAAATTCATGGCGGCAACTTACATCAAATGCACATGAACTACAGGAAGTCACTTCTTACATCCTAACATATACCTCATGAGCGGAACACGAAGGCAATGCTTACAAACTTTCCAACACTAGCTCAATGTTCAACATGAATCATGGAGGAGGCAAGATGCCGCTGATGGGCTCAACAGCAACTCATCGGAATTTCCATATCACTGGAGTTCCACCATTATGTGAACAATGTGATAGTATTGGTCAAACCCAAAAGATATATTGGTGTATGCTAGAGGAAACAACCACGAGCAAGACAACATTACGAACATCATTGGTTCTGATTTGATTTGGTGATAGCCCATACTCAAATCAAAGTTTTGATAAGGCAATAGGTCCAACAACTGATCACAGGGACCAATCGATGAAGATATCATCTTTCTACAACACATACACACAAGATATCCCTTGAAATGAACTAAGTCAGACAAGCTTTTATCTTCCAACTCTTGATGACCCACAAGTATAGGGGATCTATCGTAGTCCTTTCAATAAGTAAGAGTGTCGAACCCAACGAGGAGCAGAAGGAAATGACAAGCGGTTTTCAGCAAGGTATTCTCTGCAAGTACTGAAATAAGTGGTAACAGATAGTTTTGTGATAAGATAAATTGTAACGAGCAACAATTAACAAAAGTAAATAAAGTGCAGCAAGGTGGCCTAATCCTTTTTGTAGCAAAGGACAAGCCTGGACAACTCTTATAAAAGGAAAAGCGCTCCCGAGGACACATGGGAATATCGTCAAGCTAGTTTTCATCACGTTCATATGATTCACGTTCGGTACTTTGATAATTTGATATGTGGGTGGACCGGTGTTTGGGTGCTGTTCTTACTTGAACAAGCATCCCACTTATGATTAACCTCTATTGCAAGCATCCGCAACTACAACAAAAGTATTAAGGTAAACCTAACCATAACATGAAAGATGTGGATCCAAATCAGCCCCTTACGAAGCAACGCATAAACTAGGGTTTAAGCTTCTGTCACTCTAGCAACCCATCATCTACTTATTACTTCCCAATGCCTTCCTCTAGGCCCAAATAATGGTGAAGTGTTATGTAGTCGACGTTCACATAACACCACTAGAAGCTAGACAACATACATGCCATCGAAATATCGAACGAATACCAAATTCACATGACTACTAATAGCAAGACTTCTCCCATGTCCTCATGAACAAACGTAACTACTCACAAAGCATATTATGTTCATAATTAGAGGGGTAATAATATGCATAAAGGATCTGAACATATGATCTTCCACCAAATAAACCAACTAGCATCAACTACAAGGAGTAATCAACACTACTAGCAACCTACTAGCACCAATCCCGGACTTGGAGACAAGAATTGGATACAAGAGATGAACTAGGGTTTTGAGATAAGATGGTGCTGGTGAAGATGTTGATGGAGATTGCCCTCTCCCGATGAGAGGAGCGTTGGTGATGACGACGGTGATGATTTCCCCCTCCCGGAGGGAAGTGTCCCCAGCAGAACAGCTCGCAGAGCCCTAGATTGGTTCCATGAGGTTCCGCCTCGTGGCGTGAGTCTCGTCCCGAAAGGTTGCTTGGTTTTTCTCATCGAAAGACTTCATATAGGAGAAGATGGGCGTCGGAGAGCCACCAGGGGGCCCACGAGGTAGGGGGCGCGCCCCCCACCCTCGTGGACAGGGTGTGGGCCCCCTGGCCTTCATCTTTGGCGAGGATTTTTTATTATTTATTCTAAGATATTCCGTGGAGTTTCAGGACTTTTGGAGTTGCGCAGAATAGGTCTCCAATATTTGCTCCTTTTCCAGCCCAGAATTCCAGCTGCCGGCATTCTCCCTTCTTATGTAAACCTTGTAAAATAAGAGAGAATAGCCATAAGTATTGTGACATATAGTGAAATAACAGCCCATAATGCAATAAATATCGATATAAAAGCATGATGCAAAATGGACGTATCAACTCCCCCAAGCTTAGACCTCCCTTCCTCAAGCGAAAAGCCGATAACAATAAATATGTCCTCATGTTTAGAGGTAGAGGCGTCGATAAAAATAAAATACGGACATGAAGGCATCATGATTATTCTCATAACAACAACATATATAGATTTTGTCATATGATTACTTATATTCAAGTGATGATCTATTCACAACGCAAAAGTATGAATCAGAAACCTTATTGGGCACCAGCAAAGTATAATCTCAGTCACTGAAGCAATTGCAATTTATCATAACATCGGAAAGAGTCTATGTTAGAGCTTAAAAGCAAGCCCACATACTCAACTATCATCTAGTCCTTCATAATTGCTAACACTCACGCAATACTTGTGGTTACGGGGTTTTAGTCGGACACAGAGAAATATAGGAGCTTATAGTTTTGCCCCACAACTTTTTACCTCAAGGGTAATGTCAACAATAATAACTCATGCTCCCCCACATCCAATTAGATATATATAGTAACGCTAAATTAAGCTTGAGTGTAGAATAGCTTATTCTACACCCCTAGTAACGCTCTATACAAAATATAGTAACGTAACATGTAAAATATAGTAATTTTTTTGACCATGTAAGAAATCAAAAACTTGGATAGTAAAAAATATATCTCGTAATTACTATATTTTACATAGCGTTTTACTAGATTTTGTACATACGTTATTGGGTGTAGAATAAGCTATTCTACACTCACGCTTAGAATATATATATATATATATATATATATATATATATATATATATATATATATATATATATATATATATATATATATATATATATATATATATATATATATAGTAACACTAAACTAAGCTTGAGTGTAGAATAGCTTATTCTACACCCCTAGTAACGCTCTATACAAAATATAGTAACGTAACATGTAAAATATAGTAATTTTTTTGACCATGTAAGAAATCAAAAACTTGGATAGTAAAATATATATCTCATAATTACTACATTTTACATAGTGTTTTACTAGATTTTGTACATACCGTTACTGGGGTGTAGAATAAGGTATTCTACACTGACGCTTAGAATAGCGTTACCCTATATATATACATCTGGGCTATTTTGTTACGCGTAACAGAATAACCCTACTTGAACTGATGAATTCAAGCGGTTGAACTGATGAAAATCGAGCGGTTGAACTGATGCTTTCTGTTGTTGTTAAAAATCGTCTTTTTTAGTTCAATTTTTTTGCAATTTTTTTTTGTCAAAAAGGGGCGTGTAATATATCATTGGAAAGCTCTTGACATCCACGTTATAATCTTATAATTTGTTTTTGCAAAAAAATTATGATTTAAGAGCAGTTTTGGAAAAACCGTTTTTTTCAAAACCGAAAACGCGAATCGTATTTTGGACTTAATTTTCAAACTGTTTGCCGGAATTGAGTAAATAAGATGGCGTTGGAAAGCTTGTGAAAATCCGCATCTTCCATATATCTACTATTTTTTCAAATTCTATATGATTTAAAAGTAATTTAAAAAATGGTGAAATTCTGGCTGAAATGTTTTTTCACTGTTTTTTGCAAACGGTTTGTCGGATTGACGCAAATGATACGGCGTTGGAAAGCTATGGAAATGCGCAACTTTTGCATATAGAAAGTGTTTTCTAATTCCTTACCGTTCAAATACGGTTAAAATTGGTTTTGAACGCTGTTTTTTTCAAAATATCGAAATGGGGCAAATAATATACCGTTGGATAACTATCGAAAATGCGAAACTTAGTCATGTTGAACATTTTCTCTACTTCGCAACCGTTTAAGAGTAATTTGGAATACGGCATGATGGATCCTACTGTTTTCTCGTCTGAAAAACAGAATAGTCGTACTGATATATGTGTATGTTTGCATTGAGCTATTTTTTTAGAGTAATTTTGAATGGTTCTGAAAAAAGGTAATTATGCTGATGTTTGCATGGGTTTGTACTTAGCGTGTTTTCACTAACTAGAGTTTGCTCTGTTATGCTTATAAGTTTTTAATGGTTTATTGTATCGTCGCCCTTGTACTTGCATGGTTTATATCACCGAACTGAATGATATTTTTTTCAAAAATAAAATGTTTTTTATTCTTGTTTAAACCAAACTTTTTTTTACAATGATGTTCTGGACTTCTCTTATTTTACGACTTGTACTTTTCTCATTTGAATTGCATGGGGTTTTTTTTGCTTGAACTTTTACAAGTTGAATTTATGCCATTTCTTTTATTCCGAATGGACCACCATTTTTAACTTGTACTGATCAATATTTTTAATTCAACCATTTTTCTTTCTAGAACGGACGAATATATGTTTGATAAAAAGAGTACTTGAACGTATGTATGTATGGTTTTGTACGAAGCGTGTTTTCACATACTGAGCGTATTCTGGACTTGTCTCTTTTTGCAACTTGAACTTTTTCTTGTTGATATTTTTTTTATGTTTCATAATGTTCTCTTTTATTCCGGACCTCTCTTTTTCATGGGTCCGACCTTTTCGCTTTCTTAACTTTGAACTTTCTGGATTCCTTGTACCCAAACCTCCTCAATTCTTCTGTAATGTATCTCATTTCTTTATTTTCTAATTTTTCTAAAAGGGTTTTTGTAACCATGAAATTATTTATCTGTGAACTTATGGATTTTTTGCCATGAACTTACCAACATTTATTCTGCCAAATACACACACTGTCCTGCCAACATTTCTAAAACGCTTCAGCTCACGTAGGCATAACATCAAACAGGCAAGGGCGAAAAATAAAAACTAGAAGAAATCAGTTTTTAGCTATTTACTGTATAAGTATATCATCCAACGTGTACTCGGTGTCAACTTGCATAACATGACACAGAGCAATAGCAATATCATACCATTAGCAATAGATAGCAACTCAATACAACAGCAGAACATACAATATATCTTTTTCTACATACAATGCCATGATTTATTATACATAATTGTTGGCAAGTACATGTCAAGTTTAAACAATTTTTCAATGAAACGACTTCTTTTGAGTGGTGCATGTCAAAACAATGATATTTTATTTTCTTGATCCTCCGAATTTGGGCGAAGAGAACGTAACAAGAGAAGTGAAGCAATGCCACCACCTAGTACCTGCATTTAGTACACTTCTATTTGAGATGGTAGCTTAAGGCAGTGAGGTTGAAAGTTCAAACACATGCCTGAATTGAACTCAAATAAGAAACTGAAATCCAACTACAATAAGAATTGAACTGAATGAAATTTATAAATTGAACCAAACTGGAAGAAGAAATTGGACATCATATGTACAGCAAGAAATAAACTTGAGCAGTATCAGCTACTAAACAAAAAGATTGCTTTACTAAACCTAGAGATTTTATATTGGTGAACTTTTTCTTCCTACAGAACCGTAAATCAAATACATAGTACTACAAGCTTTTTATTAAAAATGTACTACAAGATTTGTGAACATGAGGTCGTAGAGAAGTTGTACTGAGAGTGTGGATTAGAGCGGCCGGACAAGGATGCAGCAACACACATACACACACCACCAGATAAGTTTCTGGGGTTCTTAATGAGCTAATGATCTATCGAATGTTTTGGGTTCTTTTATGAACCTTTTTGTTATTTTTTGCTTAACTAAAAACCAAAATTACAATCACAATACACACATGTACTACACAACAATGTGCGTTTGTACTGTCCATGTAAACGAATTAACCAAAAACAACTAATTTATGGAGGAAACCATGTTTATGTTGCTCAGTACACCATGTGATGTAACTACAAACTCCTTTTCTCTCTGAAAAAACCATGATTCACAAATGACCTACATTTCTAGCATCGGTACATACTTGTCATGAACTGATAGAATTACTCAAGTAGACCAAATTCGAACTAGATTAGAAGAAATTCTACAGAGCATCATTTCTAGCATCCGTGCATACTTGTCCTTTTACGGACTGAGGGTAGATATACATGGCGAACTGCTATACCACCTACAGAGCATCATTTTTCTACGAGAAAACACAGTTCATCATTTATCAAAATTACGAGTTTCTTTGGACATAACCAAAACAAGAATTTGAACAGCAAGGAGGAGCACGGCGACGGGCGTGTGGCCGGGAGGTGGAGTGGGGCGACGGTGGAGGTGGTGGAAGGTTGGCCCGAGGGTGGTGGCGGGCATTGCGTCGGGGATTGACCCACTTCGGATTTGGTGGAGTGGCCTGGAGTGAGTTTTTTTCTTTTGCTTTTTTCTGTTTGATGTGCTGGTTCGCTGTGAATCTAATAGTACATTTGTCTTGTAGATTTCCATTTGTCCCAAACAAGAAGGAAACACTCCAATACATAACAACTAATATATTAGTACATCCAGAACAATTTCAATTTTCGAACAAACTTCCATTGATGTGTTATACTATGAATCAGATATAGGACATGATGGGTCTCGTGCTACTTTCAAAATAGGTTGCATCAGGGGAGAAATTACCTCTACCTCCTGCTTGGATAGAGGATCGTACTTCAATACACGAACATCGAACTGAAGTGGTTCTCGTCACCAGTCTGCAGTCGCTCCAGCCTCCCTCGTGCTGCATTCAGAGAGAAAATAAATTAGTGACAGAAAGGAGATTTAGAGAGGAAGAGAAACAGAGGAGGAGGGCATTATAATGAAGTGCAAGATCATTCTTTACTTGCATGTAACATCCCAAATTTTCAATTTGACATGTTATACATAGGTCATCCATGCATACCATATTTATTTGCATTCTCGTTTGCCATCCTCGAAAATCCTAAGCAACTCAAGGACCCTCGGAGAGAGTTGGGGATTTTTCAAATTTTCATATTTGATTTTATCAAATAGTGAAGACGAGGATATTGGATTTTAATTATTTTTCTCTCCGGAAAATATTTCATTTAAAATAAATGAGGGGAGATAATATGACTTCTCCAAAATAATTGAAATAACGGAGGAAAAATGTTAAAATCATTATTTGGTTTTTATTTGATTTTTTTGGAATTTTATTTGCCCTAGAAAAATTTGCACGCTTTAAAAGTTGCATTTTAGGGGCCAAGAAAAGTTCATCTTGTTCTAAATATTTTATTTAGACGGAGAAAACTTATTTTGGAATTTTTAGATTTTATTTATTTTTCTAGGAATTTTTCTTTCGTGGAATGTTTTAAAAAAAGGACTCATACCGACAGTGGGCCAAAGGCCCACCGAGCCTCGGCCGGCCCGTGAGCGCCGCCGCCTCCTCATCAGCTGTCGTCTGGCGAGGCAGACGCCGAGGGAGTCCGAGCGGACTCCACCCCGGCGACCTTCCCAAGCCGAGCCCGCCCCCCTTTAAATGCCGCTGCCCGCCCCCGCCACCACCCGCCCCACCCCGAGCCCCAGCCCCGGAGCCCCCCGAGCCCCGAGCCGGAGCCCCGCCGCCGCCGCGAGCCTCTCCGCGTCGTCGCCGCCGCCTCCCTTGATCGCCGCCGCCCCCCAGCGAAGTCGCCGCCGCCTCCCGCCAGTCGCCCGCCGCCCCTCGCCGACCCCGCCCACACCCGACCGCCGAGCCGCCCACCGCGGGCGCGCCCGCCGGTGGTACCCGCCCGCCGCTTTTTTTAAGAAAACCTTCGGGTTTAAAAAAACCCTAGATCATTTTTTAGATCGGTTTATTTTCGCCGGTTTATTTATTTAGCGAACGTCCGCTCGTTCGTTCGTTTTAACGAACGCGTTCACTGTTTAGGTTTCGTTAACGAACGTTCGCTCGCTTAGCGATTCGTCGCTTTTCTTTTATTCGAATTATTCCACGGTTATTCGATCGCGATTTCGATCCAATTTTCAAACCTGTTTATCTTTTCGCTCGCTTATCGGAATCAGGCGATTCAAGCGCTGGAGTTTCATCTCGAAACCCTCTTTCCGAATAATCAACTTAAACCAGTTTTTATCATTGTAAAATTTGACTCTAGTTCAGATTAGTAAACAGACCCTATTTCTTTCGCCGTTTGAATTTCGTTGTTTCGTTTGGTTTGATTCTTTTGCAAACCGGAGTTCTTAAGTTGAACTCTCCGGTCAACCTCTTTCAGTTGAAGTTTTGTTTATGCATCTTTGCTTGTTGCTTATGTATGTATTGTTTGCTTGCGATAGAATTCCGGAGTGCTAAGAGTGTTACTACGAGTCTCTAGGATTCACGGATCGTCGACAAGGCAAGTAACACTTGATCATATCTTTTCATACCCAGTTTTTATGCATTAGTTTCAACCTCAAACATTGCATGATTAGGATGTCATTAATTTGTGGGTTGGGAAGTAGATGATGAGGTAGGAACCTATTGCCTGTTACTTTCAAACCCTTGGGAGTTACTTCTACGTTATGCTTATATTGCCATGCTATGCTCGAGACGTGGTTTGGGTTTGAGAGATATTCACGACAGTGTGAGATTGTTAATTAATGGTTTACTTTAAGGTGGCAACTTAAATACACATCCTGGTGGATTGAGGCACCAGGGAACCCAGTGTTGTCTGTTTTTTTGAAATCCGGGTACCGTGTGATCGCCCCTATGGACAGCCACCTGTGCTCAAAGGAACTGAGATTATTCATGCTAGAAACTTCCTGTGCAGCCACAAGCTATTATGGGCTCTAGCATAGTTGAGTAAGTTACGTGAAGCTCTCAAGAGGTAGGTCAGCAGGTAGTGGGTTTTATAGGTTTGGTATGATCTATCCGAGTAGAGAGTTAATGTTTCGAAAGATCGTGTCTCGGTCATCCGTCTCTCAAACACCATGTAGTGCGAGAAACCAACGGAGGCGATCGAGTCTTGTGGGGAAAAGTCGCAAACCTCTGCAGAGTGTACAATCTAATCATGGTTAGCCGTGTCCCGGTTATGGACATTTCGAGTATCTAGTACTTGAGTATTCACATGTATCTCATCACTCTAAACTAATATTGCTGGGTTGTTAATCACTTTAATTGGGATTGAGTTGGGGTTATACCTTCTCAATGATGTTTCAACCACCATGATAGTTAAAGTAAAATTTATTCCTTTGTTGTAGGGAAAAATTGGCTTTTCAAAAAGCAGTAACCATAGAGTTTTCCACCAGCCATATATGCATGTAGTATAGCTTATTCTTTCATTACTCTATGTGTTACATTGCCAGCATATTCCATGTGCTGAATTGTTCCCGGCTGCAACGTATTATGTTGCAGACTTTTCGACGAGGAGTAAGGATCGAGGTCGTTGCCGTGCAGCTCGCTTATGCCGCTGGAGTTGATGGACTCACTTTATCTTCCAAGCCTTCCACTGTTATCGTATTAGATGGCCTTAAGCCATATTATTCTAATAAGTTCTCTTTTGAGACATTCGATGTAATAAGTGTGTGATTGCTACTCTGTTATAAGTCCTTCAAGTCTTGTGTGTGTCAAGATTATCGATCCAGGATGACACGAAGCACGAGAGACTTGACCATCCGAGGTCGGGTCGCTATAAGATGGTATCGAGCACACGCTGAGTGTAGGACACGACCACTAAGATAAAACCATAGGTCACTCTTCTCTACTCATTTCTGACCTCTCTCCATTTTTCCACTCTTTAGGATGACGGAGATGAAGTACAAGTTTGCCCAACCAGATGAAGACACACCTTTCGGACGCCACTTGAAGGAAGTCACTAGGTACCTGAATATTGGAATACCAAGCTTCACCGGGACGTACAATGCCACCTTACCAGAAGAAGAATGCTGGAAGATTCAAGCCCTAGTTCCCGGAAGGACGTTTGCACCAAGCACGGAGCCCATAGTATGTGTTTTCAATGCACCAACATGGAGCTTAGGAAAAAGTATGGAAGCTCACATTACCATGGGACGCATTGGAGAAGTCTACAACGAGGAGCTTAAAGACACCATATACCAAATATGTGGACGCCGAGACGAGCAATGGGAAGTAATTAGCACCAAGAAGGATAGATCCATTGCAGCTTACATCCAGGAGCTAAACCAGCACATTCGACGTCATGAGAACCAGATGTGCGCAGACATGCTGGATTTGAAGAAGGCGAAAACTAAGATCATCGAATTGGAGGAAGAACTCAAGTCTACACGCGATGGATATGAGGAAGAAATCAAGATACTACTGGAAAAAAACGACGACCTAGTCAAAAAGATTGGAGTCTTCATGGGAGGACCAACACCCAAGGAAGAGGAGCAAGAAGAGGAAGAAGACCCCGCTTGTCCAGACAACTACATCATCATCGACGACACCGACTCAGATCCAAGTGATGATGACTATGAAGACGAAGCTGGAGCAGACATCATGGAATCTTCCACCAATCAAAATTTCTAGTTGACCACCAAATATTAGTAGTATTTTCCCCCATGTAACTAGTAGTAGTTGAGCACTTATGCGATAGTCCTAGATCGTTTTGTATGCCTTGCTTGCTTGATTGAATAAATGTGTGTTTTGCCTCATGTGCATATGGGTAGTGTTTTCTCACTAGACCTCTCTCTATTTCTAATCTCTTCCATCTAAACCCTCAGATGCCTCCGAGACGTGACCCCGGTTTTGTTTTTCCACCGGAGCTCACTCAGTTGATCCAACAGCAGAATACTTTGATGCAAGCTGCTAGTTCGTAACTGTGGCAATGTCAACAACAACAACAACAACAACCCGCCGCCCAATGGACAATTTAGCCCGTTTTCTAAGGTTACAACCGCGGTGTTTTCAAAGAGCACCGAGCCAATAGTTGCGTATGACCTGGTACGCCGAATTGAAGGGAGTTAACCACCGCAGGATGCACGGATGTTGAAAGAGTGTGCTTTGCCGCACATCAATTGGATGGACCAGCAGCCGCATGGTGGGAGAATTACATGCTACTTTTCCTATAGCCAATGTCACTTGGGACCAGTTCAACAAGCTTTTCATACGGCCCATGTTTCAACTGGAGCCATGCAGATAAAGAAGCGTGAGTTTCGCAACTTACGCCAGGGGAACCGTACTGTGGCCCAGTACGTGGATGAGTTTAGCAAGTTATCATGCTATGCCCCTGATGATGTGGCCACGGATGCCGCAAAGCAAGAGAACTTCATGGAAGGGCTGAATGATGAGATGAGTATGCAGTTAATGGTAGCAACTTTCAACAACTACCAGGAGTTGGTAGATAAGACCCTAATGATTGAAGGAAAGCAGCAGCAAATTGAGAACCGTAAGAGGAAGTATGGACAAGGGAAGTATAACTCAGGAGCTCACCAGAAACCTCGCTTAACCCCGAAATCGGGAGGACTAGTTCATAACCATGGAGGACATAACCATCTTTGGAGGAGGATCGACATCATGGTGCGAAGAATGGGAATGGGAATGGAGGCAACAATAATCAGAATCGCTCTAACCCAGCTACGCCTGCCAAGAGGGACTTAAGCCAAGTTATTTGCTTTAAGTGCGGGAAGACAGGGCATTATGCCAATGACTGCCCTGAAGGAAAGAATGGAAACGGAAATGGGAGCGCTGGGAAGAAGCCCAATCCATTCAACAAAGGACAAGTGAACCACGTTAACGTGGAGGAAGTTGAAGAGCAGCCGGATGCGGTAATACATAAGTTTTTGGTTCAGTCATTTACCGCTATTGTTCTTTTCGATACTGGTGCATCGCATTCATACATATCAAGGGGATTTGTGGATAAGTTTAAGTTACCAACCTGCCCTTAGAACCCTCTTTAGTGAGCTCGCCGAGCAGAGTATATGGCTAGCAGATGGTGCACCCAGATACCCCTAATCATTGGCACGCATGTTTTTCCGTCTGACCTAATTATCTTGGACTCGCAAGGATTGGATGTGATATTAGGTATGGATAGGATGTCAAGTTTGAGGAAGTATCGACCGTGCTAGCAAGTCAATTTATCTTACCACCCGAGGGAAAAAGGATTAAGTATGTATCTAGGCATGTGCCTAGAAGGAGCCAAGTGAATACCCTCACGGAGTTGTGCAAGAGGAAGTACCAGAGTGAAGGATTATCCAGATGTTTTCCGGAAGAGTTACGGGCATGCCACCGGACCGAGACATCGAAGTTTCTGATAGAGCTAATGCCAGGTACATGGCCAATATCAAAGAGACCCTATCGGATGCACGCAAATGATCTGGAAGAAATTAAAAAGCAGATCAAGGAGCTATTGGAGAAGGGTTACATTCGAAGAAGTTCATCACCTTGGGGAGCACCAGTACTTTTGGTGGAGAAGAAGGATAAATCCCTGAGGATGGTTGTTGATTACCGAGCTTTGAATGAAGTAACGATAAAGAACAAGTATCCCTTACCGATGATTAATGATCTGTTTGATCAATTGCAAGGAGCTAAGGTGTTTTCTAAGATTGATCTACGATCAGGATACCATCAGTTGAAGATCCGAGAGAAGGATATACCAAAGACAACATTCACCACTCGATATGGATTATATGAGTATACGGTCATGTCGTTTGGACTGACTAACGCCCCTGCCTATTTTATGAGTGTGATGAACAAAGTATTCATGGAATATTTGGACAAGTTTGTTGTGGTGTTTATCGATGATATTATGGTTTACTCGAAGAACGAAGAGGAGCACGCAGAACACCTACGTTTGGTTCTTGAGAAACTCAGGGAACACCAGTTATATGCCAAATTCAGCAAGTGTGAGTTTTGGTTGAAGGAAGTTGGATTTCTTGGGCATGTTATATCGGAGAGAGGTATAGCAAGAGATCGGTAAAATTCAGTCGATCCTTTGAATGGTTGGCACCCACTTCAGTCAGCGAGATTCGCAGTTTCCTTGGACTGGCAGGATATTATAGGAGATTTGTTGAGAATTTCTCCAAGATTGCTAAACCAATGACAGAGTTGCTAAAGAAGGATACCAAGTTCAAATGGACAGAGGATTGTGAGACAATCTTCCAAGAGTTGAAGAAACGGTTGACTACAGCCCCAGTGCTGACATTGCCAGATATACATAAGGAGTTTCAAGTGTATTGTGATGCCTCTCGCTTGGGACTTGGATGTGTTCTTATGCAGGAAGGAAAAGTTGTTTCGTATGCCTCCCGACAACTGAAGCCTCATGAGTTGTACTATGCCACACATGATTTGGAGTTAGCAGCTGTGGTACATGCGTTGAAGACCTAGAGACATTATCTCATGGGAAACCGTTGTGATGTGTACACGGATCATAAGAGTTTGAAGTACATTTTCACACAGAAGGAGTTAAACCTCAGACAGAGGAGATGGCTGGAACTTATAAAGGATTACGACATGAAGCTACACTATCATCCAGGAAAAGCCAACGTTGTAGCAGACGCTTTGAGTCGGAAAAGTTATGCCAATATCCTTAAAGGTAGAGGACTGCCAAGGGAGTTAGCAGAGGATATCATGGAATTTTAGTTGGAGATTGTACCAAGAGGTTTTCTTGCAACAATGGAGGTTCAGTCGACCTTGTTAGACAAGATTCGAGACGCTCAAAAGGAGGATAAAGAGATTGCTGAGATAAAGGAAAGGATGGGCAAAGGAAAAGCCAAAGGTTTTCGCGAGGATGAGCACGATACCTTGTGGTTTGAGGATCGGATTTATGTGCCCAACAATTTGGAGATCAGGAAGTTAATACTTGAAGAGGCTCATGACTCACCATACTCGATTCACCCCGGAAACACCAAGATGTATTTGGACTTGAAGGAACATTTCTGGTGGACTGGTATGAAGAAGGATATTGCAGAGTATGTAGCCGTTTGTGATGTATGCCGAGAGTGAAGGCCGAGCATCAAAAGCCAGCAGGATCTGTTGGAGCCTATGCCAATACCGAATGGAAGTGGGACAAACTTGGCATGGATTTTATCACGGATTACCCGTAACAAAAGCAGGATATGATTCAATATGGGTAGTAGTGGATCGGTTGACCAAAGTAGCTCACTTCATCCCAGTGAAAACAACTTATACAAGTGCAAAGTTGGCCAAGATATATATGACCAGGATTGTATGTTTGCATGTAGTTCGAGGAGTATCGTGACGATAGAGGAACACAGTTTACTTCAAAGTTTTGGCATCAACTACACCGGACTTTGGGTACCAGATTGAGTTTAGTACGCGTTCCACCCATAGACAGATGGACAGACAGAGAGAGTCAATCAGATTTTGGAGGACATGTTGAGAGCCTGTGCGCTAGATTATGGATCCAGTTGGGATGACAATTTGCCGTATGAAGAATTCTCATACAACAACAGCTACCATGCCAGTTTGAAGATGGCATCGAAGCTCTGCATGGACGCAGATGTAGAACACCATTGATGTGGGACGAGGTTGGAGACCATCAGTTGTTTGGACCAGATTTGATCAAAGACTCAGAGGAGAAGGTTAAACTGATCAGAGACAGGCTAAAGATTGCTCAGTCTAGACAGAAGAGTTACGCAGATTCAAAACGCAAGGAAGTAACCTATGAAATCGGAGACAGAGTATATCTGCGAGTATCACCCCTGAGGGGAGTGAAACGTTTTGGAGTAAAGGCAAAGTTAGCCCCAAGATTTGTAGGACCGTATCGTGTTTTGGAATGAATGGGAGAAGTTGCCTACAAGCTGGAGTTACCTGAAGGACTGTTAGGAGTGCATGATGTGTTTCACGTATCGCAACTGAAAAAGTGCCACGCTGAGATGGCCGACATACCAATGAGCGATACAGTACCTTTGGAGGTGATTCAGCTGAATAAAAATCTAACTTATGAGGAGAAGCCAGTAAAGATTTTGGAGTTTGATAGCCGAGTCACTCGCAACAAGGTGATCAAGTTTTGCAAAGTTCAGTGGAGCCACCATACCGAGGAGGAAGCCACCTGGGAGCGAGAAGATGATATTCGCAAGGACCATCCGCACCTATTTTCTAGCCAACCCGAATCTCGAGGGCGAGATTCATCTTAAGGGGGGTAGGTTTGTAACATCCCAAATTTTCAATTTGGTATGTTATACATAGGTCATCCATACATACCATATTTATTTGCATTCTCGTTTGCCATCCTCGAAAATCCTAAGCAACTCAAGGACCCTCGGAGAGAGTTGGGGATTTTTCAAATTTTCATATTTGATTTTATCAAATAGTGAAGACGAGGATATTGGATTTTAATTATTTTTCTCTCCGGAAAATATTTCATTTAAAATAAATGAGGGGAGATAATATGACTTCTCCAAAATAATTGAAATAACGGAGGAAAAATGTTAAAATCATTATTTGGTTTTTATTTGATTTTATTTGGAATTTTATTTGCCCTAGAAAAATTTGCACGCTTTAAAAAGTTGCATTTTAGGGGCCAAGAAAAGTTCATCTTGTTCTAAATATTTTATTTAGACGGAGAAAACTTATTTTGGAATTTTTAGATTTTTATTTATTTTTCTAGGAATTTTTCTTTCATGAATGTTTAAAAAACGGACCCAGCCGCCCGACCGGGCTAAAGGCCCACTGAGCCAGCCGGCCCATGGCGCCGCCGCCTCCTCATCACACACAGGCGAGGCACGGACGCCGAGGGAGTCCGAGCGGACTCCACCCCGGGCGACCCTTCCCAAGTCGGAGCCCGCCCGCCCCCTTTAAATGCCGCCGCCCGCCCGCCACCACCGCGCACCCACCTCGACCGGAGCCCCGAGCCCCGAGCCGCCGGAGCCAGCGCCGTCGCCGCCGCCGCCTCGCCGTCGCCGCCGCCTCCCTTAGTCGCCGCCGCCTCGCCGACCCGCCCCACCCGACCCGCGAGCCGCCCGCCCACGGACGCGCCTAAACCGAGGTACCCGCCCGCCGCCATTTTTTTTTAAGAAAACCCTTGGTTTTTTTTAAAACCCTAGATCTTTTTAGATCGGTTTATTTTCGTCGGTTTATTTATTTAGCGAACGTCCGCTCGCTCGTTCGTTTTAACGAACGCGTTCACTGTTTAGGTTCTGTTAACGAACGCTCGCTCGCTTAGCGATTCGTCGCTCTTTCTTTTATTCGAATTATTCCGTGGTTATTCCGATCGCGATTTCAGATCCAATTTTCAAACCTGTTTATCTTTTCGCTCGTTTATCGGAATCAGGCAATTCAAGCGCTGGAGTTTCATCTCAAACCCTCTTTCCGAATAATCAACTTAAACCAGTTTTATCATTGTAAAATTTGACTCTAGTTCAGATTAGTAAACGGACCCTATTTCTTTCGCCGTTTGAATTTCGTTGTTTCGTTTGGTTTGATTCTTTTTGCAAACCGGAGTTCTTAAGTTGAACTCTCCGGTCAACCTCTTTCAGTTGAAGTTTTGTTTGCGCATCTTTGTCTTGTTGCTTATGTATGTATTGTTTGCTTGCGATAGAACTCCCGGAGTGCGAAGCGTGTTACTACGAGTCTCTAGGATTCACGGATCGTCAGCAAGGCAAGTAACACTTGATCATATCTTTTCATACCCAGTTTTTATGCATTAGTTTCAACCCTCAAACATTGCATGATTAGAATGTCATTAATTTGTGGGTTGGGAAGTAGATGATGAGGTAGAAACCAATTGCCCTGTTACTTTCAAACCCTTGGGAGTTACTTCTACGTTATGCTTATATTGCCATGCTATGCTGGTAGACGTGGTTTGGGTTTGAGAAATATTCACGACAGATGTGAGATTGTTAATTAATGGTTTACTTTAAGGTGGCAACTTAAATACACATCTGGGTGGATTGAGGCACTGGGGAACCCAAAGTGTTGTCTATTTTTTGGAAATCCGGGGTACCCGTGTGATCTTCCTATGGACCGCCACCAGGCTCAAAGGAACTGAGATTATTCATGCTAGAAACTTCCATGTGCAGCCACAAGCTATTATGGGCTCTAGCATAGTTGAGTAAGTTACGTGAAGCTCTCGAAGAGGTAGGTCAGCAGGTAGTGGGTTTTATAGGTTTGGTATGATCTATCCGGAGTAGAGAGTTAATGTTTCTGAAAGACTGTGTCTCGGTCATCCGTCTCTCAAACACCATGTAGTGCGAGAAACCAACGGAGGCGATCGAGTCTTGTGGGGAAAAGTGCGCAAACCTCTGCAGAGTGTACAATCTAATCATGGTTAGCCGTGTCCCCGGTTATGGACATTTCTGAGTATCTAGTACTTGAGTATTCACATGTATCTCATCACTCTAAACTAATATTGCTGGGTTGTTAATCACTTTAATTGGGATTGAGTTGGGGTTATACCTTCTCAATGATGTTTCAACCACCATGATAGTTAAAGTAAAAATTTATTCCTTTGTTGTAGGGAAAAATTGGCTTTTCGCAAAACTGTAACCATAGAGTTTTCCACCAGCCATATATGCATGTAGTATAGCTTATTCTTTCATTACTCTATGTGTTACATTGCCAACATATTCCATGTGCTGACCCGTTCCCGGGCTGCAACGTATTATGTTGCAGACTTTTCAGATGAGGAGTAAGGATCGTAGGTCGTTGCCGTGCAGCTCAGTTATGCCGTTGGAGTTGATGGACTCACTTTATCTTCCAAGCCTTCCGCTGTTATCGTATTAGATGGCCTTAAGCCATATTATTGTAATAAGTTCTCTTTTGAGACATTCGATGTAATAAGTGTGTGATTGCTACTCTGTTATAAGTCCTTCGAGTACTGTGTGTGTCAGCATTACCGATCCAGGGATGACACAGAAGCACAGAGACTTGACCATCTGAGGTCGGGTCGCTAAATTGCAGCTGAGAAATGGACCAATGGTTCACTATAATGAAGTGCAGACATGGTGAAAAAGCAAACTCTGAACTATTACTTGCAGCTAAGAAAATGTTCAAAGAAAAATGAGATGGTGTCCTGACTGTGTGGGTGATCAATGGGTGCAACGCTGGGTGAATATGGTGGTCGCAGTTCCACTTGGACTACGTTAGAGCTCGACTTGGATGCATTGATGCTGTAGCCGAAGAAACACCATAGAGCTTTTCTGAAAACAAACTCTGAACTTTTCTGGAGCTTTTTGTTGAGCTGAAGTACTTAAGCAAATACATGATGGCATCAAGAAAACAAGTGTATAAATCATTTAGCAATAAAAGCGATGGTATGGAATAATTGAATTAATGTTTTTCTCTCAATCCGATGGTACGGAAGAAACACCATATTTTTATGAAATCACATGAGTTCTGGTTTTTTGAACTCCTCCGGTGCTTAGACATGAACTGAGAAATAAGCAACATAATATTTTTTCTCTGAACTTTATAGGGTATAAACACTTGAACTTATGAAATGACAGCACACCACGCACATCTGCTTCATACCTCTGTCTTGTTGCTCGATGTGGTACACTTGCCACTTACTCGTTGTCGCCGGTCATACCCTACACACATTAGTAACCAATTAAGCATGCAACACAACACACCTAGGGTTGTATCTTCAGTACACTTTGAACTAATGATATAGTAGATTAGTAGCACAAGAAAACAATTCTATAGTCACATCTTCAGAATTCTATAGGTACACCCCAGGACTTTTGAACTGATGATATGGTTGTTTTGGGTAGGCTGGAGGTGGAACCTTATATCTCATTTCAATTGAGGTTCCATGTGACACTTGCTTCCCATTCAACCTTCCTTCCCATTTCATCAGTACTAGTACGACTCAATAATAAATTTAGAATTGTAGCACCGTTAAGGAAACAATGTCGAGAGCCACCATCGACGGACCACCGCCAATGGGATCCTCAGGAACCCCGCTCATGGATGAGCAATAGCCGCAAGGAGGAGCCCCGCTCATGGATGAGCAGAAGATGCTCGTAAATGAACTTTTTGGGAGGATTTATATTCTTATGCGTGTACTGTTGTTTTTGCAGAGTGGACCTATGTTCTTATGTACTTTGAACTCTATAGTCACACAACACAAAAGCCAATGAACTTTTTTCATTTCTCTTTCACATTTTGAACCACTTAGCTTTTTTTAAGGTGTACTTATATTTTTCATGCACCTTCCCATTTTTCAGATCATACTATATTTCAAAGCCAGGTGTAACACAGCTCAGTTATTTTGCATGAACTTTTTTAAGGAAAAGCTAGAAATATTTACTCAAAGTTCAGTAAAAGATTAAGGGAAATAAATTGTAGTGCCAATAGCAAATCCTCATGGGAGTTTATATTAGAACTAGCTACAGTTTATTTTTTGAACTTACCTGGCAGTAATACATGAACTCTAGCACCCAATACAAGTATCATGCGACAATCTGTAAACAAAAAAAGATGTAGGTTAAAACAAAATTTGAAATAGCAGACAAACTCGAAGAAGCTAGCATCAACGATCTTCTAACTGAAGCACCATAGGTTCCCAATTTAATAGCACTACAGAGTACTACAATAATTCTGTCAAAATTAAGTACACAAAGAACCTCCACATCAATCCATCACAGGATCATCCATTTTACATTCCATCCCCAAATATGCATGGCAAGTTTCAGAGTTGGAAGCTCTCTAAATTAAGCCATCTAAAAACTAAGTGATACATATATGCAGGAACAAAACTAGATCTAAATGAGCAAGAACAGAGTATCAAGAAGATTCATCAAATTCATGCCAAAAATGCTGAAGAATGGAGAAAGCTGAGCTGGATCAAGAGGTGAAACACGGGTGGCCTGCACGCGACTCTTTGAGTGACCGGCGTCGGAGCAAGAAGTTGGACTGATGACCGGGAGGGAAGGCTGGGCTGGCTGCTGGAGTAAGACAACAACCATGTACTGCTGCTCGCGACGAACTCGACCTCCCTAATGCCATGGGGTTGGACTGAACACATCTCGACTGTGCAACAAAGATCTACCCTACTAATCAACATATGCAAGTCTGTACATACAAAATTGGTTGAATATGATGATGAACATAACAAAATGGATGCTATTTTTCATATTTGAATTTCTAATAATTAGACTTGCGAAGGGGAAGTAGATGAACTGAAAAGCAGGAACTATTGCAAATTTTCTATACAATGAACTACCGTACAATATAAAACTGATTTTTTTAACACGCACACTGCACTGATTCAGCTTTCCTTTTACGAACTGATGATAAAATACATGCTGGGCTGCTACACCAGCAGCAAATCCATGAATACATGACCTTTTTTGGATAGCAATCTAACAAGTGTTATAGCAAAGCAGGAAACAAGCACACTTTTTAAACTACTCATGAACACGCATCAAGCTATAAGTAGAAACTGCTTCTCATTCACTAAAACATGAGCTAATTTTCAATAGAGATTCACAAAAATGGGTGATAGCAGTGAACCTGTGACGAAGAACTGAACTGAAAAAGATTTTTTTTGGAGGTAGAATACGACGTCGGAGATCAGGTGGACCAGATACACCTCCTCATTTGGACTGATAGCTTTAGTGAAGTGGAGCTGATGGAGGCGGAGATCACGAGCGGCGCCGGAATTTGGCCGCTGCAGGGAATCCATCAGCGAGCACGCATCACAAAAGCAAATGTTCAAAGAAAAATGAGATGGCGTTCTCACTGTGTGGATGATCAACGGGTGTAGCGCTTGGTGAAGATGTTGGTCGCATTTTGACTTGGACTACAGCCAGAACTCGACTTGGACAACTGATGATGATCTTTATGCTACTGATCGATTGGTCTGATGGTACATGTGAATGCCAATAGATAAGTAAGCATGCTGCCATGAAGCTAACCTATTTTTATAAATTTATGGTTCAGATTCAGTATCTCCATTACTTATATGCAGAATCAACATTGTCCATGGTTAGACTACTACTATTTTCTTGAGAAAACGCAAAAACCTTGTGTTTCAATAGTAATGCACATCGGCTCCCTTATCAATTGTTCAGGTACCGTTTAGCAATTAAAAATCAAGGAGTTGCATGCCCAGCAATTCAGAACTAAGATCACCAAATTTTTTGGGCCATAGCCCAAGTCTGATTGCACGGAAAAATCTCATCTAAACATGCAAGGGATGAAGGGAGCACAAGGTGCAGTACTATACAGAAGAAATGACTCTGAGACAAACTACTAGATACGATTTTTTTGCAAAGAAGTCATACCATTTCAGCAGTCTTGCTGGATGAGCTACCCGAGAGATCAAGTTGAGCAACATCAAGTTCTAGCAAGTTCGACTTGGTGAAGATGGTGCAGCGGCAATTTTGACTCGGTGCCACAACTTTGCTGTCCTCGAACTGTGCAGCGACTGGATGTGCTTACCTGGCTGGATGTGCCGGACAAGCTTATCTACTAGAACTGCAGGAAGCTCGAGCCTCTTTCGGCCCTGGGATGGCTCCCATGCCTGGGGTAACACCGGTGCATCGGGGTGCAGGAAGAGGAGCAACACCGGAGTCCTGGTTGTAGCAGGCTATGCTTGCCAAAGCGCGGCCAGATCCGTGCGCGGGGAGCACTCGTGGCAGGATCTGCGCCTGGAGTAGCTCGGAGAGGGTGCTCGCCCTGGATTCGCCGGGGCGGGCTGGCTGGCGTCGTAGGAGGAAGACGGGGGTTGCGGGGGAAGGAAGACGGGCGGCACGGGGAGGAAGGCGGCGGCCGACGCGCGAGATGGAGGCAACGACCGGCGTGGGGCACAGTGGTGGCGCATGCGAAGGAGGCGGCGGCAGGCGCGCTGGAGGGAGGCAGAGATCAGCGTGGAGGATGGCGGTGGCGCGCGGGAGGGGCTTGACGGCCGGTGCTAGGGAGGAAGTTGGCGGCTGGTCCGAGGGATGGAGGTGAGGAGTGGGTTAGGGCCAGTTGCGGGAGGCAGGGGCGGGGTACGGGTGGATCCGTTGGCGGCGATCCGCAGCGCCTTGGCTCCTCGCTCGCCGACGACGTCGCTTCGCTTCGCCATGGCGACTGCCTCCGGCGGTAGGAGGCGGTTTAGGTTGGGGTGGGTCGGGCGGGGGACATAGGCGGGTCGCGCCTTATAGGGGGCGATGGTAACAGAATATTATTCTGTTACGGGTAACATAATAGTCCAGCCCTATATATATCATGGTGATGCATAGCAACGAGAGGGAAGAGTGTTGTCCACGTACCCTCGTAGACCGAAAGCGGAAGCGTTATCACAACATGGTTGATGTAGTCATACGTCTTCACGATCCGACCGATCAAGTACCGAACGCACGACACCTCTGAGTTCTGCACACGTTCATCCCGATGACGTCCCTCGAGCTCCGATCCAGCCGAGTGTTGAGGGAGAGTTTTGTCAGCACGACGGCGTGGTGACGATGTTGATAATCTACTGACGCAGGGCTTCGCCTAAGCACCGCCACAGATATCGAGGTGGATTATGGTGGAGGGGCACCGACATGGCTAAGAGATCAATGATCAATTGTTGTGTCTATGGGGTGCCCCCTGCCCCAGATATAAAGAGTGGAGGAGGGAGGGCCGGCCTCTATGGCGCGCCCTAGGGGAGTCCTACTCCCACCGGGAGTAGGATTCCCCTTCCTAGTCCAATTAGGAGTCCTTCCAAGTAGTAGGAGTAAGAGACAAGGAAGGGGAAGAGGGAAGAGAAGGAAGGAGGGGGCGCCGCCCCTCCCCCTAGTCCAATTCGGACTAGTCAATGGGGGGGGGGGGGCGCGGCCTGCCTCTACCTCTCCCCTAAAGCCCAATAAGGCCCATATACTTCTTCCCCCGTATTCCCGTAACTCCCCGGTACTCCGAAAAATGCCCGAATCACTCGTAACCTTTCCGATGTCCGACTATAGTCGTCCAATATATCGATCTTTACGTCTCGACCATTTCGAGACTCCTCGTCATGTCCTCGATCTCATACAGGACTCCGAACTCCTTCGGTACATCAAAACTCATAAACTCATAATATAACTGTCATCGAAACCTTAAGCGTGCGGACCCTACGGGTCCGAAAACAATGTAGACATGACCGAGACACGTCTCCGGTCAATAACCAATAGCGGAACCTGGATGCTCATATTGGCTCCCACATATTCTACGAAGATCTTTATCGGTCAGACCGCATAACAACATACGTTGTTCCCTTTGTCATCGGTATGTAACTTGCCCGAGATTCGATCGTCGGTATCTTAATACCTAGTTCAATCTCGTTACCGGCAAGTTTCTTTACTCGTTCCGTAATACATCATCTCGCAACTAACTCATTAGTTGCAATGCTTGCAAGGCTTAAGTGATGTGCATTACCGAGAGGGCCCAAAGATACCTCTCCGACAATCGGAGTGACAAATCCTAATCTCGAAATACGCCAACCCAACATGTACCTTTGGAGACACCTGTAGAGCTCCTTTATAATCACCCAGTTACGTTGTGATGTTTGGTAGCACACAAAGTGTTACTCCGGTAAACGGGAGTTGCATAATCTCATAGTCATAGGAACATGTATAAGTCATGAAGAAAGCAATAGCAACATACTAAACGATCGAGTGCTAAGCTAACGAAATGGGTCAAGTCAATCACATCATTCTCCTAATGATGTGATCCCGTTAATCAAATAACAACTCTTTGTCTATGGTTAGGAAACATAACCATCTTTGATTAACGAGCTAGTCAAGTAGAGGCATACTAGTGACACTCTGTTTGTCTATGTATTCACACATGTATTATGTTTCCGGTTAATACAATTCTAGCATGAATAATAAACATTTATCATGAAATAAGGAAATAAATAATAACTTTATTATTGCCTCTAGGGCATATTTCCTTCAGTCTCCCACTTGCACTAGAGTCAATAATCTAGATCACATCACCATGTGATTAACATCGATAGTTCACATCATCATGTGATTAACACCCATAGTTCACATCGCCATGTGACCAACACCCAAAGGGTTTACGAGATTCAGTAATCTAGTTCACATCGCTATGTGATTAACACCCAAAGAGTACTAAGCTGTGATCATGTTTTGCTTGTGAGAAAATCTTAGTCAACGGGTTTTTCACATTCAGATCCGTTATGTATTTTGCAATTTACTATGTCTACAATGCTCTGCACGGAGCTACTCTAGCTAATTGCTCCCACTTTCCGTATGTATCTAGATCGAGACTTAGAGTCATCCAGATCGGTGTCAAAGCTTGCATCCACGTAACTCTTTACGACGAACCTTTTTGTCACCTCCATAATCGAGAAACATATCCTTATTCCACTAAGGATAATTTTGACCGCTGTCCAGTGATCTACTCCTAGATCACTATTGTACTCCCTTGCCAAAATCAGTGTAGGGTATACAATAGATCTGGTACACAGCATGGCATACTTTATATAACCTATGGCTGAGGCATAGGGAATGACTTTCATTCTCTTTCTATCTTCTGCCATGGTCGGGCTTTGAGTCTTACTCAATTTCACACCTTGTAATACAGGTAAGAACTCTTTCTTTAACTGTTCCATTTTGAACTACTTCAAAATCTTGTCAAGGTATGTACTCATTGAAAAAACTTATCAAGCGTTTTGATCTATCTCTATAGATCTTGATTCTCAATATGTAAGCAGCTTCACCGAGGTCTTTCTTTGAGAAACTCCTTTCAAACACTCCTTTATGCTTTGCAGAATAATTCTACATTATTTTCGATCAACAATATGTCATTCACATGTACTTATCAGAAATGTTGTAGTGCTCCCACTCACTTTCTTGTAAATACAGGCTTCACCGCAAGTCTGTACAAAACTATATGCTTTGATCAACTTATCAAAGCGTATATTCCAACTCCGAGATGCTTGCACCAGTCCATAGATAGATCGCTGGAGCTTGCATATTTTGTTAGCACCTTTAGGATTGACAAAACCTTCTGGTTGTATCATATACAACTCTTCTTTAATAAATCCATTAAGGAATGCAGTTTTGTTTATCCATTTGCCAGATTTCATAAAATGCGGCAATTGCTAACATGATTCGGATAGACTTAAGCATAGATACGAGTGAGAAACTCTCATCGTAGTCAACACCTTGAACTTGTCGAAAACCTTTTGCGACAATTCTAGATTTGTAGATAGTAACACTACTGTCAACATCTGTCTTCCTCTTGAAAATCCATTTATTTTCTATGGCTTGCCGATCATCGGGCAAGTCAACCAAAGTCCATACTTTGTTCTCATACATGGATCTCATCTCAGATTTCATGGCCTCAAGCCATTTCGCGGAATCTGGGCTCATCATCGCTTTCCTCATAGTTCGTAGGTTCGTCATGGTCAAGTAACATGACCTCCAGAACAGGATTACCGTACCACTCTGGTGCAGATCTCACTCTGGTTTACCTACGAGGTTCGGTAGTAACTTGATCTGAAGTTACATGATCATCATCATTAGCTTCCTCACTAATTGGTGTAGTAGTCACAAGAACAGATTTCTATGATGAACTACTTTCCAATAAGGGAGCAGGTACAGTTACCTCATCAAGTTCTACTTTCCTCCCACTCACTTCTTTCGAGAGAAACTCCTTCTCTAGAAAGGATCCATTCTTAGCAACAAATATCTTGCCTTTGGATCTGTGATAGAAGGTGTACCCAACAGTAACTTTTTGGGTATCCTATGAAGACGCACTTTTCCAATTTGGGTTCGAGCTTATCAAGATGAAACTTTTTCACATAAGCATCGCAACCCCAAACTTTAAGGAACGACAACTTTGGTTTCTTGCCAAACCACAGTTCATACGGTGTCGTCTCAACAGATTTAGATGGTGCCCTTTTAACGTGAATGCAGCTGTCTTTAATGCATAACCCCAAAACGATAGTGGTAAATCGGTAAGAAACATCATAGATCGCACCATATCTAATAAAGTATGGTTACGACATTCGGACACACCATTACACTGTGGTGTTCCAGGTGGCGTGAGTAGTGAAGCTATTTCACATTATTTTAACTGAAGGCCAAACTCGTAACTCAAATATTTTACTTCTGCGATCATATCGTAGAAACTTTTATTTTTGTTACGATGATTCTCTACTTCACTCCGAAATTCTTTGAACTTTTCAAATGTTTCAGACTTGTATTTCATCAAGTAGATATACTCATATCTGCTCAAATCATCTGTGAAGATCAGAAAATAATGATACCTGCCGTGAGCCTCAATATTCATCGGACCACATACATCAGTATGTATGATTTCCAATAAATCTATTGCTCGCTCCATTGTTCCGGAGAACGGAGTTGTAGTCATCTTGCCCAAGAGGCATGGTTCGCAAGCATCAAGTGATTCATAATCAAGTGATTCCAAAATTCCATCAGCATGTAGTTTCTTCATGCGCTTTATACCAATATGACATAAACGGCAGTGCCACAAATAATTTGCACTATCATTATTAACTTTGCATCTTTTGGTTTCAATATTATGAATATGTGTATCACTACGATCGAGATCCAACGAACCATTTTCGTTGGGTGTGTAACCATATAAGGTTTTATTCATGTAAATAGAACAACAATTTATTCTCTTACTTAAATGAATAACTGTATTGCAATAAACATGATGAAATCATATTCATGCTCAACGCAAACACCAAATAACACTTATTTAGGTTCAACACTAATCCCGAAAGTATAGGGAGTGTGCGATGATGATCATATCAATCTTGGAACTACTTCCAACACACATCATCACTTCACCCTTAACTAGTCTCTGTTCATTCTGCAACTCCCGTTTCGAGTTACTACTCTTAGCAACTGAACCGGTATCAAATACCGAGGGGTTGCTACGAACACTAGTAAAATACACATCAATAATTTGTATCTCAAATATACCTTTGTTCACGTTGCCATCCTTCTTATCCGCCAAATACTTGGGGCAGTTCCACTTCCAGTGACCAGTCCCTTTGCAGTAGAAGCACTTAGTCTCAGGCTTAGGACCAGACTTGGGCTTCTTCACTTGAGCAGCAACTTGCTTGCCGTTCTTCTTGAAGTTCCCCTTCTTTCCTTTGCCCTTTTCTTGAAACTAGTGGTCTTGTTAACCATCAACACTTGATGCTTTTCTTGATTTCTAACTTCATCGATTTCAGCATCACGAAGAGCTTGGGAATTACTTTCATCATCCCTTGCATATTATAGTTGATCACAAAGTTCTACTAACTCGGTGATGGTGACTAGAGAATTCTGTCAATCACTATTTTATCTGGAAGATTAACTCCCACTTGATTCAAGTGATTGTAGTACCCAGACAATCTGAGTACATGCTCACTGCTTGAGCTATTCTCCTCCATCTTTTAGCTATAGAACTTGTTGGAGACTTCATATCTCTCAACTCGGGTATTTGCTTGAAATATTAACTTCAACTCCTGGAACATCTCATATGGTCCATGACGTTCAAAACGTCTTTGAAATCCCGATTCTAAGCCGTTAAGCATGGCGCACTAAACTATCAAGTAGTCATCATATTGAGCTAGCCAAACGTTCATAACGTCTGCATCTGCTCCTGCAATAGGTCTGTCACCTAGCGGTGCATCAAGGACATAATTCTTCTGTGCCGCAATGAGGATAATCCTCGATCACGGATCCAATCCGCATCATTGCTACTAACATCTTTCAACTTAGTTTTCTCTAGGAACATATGAAAATAAACATAGGGAAGCAACAACGCGAGCTATTGATCTACAACATAGATATGCTAATACTACCAGGACTAAGTTCATGAAAAATTAAAGTTCAATTAATTATATTACTTAAGAACTCCCACTTAGATAGACATCCCTCTAATCATCTAAGTGATCACGTGATCCAAATCAACTAAACCATAACCGATCATCACGTGAAATGGAGTAGTTTTCAATGGTGAACATCACTATGTTGATCATATCTACTATATGATTCACGCTCGACCTTTCGGTCTCAGTGTTCCGAGGCCATATTTGCATATGCTAGGCTCGTCAAGTTTAACCTGAGTATTCTGCGTGTGCAAAACTGGCTTGCACCCGTTGTAGAAGGACGTAGAGCTTATCACACCCGGTCATCACGTGGTGTCTGGGCACGACAAACTTTGGCAATGGTGCATACTCAGGGAGAACACTTATACCTTGAAATTTAGTGAGAGATCCTCTTATAATGCTACCATCAAACAAAGCAAGATAAGATGCATAAAAGATAAACATCACATGCAATCAAAATATGTGACATGATATGGCCATGATCATCTTGTGCCTTTGATCTCCTTCTTCAAAGTACCGTCATGATCTCTATCGTCACCGGCATGACACCATGATCTCCATCATCTTGATCTATATCAATGTGTCGTCACGTGGTCGTCTCGCCAACTATTGCTCTTGCAACTATTGCTATCGCATAGCGATAATGTAAAGCAATTATTTGGCGCTTGCATCTTATGCAATAGAGAGACAACCATAAGGCTTTTGCCAGTTGTCGATAACTTCAACAAAACATGATCATCTCATACAACAACTTATATCTCATCACGTCTTGACCATATCACATCACAACATGCCCTGCAAAAACAAGTTAGACGTCCTCTACTTTGTTGTTCAAGTTTTACGTGGCTGCTACGGGTTTAGCAAGAACTGTTCTTACCTACGCACCAAAACCACAACGATAGTTTGTCAAGTTGGTGCTGTTTTAACCTTCGCAAGGACCGGGCGTAGCCTTTTCAGTTCAACTAAAGTTGGAGAAACTCACACCCGCCAGCCACCTGTGTGCAAAGCACGTCGGTAGAACCAGTCTCGCGTAAGCGTACACGTAATGTCGGTCCGGGCCGCTTCATCCAACAATACCGCCGAACCAAAGTATGACATGCTGGTAAGCAGTATGACTTATATCGCCCACAACTCACTTGTGTTCTACTCGTGCATATAACATCAACACATAAAAACAGGCTCTGATACCACTGTTGGGGAACGTAGTAATTTCAAAAAAATTCCTACGCACACGCAAGATCATGGTGATGCATAGCAACGAGAGGGAAGAGTGTTGTCCACGTACCCTCGTAGACCGAAAGCGGAAGCGTTATCACAACGCGGTTGATGTAGTCGTACGTCTTCACGATCCGACCGATCAAGTACCGAACGCACGACACCTCCGAGTTCTGCACACGTTCAGCCCGATGACGTCCCTCGAACTCCGATCCAGCCGAGTGTTGAGGGAGAGTTTCGTCAGCATGACGTCGTGGTGACGATGTTGATGATCTACCGACGTAGGGCTTCGCCTAAGCACCGCTACAGTATTATCGAAGTGGATTATGGTGGAGGGGGCACCGCACACGGCTAAGAGATCAATGATCAATTGTTGTGTCTATGGGGTGCCCCCTGCCCCCATATATAAAGGAGTGGAGGAGGGGAGGGCCGGCCCTCTCTATGGCGCGCCCTAGGGGAGTCCTACTCCCACCGGGAATAGGATTCCCCCTTTCCTAGTCCAACTAGGAGTCCTTCCAAGTAGTAGGAGTAGGAGACAAGGAAGGGGAAGAGGGAAGAGAAGGAAGGAGGGGGCACCGCCCCTCCCCTAGTCCAATTCGTACTAGTCAATGGGGGGGGGGGCTGCCTCTCCCTCTCCCCTAAAGCCCAATAAGGCCCATATACTTCTTCCCCCGTATTCCCGTAACTCCCCGGTACTCCGAAAAATACCCGAATCACTTTGAACCTTTCCGATGTCCGAATATAGTCGTCCAATATATTGATCTTTACGTCTCGACCATTTCGAGACTCCTCGTCATGTCCCTGATCTCATCCGGGACTCCGAACTCCTTCGGTACATCAAAACTCATAAACTCATAATATAACTGTCATCGAAACCTTAAGCGTGCGAACCCTACGGGTTCGAGAACAATGTAGACATGACCGAGACACGTCTCCGGTCAATAACCAATTGCGGAACCTGGATGCTCATATTGGATCTCACATATTCTACGAAGATCTTTACCGGTCAGACCGCATAACAACATACATTGTTCCCTTTGTCATCGGTATTTTACTTGCCCGAGATTCGATCGTCGGTATCTTAATACCTAGTTCAATCTCGTTACCGGCAAGTTTCTTTACTCGTTCCGTAATACATCATCTCGCAACTAACTCATTAGTTGCAATGCTTGCAAGGCTTAAGTGATGTGCATTACCGAGAGGGCCTAGAGATACCTCTCCGACAATCGGAGTGACAAATCCTAATCTCGAAATACGCCAACCCAACATGTACCTTTGGAGACACCTGTAGAGCTCCTTTATAATCACCCAGTTACTTTGTGACGTTTGGTAGCACACAAAGTGTTACTCCGGTAAACGGGAGTTGCATAATCTCATAGTCATAGGAACATGTATAAGTCATGAAGAAAGCAATAGCAACATACTAAACGATCAAGTGCTAAGCTAACGGAATGGGTCAAGTCAATCACATCATTGTCCTAATGATGTGATCCCGCTAATCAAATAACAACTCTTTGTCTATGGTTAGGAAACATAACCATCTTTGATTAACGAGCTAGTCAAGTAGAGGCATACTAGTGACACTCTGTTTGTCTATGTATTCACACATGTATTATGTTTCCGGTTAATACAATTCTAGCATGAATAATAAACATTTATCATGAAATAAGGAAATAAATAATAACTTTATTATTGCCTCTAGGGCATATTTCCTTCACTTTTATGGTGGGATGCACAAAATCTCAATGCGAAAGAACGTCACTTTATATTGCCCCTTGTGATATGAACCTTTATTATGTAGTCCGTCGGTTTTATTACTTTCACATCACAAGATCGTATAAAGCTTATTTCTCCCACACCAATCAATCATACATATTTAGAGCAATTTTTATTGCTTTGCACCGATGACAACTTACTTGAAGGATCTTACTCAATCCATAGGTAGATATGGTGGACTCTCATGGCAAAACTGGTTTGAGGGTATTTGGAAGCACAAGTAGTATCTCTACTTGGTGCTGAGAATTTGGCTAGCATGAGGGGGAAAGGCAAGCTCAGCATGTTAGAGGATCCATGACAACATACTTTATCTTAGATATAAGAAAACATAACTCATTACGTTGTCTTCCTTGTCCAACATCAACTCTTTAGCATGTCATATTTTAATGAGTGCTCCCAATCATAAAAGATGTCAATGATAATATATCTATATGTGAAACCTCTCTTTCCTTATTACTTCCTATTAATTGCAACGATGACCAAAGCTATGTTTTCCAACTCCCAACAACTTTTAATCATCATACTCTTTCTATGTGAAGCTATTACTTTCAATAAGATCAATATGAACTTTTGTTTCTTTTTATTCTTTTTCTCTTTTCTTTTATTCACCCAAGATCATGCCAAAATAAAAAGCCCTTGACTCAAGACTAATCTTTATTATATATAGCTCACGGACTCGATTACAAAGAAGGATCATAAAGCAAAACTCAAAACTAGATCATTCCATAAACTTTATTCTACTAGATCAAGATACTATTAATAGGATCGAACTAAGAAAAACGGTAAAGATCGGAGTTGTGTGTTGGGTAACGTTGCAGAAAATTAAAATTTTTTCTATGGTTTAACCAAGATCCATCTATGAGTTCATCTAAGCAACGAGTCAAGGGAGTGAGTTTGCATCTACATACCACTTGTAGATCGCGTGCGGAAGCTTTCGAGGGGATGGTGATGATGGAGTCGTACTCGGATCACCGATGACCAAAGCGCTGAACGGACAGCACCTCCGCATTCAACACACGCGTGCAGTGGCAACGCGTCTCCTCCGTCTTGATCCAGCAAGGAGGAAGGAGAGGTTGAGGAAGATGGCTCCAACAGCAGCACGATGGCGTGATGATGAAGGAGTGACATTCTCGGCAGGGCTTCGCCAAGCGCCACGCTTGAGAAGGAGAGGTGTTGGGAGGGAGGGCTGCGCCTTCAATGTGTGTTGCAGCCTCCCTCACCCCTCTATTTATAGGGAAGGGAGGAGGGCGGCCCCTCTAGATGCATCTAGAGGGGGGCGGCCAAGGGAGGTGGCTTGCCCCCCAAGCAAGGGGCGCCCCTTAGGGTTCCCCCTCAACCCTAGGCGCATGGGCCCAAGGGAGGGTGCGCCCAGCCCACTGTGGGCTGGCTGCCTCCCACGCAGCCCAAGTGGCCCCGGGAGGGGTGGCCTCCAGTGGTCCTCCGGAACCTTTCGGTGGCCCTCCATAATACCGATATGACCCGAAACTTTTCCGGTGTCCGTTTGACAACTTCCCATATATAAATCTTTACCTCCGGACCATTCCGGAACTCCTCGTGACGTCCGGGATCTCATCCAGCAACATTCAGTAATCACATACAAGTCTTCCTAATAACCCTAGCATCACCGAACCTTAAGTGTGTAGACCCTACGGGTTCGGGAGACATGCAGACATGACCGAGACGCTCTCAGGTCAATAACCAACAGCGGGATCTGGATACCCATGTTGGCTCCCACATGCTCCTTGATGATGTCATCGGATGAACCACGATGTCGAGGATTCAAGCAAACCCGTATACTATTCCCTTTGTCAGACGGTATGTTACTTGCCCGAGACTCGATCGTTGGTATCCCAATACCTCGTTCAGTCTCGTTACCGGCAAGTCACTTTACTCGTACCGTAATGCATGATCCCGTGATCAGACACTTGATCACTTTGAGCTCATTATGATGATGCACTACCGAGTGGGCCCAGTGATACCTCTCCGTCATACGGAGTGACAAATCCTGTCTCGATCCGTGTCAACCCAGCAGACACTTTCGGAGATACCGTAGTGCACCTTTATAGTCACCCGATTACGTTGTGACGTTTGGTACACCCAAAGCACTTCTACGGTATCCGGGAGTTACACGATCTCACGGTCTAAGGAAGAGATACTTGACATTGGAAAAGCTCTAGCAAAACGAACTACACGATTTTTGTGCTATGCTTAGGATTGGGTCTTGTCCATCACGTCATTCTCCTAATGACGTGATCCCGTTGTCAATGACATCTGATGTCCATAGTCAAGAAACCATGACTATCTGTTGACCAACGAGCTAGTCAACTAGAGGCTTACTAGGGCCGTATTGTAGTCTATGTATTCACACATGTATTACGATTTTCGGATAATACAGTTATAGCATGAATAAAAGACAATTATCATGAACAAGGAAATATAATAATAATGCTTTTATTATTGCCTCTAGGGCATATTTCCAACAGTCTCCCACTTGCACTAGAGTCAATAATCTAGTTACATTGTGATGAATCGAACACCCATAGAGTTCGGTGTTGATCATGTTTTGCCCATGGAAGAGGTTTAGTCAACGGATCTGCGACATTCAGATCCGTATGCACTTTACAAATTTCTATGTCTCCATCCTGAACATTTTCACGGATGGAGTTGAAGCGACGCTTGATGTGCTGGTCTTCTTGTGAAACCTGGGCTCCTTGGCAAGTGCAATAGCTCCGGTGTTGTCACAGAAGAGTTTGATCGGCCCCGACGCATTGGGTATGACTCCTAGGTCGGTGATGAACTCCTTCACCCAAATTGCTTCATGCGCTGCCTCCGAGGCTGCCATGTACTCCGCTTCACATGTAGATCCGCCACGACTCTCGCTTGCAGCTGCACCAGCCATCGCTCCACCATTCAACATATACACGTATCCGGTTTGTGACTTAGAGTCATCCAGATCGTGTCGAAGCTAAGCGCCGACGTAACCCTTCTGACGAGCTCTTTGTCACCTCCATAAACGAGAAACATGTCCTTTGTCCTTTTCGGTACTTCAGGATATTCTTGACCGTTGTCCGGTGTTCCTTGCGGGATTACTTTGGTACCTTCCTACCAAACTTACGGCAAGGTTTACATCAGGTCTGGTACATAGCATGGCATACATAATAGATCCTATGGCTGAGGCATAGGGATGACACTCATCTCTTCTTTATCTTTTGTCGTGGTCGGGCATTGAGCTGAGCTCAATCTCACACCTTGCAATATAGGCAAGAACCCTTCTTGGACTGATCCATTTTGAACTTCTTCAAAATCTTATCAAGGTATGTGCTTTGTGAAAGACCTATGAGGCGCCTCGATCTATCTCTATAGATCTTGATGCCTAATATATAAGCAGCTTCTCCAAGGTCCTTCATTGAAAAACACTTATTCAAGTAGGCCTTAATGCTGTCCAAGAATTCTATATCATTTCCCATCAAAAGTATGTCATCTACATATAATATGAGAAATGCTACTGAGCTCCCACTCACTTTCTTGTAAACGCAGGCTTCTCCATAAGTCTCAAGATAAACCCAAACGCTTTGATCATCTCATCAAAGCGAATGTTCCAACTCCGAGATGCTTGCACCAGCCCATAAATGGATCGCTGGAGCTTGCATACTTTGTCGACATTCTTAGGATCGACAAAACCTTCCGATCTGTATCATATACATCTCTTCCTTAAGATAACCGTTAAGGAATGCTGTTTTGACGTCCATCGCCATATCTCATAATCATAGTATGCGGCAATTGCTAACATGATTCGGACGGACTTAAGCTTCGCTACGGAGAAAAAGTCTCATCGTAGTCAATCCCTTGAACTTGCCGATAACCCTTAGCGACAAGTCGAGCTTTATAGATGGTGACATTACCATCCGCGTCCGTCTTCTTCTTAAAGATCCATTTGTTTTCTATCGCTCGCCGATCATCGGGCAAGTCACCAAAGTCCATACTTTGTTTTCATACATGGATTCTATCTCGGATTTCATGGCTTCTAGCCATTTGTTGGAATCTGGGCCCACCATCGCTTCTTCATAGTTCAAGGTTCACCGTTGTCTAACAACATGATTTCCGTGACAGGGTTGCCATACCACTGCAGTGCGGAACGTGTCCTTGTGGACCTCTGAAGTTCAAGAGCAACTTGATCCAAGTACCTTGATCATCATCATTATTTTCCTCTTCAGTTGGTGTAGGCATCACAGAACATTTTCCGAGCTGCACTACTATCCTGTTCAAGAGGTAGTACTTAATCGAGTTCTACTTTCCTCCCACTTACTTCTTTCGAGAGAAACTCTTTTTCCGTAAAGGATCCGTTCTTGGCAACAAAGATCTTGCCCTCGGATCTTAAGTAGAAGGTATACCCTATGGTTTCCTTAGGGTATCCTATGAAGACGCATTTTCCGACTTGGGTTCGAGCTTTTCAGGTTGAAGTTTCTTGACATAAGCATCGCATCCCCAAACTTTTAGAAACGATAGCTTAGGTTTCTTCCCAAACCATAATTCATACGATGTCGCCTCAACGGATTTAGACGGTGCCCTATTTAAAGTGAATGTAGCTGTCTCTAGAGCGTATCCCCAAAATGATAGTGGTAAATCGGTAAGAGACATCATAGACCGCACCATATCCAATAGAGTGCGACACGACGTTCGGACACACCGTTCTGTTGAGGTGTTCCAGCGGCATGAGTTGTGAAACGATTCCACATTTTCTTAAGTGTGTACCAAATTCGTGACTTAAATATTCTCCTCCACGATCCGATCGTAAGAATTTTATCTTTCGGTCACGTTGATTCTCTACTTCATTCTGAAACTCCTTGAACTTTTCAAAGGTCTCAGACTTGTGTTTCATCAAGTAGACATACCCATATCTACTCAAGTCATCTGTGAGAGTGAGAACATAACGATATCCTCCATGAGCCTCAACGCTCATTGGACCGCATACATCGGTATGTATGATTTCCAACAAGTTGGTTGCTCGCCCATTGTTCCGAGAATGGAGTCTTGGTCATCTTGCCCATGAGGCATGGTTCGCATGTGTCAAATGATTCATAATCTAGAGACTCCAAAAGTCCATCAGCATGGAGCTTCTTCATGCGCTTGACACCAATGTGACCAAGGCGGCAGTGCCACAAATATGTGGGACTATCGTTATCAACTTTACATCTTTTGGTATTCACGCTATGAATATGTGTAACATTACACTCGAGATTCATTAGGAATAAACCATTGACCATTGGAGCATGACCATAAAACATATCTCTCATATAAATAGAACAACCATTATTCTCGGATTTAAATGAGTAGCCATCTTGCATTAAACGAGATCCGAAACAATGTTCATGCTCAAACTTGGCACCAAATAACAATTATTAAGGTTCAAAACTAATCCCGTAGGTAAATGTAGAGGTAGCGTGTCGACGGCGATCACATCGACTGGAACCATTCCCGACGCGCATCGTCACCTCGCCCTTCGCCGATCTCGCTTATTCCGCAGCTCTGCTGTGAGTTACAAATATGAGCAACGGCACCGTATCAAATACCCGGGAGTTACTACGAGTAATTGGTAAGGTACACATCAATTACATGTATATCAAATATACCTTTGGTGTTGCCGGCCTTCTTGTCCGCTAAGTATTTGGGGCAGTTCCGCTTCAAATGACCCTCCCTTGCAATAAAAGCACTCGGCCTGGGTTTGGGTCCATTCTTTGACTTCTTCCCGGCAACTGGCTTACCGGGCGCGGCAACCTCCTTGTCGTCCTTCTTGAAGTTCTTCTTACCCTTGCCCTTCTTGAACTTAGTGGTCTTATTGACCATCAACACTTGATGTTCTTTCTTGATTTCAACCTCTGCTGACTTGAGATTGAAAATACTTCAGAATGGTCTTCACCATCCCATGCATGTTGTAGTTCATCACGAAGCTCTTGTAGCTTGGTGGCAGCGACTGAAGGATTCTGTCAATGACCGCCTCGTCCGGGAGGTTAATCTCCAGCTAGGACAGGCGGCTGTGCAACCTAGACATTTTGAGTATGTGCTCACCGATGAACTGTTTTCCTCCATCTTACAACTATAGAACTTGTCGGAGACTTCATATCTCTCGACCGGGCATGAGCTTGGAAAACTAGTTTCAGCTCTTGAACATCTCATATGCTCCGTGTTGCTCAAAACGCTTTTGGAGCCCCGGTTCTAAGCTGTAAAGCATGCCGCACTTGAACAAGGGAGTAATCATCAAGACGTGCTCGCCAAACGTTCAAATCGTCTTGCAAAGGCTGGGAGAGCAGGTGGGTCACCTAACGGTGCTTCTAGGACATATGCCTTCTTGGCAGCTATGAGGATGATCTCGGGTTCCGGACCCAGTCCGTATAGTTGCTGCCATCATCTTTCAGCTTGGTTTTCTAGGAAGCGTTGAAGTTCATGTTGACATGAGCGTTGGCCATTTGATCTACAAGACATATTTTGCAAAAGCTTTAGACTAAGTTCATGATAATTAAGTTCATCTTAATCAAATTATTGAATGAACTCCCACTCAGATTTGACATCCTCTAGTCATCTAAGTGTTACACGATCCGAGTCGACTAGGCCATGTCCGATCATCACGTGAGACGGACTAGTCATCGTCGGTGAACATTCTCATGTTGATCGTATCTTCTATACGACCCGTGTTCGACCTTTCGGTCTCCGTGTTCGAGGCCATGTCTGTACATGCTAGGCTCGTCAAGTTAACCCTAAGTGTTTTGCATGTGTAAACTGTCTTACACCCGTTGTATGTGAACGTAAGGATCTATCACACCGATCATCACGTGGTGCTCAAAGCGCGAACTTTAGCAACGGTGCACGCTTAGGGAGAACACTTCTTGAAATTGTTGTAAGGGATCATCTTATTTACTACCGTCGTTCTAAGTAAACAAGATGCATAAAACATAATAAACATCACATGCAATTATATAAAGTAGTGACATGATATGGCCAATATCATATAGCTCCTTTGATCTTCATCTTCGGGGCTCCATGATCATCTTGTCACCGCATGACACCATGATCTCCATCATCATGATCTCCATCATCATGTCTTCATGAAGTTGTCACGCCAACGACTACTTCTACTTCTATGACTAACGTGTTTAGTAATAAAGTAAAGTAGTTTACATGGCGTTCTTCAATGACACGCAGGTCATACAAAATAAAGACAACTCCTATGGCTCCTGCCGTTGTCATACTCATCGACATGCAAGTCGTGATTCCTATTACAAGAACATGATCTCATACATCACAATATGTCATTCATCATTCATCACAACTTGGCCATATCACATCACATGACAATTGCTGCAAAAACAAGTTAGACGCCCTCTAATTGTTGTTGCATCTTTTACGTGGCTGCAATTGGGTTCTAGCAAGAACGTTTTCTTACCTACGAATAACCACAACGTGATCTTGTCAACTTCAATTTACCCTTCATAAGGACCCTTTTCATCGAATCCGCTCCAACTAAAGTGGGAGAGACAGACACCCGCTAGCCACCTTATGCAACTAGTGCATGTTAGTCGGTGGAACCGGTCTCACGTAAGCGTACGTGTAAGGTTGGTCCGGGCCGCTTCATCCCACAATACCGCGGAAGCAAGATAAGACTAGTAGCGGCAAGTAAGTTGACAAGATCCACGCCCACAACAAAATTGTGTTCTACTCGTGCAATAGAGAACTACGCATAGACCTAGCTCATGATGCCACTGTTGGGTAACGTTGCAGAAAATTAAAAATTTTCTACGGTTTAACCAAGATCCATCTATGAGTTCATCTAAGCAACGAGTCAAGGGAGTGAGTTTGCATCTACATACCACTTGTAGATCGCGTGCGGAAGCTTTCGAGGGGATGGTGATGATGGAGTCGTACTCGGATCACCGATGACCAAAGCGCTGAACGGACAGCACCTCCGCGTTCAACACACGTGCAGACGGGCAACGTCTCCTCCGTCTTGATCCAGCAAGGAGGAAGGAGAGGTTGAGGAAGATGGCTCCAACAGCAGCACGACGGCGTGATGATGAAGGAGTGACAGTTCTCCGGCAGGGCTTCGCCAAGCGCACGCGGAGAAGGAGAGGTGTTGGGGAGGGGAGGGGCTGCGCCTTCAATTGTGTGTTGCAGCCCTCCCCTCACCCCTCTATTTATAGGGGAAGGGAGGAGGGGGGCCGGCCCCCTCTAGATGCATCTAGAGGGGGGGCGGCCAGGGGGGGCTTGCCCCCAAGCAAGGCGCCCCTTAGGGTTCCCCCCTCAACCCTAGGCGCATGGGCCCAAGGGGAGGGGGTGCGCCCAGCCCACCAGGGTCTGGCTGCCTCCCACGCAGCCCAAGTGGCCCCCCGGGAGGGGTGGCCCCTCCCGGTGGTCCTCCAGAACCTTTCCGGTGGCCCCTCCATAATACCGATATGACCCGAAACTTTTCCGGTGTCTGTTTGACAACTTACCATATATAAATCTTTACCTCAGACCATTCCGAAACTCCTCGTGACGTCCGGGATCTCATCCGGACTCAACAACATTCGTAATCACATACAAGTCTTCCTAATAACCCTAGCGCCACCGAACCTTAATGTGTAGACCCTACGGGTTCGGGAGACATGCGACATGACCGAGACGCTCTCGGTCAATAACCAACAGCGGATCTTGATACCCATGTTGGCTCCTACATGCTCCTCGATGATGTCATCGGATGAACCACGATGTCGAGGATTCAAGCAACCCGTATACTATTCCCTTTGTCGACGGTATGTTACTTGCCCGAGACTCGATCGTTGGTATCCCAATACCTCGCTCAGTCTCGTTACCGCAAGTCACTTTACTCGCATCGTAATGCATGATCCCGTGATCGGACACTTGATCACTTTGAGCTCATTATGATGATGCACTACCGAGTGGGCCCAGTGATACCTCTCCGTCATACGGAGTGACAAATCCTGTCTCGATCCGTGTCAACCCAATGACACTTTCGGAGATACCTGTAGTGCACCTTTATAGTCACCCGATTACGTTGTGATGTTTGGTACACCCAAAGCACTTCTACGGTATCCGGGAGTTACACGATCTCACGGTCTAAGGAAGAGATACTTGACATTGGAAAAGCTCTAGCAAAACAAATTACACGATCTTTGTGCTATGCTTAGGATTGGGTCTTGTCCATCACGTCATCCTCCTAATGACGTGATCCCGTTGTCAATGACATCTGATGTCCATAGTCAGGAAACCATGACTATCTGTTGACCAACGAGCTAGTCAACTAGAGGCTTACTAGGGACGTATTGTAGTCTATGTATTCACACATGTATTACGATTTCCGGATAATACAGTTATAGCATGAATAAAAGACAATTATCATGAACAAGGAAATATAATAATAATGCTTTTATTATTGCCTCTAGGGCATATTTCCAACATTGTGATGGTGATACGATACCGGGGCACCTCCCCCAAGCTTGGCAGTTGCCAAGGGGAGTGCCCATACCCATGTGATTATGTCTCCTTTGTCGGTGAAGAAGGTGGTGGTGATGGATAATCGCACATCGAGCGTAAGAGGTCCTCCAGCTTGCGGATAATGCCCTTGAGCGCGACAATATGCTCCTTCAACAAAATATTTTCTTGTGTGAGATACTTGTTCTGTATACGAGCTAACTCAATCATCTTGAAAGGTTCGGTCTCAGTTGGGGTAAGAAGATTATGATCAAGTTGAAGGATGTCTTTTGCTGCCGGAGCTTGATCCTCCGTGGCCTTCTTGATCCTTTCATCCTTGTTGACCTTCATGGGTTCTTCCCTCTTCAGATCTATCTTCATTAGCCAAGCATCGTTGTCACCATTGTTGGAGGAGGGGGACGACATGATGCCTAGCCTTAAAAACCCTGACAGAAAAACAGCTCGAAACAAGAATAGAGGAGATTTGCGTGATACAAGAGTCAAAACCTTTGGGAGTATATATATAATGAATTTTTACCGACAAAAATACGTATCGTGCAAGAAAACGGAGTCCGGAAGGCACATGAGGTGCTCACGAGGTAGGGGGCGCGCCCAGGGGGGTAGGGCGCGCCCACCACCCTCGTGGGGCCCTCATGTCGTTCCCGGACTGCCACTTATTTTTCTATTTTTCTAAATATTCCAAAACGGAGAAATATTGCCTTAAAAATTGTTTTGGAGTCGGTTTACTTACCGTACCACATACCTATTCCTTTCGAGTCCTGCTGCGTCGAAAGTGTCTCTTATGTATTCCTCCGGGGTTACGGTTTCAATAATATTTGTTTCAACATTTATGGGATTACCTGAGATATAATGTTTGATTCTTTGACCGTTTACTACCTTCGGATTTGTACCTTCGAAGTTGTTGATCTTTATGGCACCAGAACGATAGACCTCCTCGATGACATAGGGGCCTTCCCATTTAGAGAGAAGTTTTCCTGCAAAAAATCTTAAACGAGAGTTGTATAGCAATACATAATTACCTACATTAAACTCACGCCTTTGTATCCTTTTGTCATGCCATCTTTTAACTTTCTCTTTAAACAACTTGGCATTTTCATAAGCTTGGGTTCTCCATTCATCTAGTGAGCTAATATCAAATAGCCTCTTCTCACCGGCAAGTTTGAAATCATAGTTGAGCTCTTTAGTAGCCCAATATGCCTTATGTTCTAGTTCGAGAGGTAAGTGACATGCTTTTCCATATACCATTTTATATGGAGACATTCCCATAGGATTTTTATATGCAGTTCTATAGGCCCATAATGCATCATCAAGTTTCTTGGAACAATTCTTTCTAGACCTATTGACAGTCTTTTGCAAAATTAATTTGAGCTCTCTGTTGCTCAATTCTACTTGACCACTAGACTGTGGGTGATAAGGAGATGCAATTCTATGATTAACATCATACTTAGCAAGCATTTTACGGAAAGCACCATGAATAAAATGTGAACCACCATCAGTCATTAAATATCTAGGGACTCCAAACCTCGAAAAAATAACTTCCTTAAGCATTTTAATAGAAGTGTTATGATCAGCACTGCTAGTTGGAATAGCTTCTACCCACTTAGTAACGTAATCAACATCAACTAAAATATGTGTATATCCATTAGAGGCAGGAAAAGGTCCCATATAATCAAAGCCCCAAACATCAAATGGTTCAATAACAAGTGAATAATTCATAGGCATTTCTTGACGTGTACTAATGTTACCAATTCTTTAACATTCATCACATGACAAAACAAATTTACGGGCATCCTTGAAGAGAGTAGGCCCATAAAAACCGGATTGCAATACCTTATGTGCAGTTCTATCTCCAGCGTGGTATCCTCCATAAGCCTCGGAATGACATTTGCGTAGGATATGTTCCTGTTCATGCTCAGGTACACAACGTCTAATAACACCATCTACTCCTTCTTTATAAAGATGTGGGTCATCCCAAAAGTAATGTCTCAAATCATAGAAAAACTTTTTCTTTTGTTGGTATGTGAAGCTAGGCGGTATAAATTTAGCAACAATATAATTAACATAATCAGCATACTAGGGAGTATTACGAGAAGTACTTATAACATTTAATTGTTCATCAGGAAAGCTATCATCAATAGGTAGTGGGTCATCAAGAACATTTTCTAAACTAGACAAGTTGTCTGCAACGGGGTTCTCAGCTCCTTTTCTATCAACAATATGCAAATCAAATTCTTGTAGCAAGAGAACCCATCTAATAAGTCTAGGTTTAGCATCTTTCTTTTCCATAAGGTATTTAATAGCAGCATGATCAGTGTGAATAGTTACTTTAGAATCAACAATATAGGGTCTGAACTTATCAAGAGCAAATACAACTGCTAAAAGTTCTTTTTCAGTAGTAGCATAATTTCTTTGAGCATTGTCTAGAGTCTTACTAGCATAATGGATAACATTTAATTTCTTATGAACTCTTTGCCCTAGAACAACACCTACAACATAATCACTGGCATCACACATAATTTCAAAGGGTAAATTCCAATCAGGTGGCTGAACAACAGGTGCAGAGACTAATGCTTTCTTAAGTATTTCAAATGCTTCTACACAATCATCATCAAAGATAAATGGTATATATTTTTGTAATAAATTAGTCAGAGGCCGAGAGATTTTTGAGAAGTCCTTGATGAACCTCCTATAAAATCCGGCATGACCAAGGAAACTTCGTATACCTTTGATGTCCTTGGGACATGGCATCTTTTCAATAGCATCAACCTTGGCTTTATCAACTTCAATACCTCTTTCAGAAATCTTGTGCCCCAAAACAATACCTTCATTAACCATAAAGTGGCACTTTTCCCAATTCAAGACAAGATTAGTTTCTTCACATCTCTGCAAAACTCGATCAAGATTGCTCAAGCATTCATCAAAAGAAGATCCATAGACGGAAAAGTCGTCCATGAAAACCTCACAAATCTTTTCACAAAAGTCAGAGAATATTGCCATCATGCATCTTTGAAAGGTAGCAGGTGCATTACATAAACCAAAAGGCATATGTCTATAAGCAAAAGTACCAAAAGGGCATGTAAAAGTAGTATTTGATTGATCTTTAGCCAACACAGGTATTTGAGAGGAACCAGAATAACCATCTAGGAAACAATAATGTGTATGTTTGCATAATCTTTCTAGCATTTGATCAATAAAAGGTAAGGGGTAATGATCTTTCTTAGTAGCCTTATTTAATTTGCGGAAATCAATTACCATCCTATAATGTGTAATAATTCTTTGTGGGATCAATTCATCTTTATCATTAGGGACAACAGTAATACCTCCCTTAGGGACACAATGGACAGGGTTTACCCACTGACTATCAGCAACGGGATAAATTATACCTGCCTCCAGAAGCTTTAGTATTTCTTTTCTTACCACTTCTTTCATTTTGGGATTCAGACGTCGTTGAGGATCTTGAACTGGTTTGGCATCTGCTTCCAAATTTATTTTATGTTGACATAGAGTGGGACTAATGCCCTTAAGATCATCAAGAGTATATCCAATAGCAGCACGGTGCTTCTTCAGAGTTTTCAATAATGTTTCTTCTTCATGCTCTGAAAGGTTAGCACTAATAATAACAGGATATATCTTCTTTTCATCAAGATAGGCATATTTAAGATTATCAGGCAACAGTTTAAGCTCAAACACGGGATCACCCTTGGGTGGAGGAGGATCCCCTAAGACTTCAACTAGCAAATTGTGTTTCAGAATAGGTTCCTGCTTAAAGAATACTTCATCTATTTCCCTTCTTTCATTCATGAACATATCATTTTCATGGTCTAGCAAATAATGTTCTAAAGGATCACTAGGAGGTACGGCAATAGAAGCAAGAACAATAATTTCATCCTTACTAGGCAATTCTTCTTCACGATGTTGTTTACTAAATTTAGAGAAATTAAACTCATGAGTCATATCATCCAAGCCAATAGTAACAACATTCTTTTCACAATCTATCTTAGCATTAACAGTATTCAAGAAGGGTCTACCAAATATAATGGGACAAAAGCTATCTTGTGGGGAACTGAGAACAAGAAAATCAGTGGGATATTTAGTTTTCCCACACAAGACTTCAACATCTCTAATAATTCCCACTGGTGAAATAGTATCTCTATTGGCAAGTTTAATTGTAACATCAATTTCTTCTAACTCAGTAGGTGTAATTTCATGCTTAATTTCTTTATACAATTCATAAGGTACAACACTAGCACTAGCACCCATATCACATAAGCCATGATAACAATGATCTCCTATTTTAACAGAAATAACAGGCACGCCTACCACAGGTCTATGTTTATCTTTAGCACAAGGTTTAGCAATTCTAGCAGTTTCACCGCTGAACTGAATGACATGCCCATCAATATTATCAGACAAGAGATCTTTAATAATAGCAATATTAGGTTCTACTTTAACTTGTTCAGGAGGTGTATAAGTTCTAATATTGCTTTTACGAACCACAGTTGAAGCTTTAGCATGATCCTTTATTCTAACAGGGAAAGGTAGTTTCTCAACATAGGCAGTAGGAACAATAGGATCATTATAAGTGACAGTCTTTTCTTCAACTTTAATAGGTGCAGATACTTTTACTTCTATGGGAGGATGATATTTAAACCACTTCTCCTTGGGAGATCAACATAAGTAGCAAAAGATTCACGAGTAAAGAAGCTACTATCTCGAGTCAAGTCCATATTTAGTGCTAAACTTACGGAAAATATCGGTGTCCATAAAAGATTTAACACAATCAAACTTAGGTGTCATACCTGACTCCTTACCTTCGTCGAGGTCCCAGTCTTCAGAGTTGCGTTTAATTCTATCCAATAAGTCCCATCAATAGTCTTCATCATAAAAGAGCCAGCACAAGAAGTATCGACCATGGTGCGATTATATTCAGAAAGCCGAGCATAAAGATTTTGAATAATTGTTTCTCTTGGAAGCTCATGATTGGGGCATGAATATAACATTGATTTAAGCCTCCCCCAATCTTGAGCGATGCTTTCTCCTTCGCGAGGCCAAAAATTATATATATAATTGCGATCACGATGAACAAGATGCATAGGGTAATACTTTTGATGAAATTCCAATTTCAATCTTCTATAGTTCCATGATCTCGTATCATCACATAGCCTATACCATGTCAATGCGTCTCCCTTCAAAGATAAAGGAAGACCTTCTTCTTAGCAACATCATCGGGTATACCTGCAAGCTTAAATAATCCACAAACTTCACCCACATATATTAAGTGCTCATCAGGATGCTTCGTTCCATCTCCTGTAAAAGGATTAACTAGCAGTTTTTCCATCATACCCAAAGGAAATTCAAAAGGAGTTTCATTTTAAATAGGTTCAGTAGGTTGACGAGCAACTCTTTGCTCTACTGGACGGGGTGAAGATACCCCGAACAAGCCCCTCAGAGGATTACTTTCCATAGTAACAAGTGACAGGAAATTTCAGCACACTATATAAATTTTTCCTTACCAAATTCCACCTACCAAAGGTGCTTCACTCCCCGACAACGGCGCCAGAAAAGAGTCTTGATGACCCACAAGTATAGGGGATCTATCGTAGTCCTTTCGATAAGTAAGAGTGTCAAACCGAACGAGGAGCAGAAGGAAAGGACAAGCGGTTTTCAGCAAGGTATTCTCTGCAAGTACTGAAATAAGTGGTAACAGATAGTTTTGTGATAAGATAAATTGTAACGAGCAACAAGTAACAAAAGTAAATAAAGTGCAGCAAGGTGGCCCAATCCTTTTTGTAGCAAAGGACAAGCCTGGACAACTCTTATAATAGGAAAAGCGCTCCCGAGGACACATGGGAATATCGTCAAGCTAGTTTTCATTACGTTGATATGATTCGCGTTCAGTACTTTGATAATTTGATATGTGGGTGGACCGGTGCTTGGGTGCTGTTCTTACTTGAACAAGCATCCCACTTATGATTAACCTCTATTGCAAGCATCTGCAACTACAACAAAAGTATTAAGGTAAACCTAACCATAACATGAACATGTGGATCCAAATCAGCCCCTTACGAAGCAACGCATAAACTAGGGTTTAAGCTTCTGTCACTCTAGCAACCCATCATCTACTTATTACTTCCCAATGCCTTCCTTTAGGCCCAAATAATGGTGAAGTGTTATGTAGTCGACGTTCACATAACACCACTAGAGGCTAGACAACATACATCTCATCGAAATATCAACGAATACCAAATTCACATGACTACTAATAGCAAGACTTCTCCCATGTCCTCAGGAACAAACATAACTAATCACAAAGCATATTCATGTTCATAATGAGAGGGGTAATAATATGCATAAAGGATCTGTACATATGATCTTCCACCAAATAAACCAACTAGCATCAACTACAAGGAGTAATCAACACTACTAGCAACCTACTAGCACCAATCCTGGACTTGGAGACAAGAATTGGATACAAGAGATGAACTAGGGTTTTGAGATAAGATGGTGCTGGTGAAGATGTTGATGGAGATTGCCCTCTCCCGATGAGAGGAGCGTTGGTGATGACGACAGTGATGATTTCCCCCTCCCGGAGGGAAGTGTCCCCAGCAGAACAGCTCTGTCAGAGCCCTAGATTGGTTCCGCCAAGGTTCCGCCTCGTGGCGGCTGAGTCTCGTCCCGAAAGGTTGCTTCTAGTTTTTTTCTCATCGAAAGACTTCATATAGGAGAAGATGGGTGTCGGAGAGCCACCGTGGGGCCCATGAGGTAGGGGTGCGCCTAGAGGGGGGGGGCCCCACCCTCGTGGATGTGGTGTTGCCCCGGCCTTCATCTTTGGCGAGGATTTTTATTATTTATTCTAAGATATTCCGTGGAGTTTCAGGACTTTTGGAGTTCTTGTGAATAGGTCTCCAATATTTGCTCCTTTTCCAAGACAGAATTCCATGCGGCATTCTCCCTCCTTATGTAAACCTTGTAAAATAAGAGAGAATAGCCATAAGTATTGTGACATAAACTGAAATAACAGCCCATAATGCAATAAATATCGATATAAAAGCATGATGCAAAATGGACGTATCAACTCTCCAAGCTGTTGTCTAGCTTAGCCAACTAGCTCAGGGGTATCCAACACAAATTCTTGGAGAAAGAGTGGTTTATAGGAAGACCATTTGATCACGAGCTCAACATAACGGTCAGGGGGCAACCTGGTGATACTTCCAAGAAGATATTCGGAAAATCATGGGCCACCGATATGCTACTAAGCTCGAGAACAATCTTGCTTTTCAGGGCAAGATGATATGATCAAAAGAGCAAGGGATTAACACAATCCTAACTCATCGATCAAGGTGTGCACTAGGAAAGATGGACCAGGTAGCACAATCTATCTTAGAATGATGATTCGATAACCAACACGCTAGGTATGAAGTTATCGTCCATTAACTACCAGGCAACACAGTTGTAATGAGTAGTGATTTCACACGTCATAGTTCACTTGTCGGCATTCCGGTTGCAACAACATGGAACCAAGAAATGAATGATGATGGCGAGAAGTATCGCTGCATCAAGAATTCATAAGAGGGTGTGCAATTCTCATGATACTCTTGTTATGAAAGAGGGCGATACTCCTAGGTAGAACAGAACAAAAGCTAGATTGGCATTTTGATCTGCGGGATACAACTGCTTTGACCTAATCCTGGATATGGATGGGGTACTGGAGTTTGTTTCTCCTAGTCATTCTGAAATAGAATGGCTTGACGGACCACAAGAATAATAAGCATCGATGAACACGATTGCACACATACCCTTGACTATCAATTGATAGATGATCGTCGGAATACAACTGAAAATGGACAACTCAAGGAGCATATAACTTTCTGAGTTGTGGATGCATAGATTAGTATGTCGAACCAAGTTCGACATTTCTTCCGGATAACCCATGCAGAAAGGTAGAACTTGCAGATTCACAAGGTAGAATGGAGAACTCATCAAGAGCACTCTGGTTGTGATCTTTTGGTTCGAAAGAACTTCTGCCATAAGCAGATCATGGTATTTGGAAGAAGAAAATACCAGGGACCTCGAGGACTATCGCAAAGGTTACTAATATCCTAAAGGAACTAGCAAACACTAACAACATGAGGTAAGTAGAGTGAATCTTGGGCTTAAGAACCCAGAAATAGAAGGCCTACTAACTAAATGGCATCACGGGATGCTTTCGAGAATGGTGGCCAGAATCATCACACTGGGAACACAAAACATGACTAGATTACTAGGTGACTCCGTAAGATACCCTAGTGTCATAATATTAGCTCCAACATATATGTCGAGGTAATGGAATACCTCAACACAGCAATTAGTGTGGTTAATCTGGCCCAAAAGGATCATCGGGAACGGGAAGAAGGGATTTGCAAATGCATCAGACTATTTGGAAACCTGGGATGACTCAGACAGCATAACGGCTGTAAATGCTCAAAAAGATTTGAGACATCCTACAAAAATGGTGGCATAACCACTCAACATCAGAATATCAAGGTTCCGAGATCAACGGTTAACATATGGAAGTAGTAGAAACTTAACTGAGACTTGAATCCATCAATCATATAAGTCTACGGATTAGTAACACGTGATCCTGATAGAAAGACGAGAAGCCTAGTTCTTAATCCCCGTAGAAGAGAAGAGGGTGACTCAGATCAGAAGGGCATAAGGTAAAGGAGTAAAAAGAGCCTTACGTTCCCTTCCACAATCAATTCCCTTATATAACTAAAGCATTTCTAGACTCAACTTCGACCAGTTTGGCTTGGTAATCCTACAAGCAGTAAGGCTCTGATACTAAAGCTGTCAGGACCCCGATTCTAAGTCACACCGATCTAGCATGTAGCACATCATATCTCTTTGCGGCCTCATGCATGGTATTCCCACGGGTGCCACCTTACCTGGCCCGAGACCGTTTGCACCTTTTAGCTCACGTATATGATAGTATTGCTAGTGTCCATATGACAGAGAACCCGTGCCGACATGACTAGTCGTGAACCCAAAGAGGTGCTAACTTACGGGGACAAGCATACATGAACCAGCATCGAACGTGTGAATCCGGGCTGTAGCAACTGGGCTAACAGGACTCCGGGAACTCGGGCTGTAGCAGGCTAGCAGGACTCCGAAAGTCACCGCGTGACATTTCCCCAAAGGGACAGACACATGAACGAAGTGGATCACATGCCGGCCAGTCTAAGTGTTACGGAGCAGTAGTAACTGGGCTAGCAGGACTCCGGTAAACCGGGCTATAGCAGACTACCATGGCTCAGTGGAAGCACTAGACTACATTTCCCCATAAGAGAGGCTACCAAGGATAAACAACTAGGTTGTCGGATCCCACACATACCAAGCATTTCAATCATAGACACAATATGCCTGATATGTGTAAATACAACATGGCATCACAACAAAACACTACAACTCAAAGTATTTATTCATTAGGCTCTGAAGAGCCAGATATTACAAACATGGGTCTGATGACCCAGCATTCAAGACATACAAGCAACAAGCAAAAGTGGAAGCTTAACTTGTCTGAGTACAGACAACTAAAAATGAAAAAGGCTGAGAAGCCTGACTATCTACAAGACCCTGCCGAGGGCACAAGATCGTAGCTGAGGTAACAAGCTAAACGTCGAAGTCCACACAGAACTACTAGTGAGACTGAAGTCTCTCTGCAAAAACATAAATTAAGAAAATGTGAGTACAAATGTACCCAGCAAGACTTACATCAGAACTAACTACATATGCATCGGTATCAACAAAGGGGGTGGTGGAGTTTAACTATAGCAAGCCAGCTTTGACTCTGTGGCTATCGTGAACTACGACTGCAAGTAACTCTTTTGAGGTGGCGCACACGAGTCCACATATTCACCATATCAATACACCACTATGGATCCGCTCCCGTCTCCCTACGAGAACGCCATCCATAGCACTCACGCTTATCTTGCGCATTTTAGAGTATCCATTTTCACTTGTCTATGAACTGCACAGGCAACCCAGAAGTCCTTTACCGTGCACACGGCTATTCGAATAGATGATGTTAAACCTGCAGGGGTGTACTTCTTCACACACGCTCTCGCCACTTACCACCATGTACATGTCGTGTATCTCGGCAACCTTTAAGCGGAAGCCTACTGAGGGAGTCGGCCACGACCTGACTAACCACACAAGTCTCTAGTCCAGGTTTATCGCCTATTCGGGTTCCATCCGCAAGATCCGCCGGGTGTCGCCACGGCCCCAAACGATGTGAGCAGGGTTCCCAAGCCCACCATCTCGGTGCCACTTGGTACACCGTGACACTGTACCTAGTCTGTCCCAAGCCCACCTGTACCGGGTGCCACTTGGTAGACTACTAACACTACCTACAAACACCAGAAACTAGTTGCAACTCCTGGACAACGATCAGGTTGATTAATAAGTCGAGAGAGCTTGGAGCGCCCGGAGCCCAATGTATGGTAGTAACTGTTCATGGATCACAAACACAGAACTCAGTTCCTAAGGACGGCTGCAATGAGACAACCCACCATGTACTCCTACATGGCCTCTCACCGCTACCTTTACCAAATCGTGTTCACACACTTAGCTCTCAACAGTAGGACATGTTCACCACATTCCAATTCATCCCCGATGAATCAGAATGACTCAACTCTAAGCAGTAGAAGGCATGACAAACAAGCATGAATGAGTAGGCACATCAAGGCTCAAACAACTCCTACTCATGCTAGTGGGTTTCATCTATTTACTGTGGCAATGACAGGTCATGCAGAGGAAAGGGGTTCAACTACCGCAGCATGTAACAGTTGAAACGTTATTGACCTAATGCAGTAAAAGAGAGCAGGAGGAGAGATAGGGATTGTATCGGAATGAACAAGGGGGTTTTGCTTGCCTGGCACTTCTGAAGATAGTATAGTTCTTCACCGGTGTCATCGAACACATCGTCGGAACGTCATCTACTGAGAGGGGACAATTACCGGCAAACAAGGAAGAACACAATCAATGCAATGCACAATATGATGCATGATCATGACATGGAAATATGCTGTGGTTGAGCTAATGCAACTAAGACCAGATGGGTTTGAGTCATTTTGAACCAAAGGTTCAACCCCAAACTCAAACTATGAATTCAAATAGTGCATTATCATGTTTTGATCTAAATAGTGAGGTTAAGTTGTTTAAACATGCATGAAAGTGGCACAGATGGATAGATTGGATATTTCTGATCATTTTTCATATATAAAACTTTTCATTCTGAGCTATAGATTAATTTCTATGATTTTTAGAAGTTTAAACAATTTTCTGGATTTTATAATTCATTTCTGAAATATAAAATCGCCAGAAAATGATTATGAGGTCAGCATGACGTAAGCCTGGCGTCAGCAGGTCAGCTGGGCTGCCCCTGGTCAAACCTGACCAGTGGGGTCCACTAGTCAGTGAACCAGTGCCGGTTAGTGTCGCTGCCAGGTGGGGTCGGGTCAACAGCCACGTCGGCAAGTCAGCACTGACGTGTGGGGTCGGTCAACGTGTGACGTGGCCAGGTCAAACTAACCTATGGGGCCTGTGTGGTTAGTTTAATCTAAACAGGAGCTAAACCATGGTTAATTAGGCAGTAGTGCCCACATGTCAGTTTAACAAGGAGGGGTTAATTAGTGCGGGTTGACTCGGTTTGATCGGCGGTTAGCCGCCGGCGACGGCAGCCGCGGCGGAGGGGCTCGGAAATCGCCCTCCGGCGACCAATCGCGCGGCGGAGACCACCTACGCGAGGCCCAGGCTCACGCGCATCCAGTGGAACACGCGGGAGGCCATGGGGTGGTCGGAGCTCGCCGGAGCAGAGCTCGCGGCGGTAGCTGGAGTTCGTTGGCGTGCGGGTTGGCGCTACGGGGCACGGGGAGCCCAACTGATGGGGTCTACGGCTTCCCCGTGTCACCAGGAGCACGGTGACGTGCGCGGTTGCGAGCTGTGGTGGCTAGAGCGACGACGGTGACAAGAACGATGCGAGGTGCTACGGCCATTTGCGAAATGACGGCTACAGCGAGGGCAAGCCACGGGGTTAGGGGAAAAACATGCAGGAGCTCACGGTGGTTCGAAAGGGCAGCTTATCAGGCTCGGGGACGCACTGAGGTCGACGGGGCAGCGAAGGCGATCTCCGGCGGTCGGAGATGAAGACGACGACGATGGCGGCTCTCTAGGGCTGCCCGCATCACGTGGCTCTACGGAGAGGTAGCAGGCGAGGGCGCGGAGCTCGTGGACTCGACAAGAGGGCGAGGGGGAGGTGGTGGCTGCGTCTATGGCGAGCGGCGGCGACGGCAGCGCTCGGTCCAGCGGGAGAGAGAGCAGCAGGGGAGGGGACGAGGACGGGAGAGAGCGAGAGACGTTCGGGGTGAGTCGTGGCGATGTCCAGAGCGTCCGGGCATCGAGGGAGAGGGCAGGCAGGTGGCGTGGCAGCACAGCCTTGTGCACGCGTCGGGCACGCGTTCAGCGTCCGACTGGCACGGTGGAGACGACGACTGGTAGTTGGGCCAGTGTGCCACACCGCTGGGCTAGGTAAGTGGGCCACGCGATAGCAATAGTTGCTAAAGCGATAATTGGCGAGACGACCATGTGACGACACGTTGATAAAGATCAAGATGATGGAGATCATGGTGTCATGCCGGTGAGATGGAGATCATGACGGTACTTTGGAGATGGAGATCAAAGGCACAAGATGATGATGGCCATATCATGTCACATATTTTGATTGCATGTGATGTTTATCTTTTATGCATCTTATTTTTCTTAGTACGACGGTAGCATTGTGAGATGATCCCTTACTAAAATTTCAAGGTATAAGTGTTCTCCCTGAGTATGCACCGTTGTGACAGTTCTTTGTGTTGAGACACCATGTGATGATCGGGTGTGATAAGCTCTACGTTCACATACAACGGGTGCAAGCCAGTTTTGCACATGCAGAATACTCGTGTTAAACTTGACGAGCCTAGCATATGCAGATATGGCCTCGGAACACTGAGACCGAAAGGTCGAACATGAATCATATAGTAGATATGATCAACATAGTGATGTTCACCATTGAAAGCTACTCTATCTCATGTGATGATCGGACATGGTTTAGTTGATATGGATCACGTGATCATTTAGATGACTAGAGGGATGTCTATCTAAGTGGGAGTTCTTAAGTAATATGATTAATTGAACTTAAATTTATCATGAACTTAGTCCTGATAGTATTTGCATATCTATGTTGTAGATCAATTGCTCGCATATAGCTTCCCCATTTTATTTATGATATGTTCCTAGAGAAAACTAAGTTGAAAGTTGATAGTAGCAATGATACGGACTAGGTCCGTGATCTGAGGATTATCCTCATTGCTGCACAGAAGAATTATGTCCTTGATGCACCACTAGGTGACAAAACTATTGCAAGAGCAAATGCAGACGTTATGAATGTTTGACAAGCTCGGTATGATGACTACTTGATAGTTTAGTGCGCCATGCTTTACGACTTAGAACCGGGACTTCAAAAATGTTTTGAAATGCCATGGAACATATGAGATGTTCCAAGAGTTGAAATCGGTATTTCAGACTCATGCCCGAGTCGAGAGGTATGAGACCTCTGACAAGTATTTTTGCCTACAAGATGGAGGAGAATAGCTCAACCAGTGAGCATGTGCTCAGAATGTCTGAGTACTACAATCGCTTGAATCAAGCGGAAGTTAATCTTCCAGATAAGATAGTGATTGACAGAGTTCTCTAGTCACTATCACCAAGTTATACTGGAACTTCGTGATGAACTATAATATGCAAGGGATGACGAAAATGATTCCCCGAGCTCTTCGCGATGCTGAAATCGGCGAAGGTAGAAATCAAGAAAAGCATCAAGTGTTGATGGTTGACAAGACCACTAGTTTCAAGTAAAAGGGCAAGGAAAAGAAAGGGAACTTCAAGAAGAATGACAAGCAAGTTGCCACTCCCATGAAGAAGACCAAAGCTAGACCCAAGCCTGAAACTGAGTACTTCTACTGCAAAGGACATGGTCACAGGAAGCGGAACTGCCCCAAATACTTGGCGGATAAGAAGGATGGCAAAGTGAACAAAAGTATATATGATATACATGTTATTGATGTGTACTTTACTCATATTCATAGTAGCCCCTGGGTATTTGATACTGGTTCAGTTGACGTGATTAGTAACTTGAAACATGAGTTATAAAATGAACAAAGACTAGTTGAGGGCAAGGTGACAATGTGTGTTGGAAGTGATTCCAAGGTTGATAAGATCACCATCGCACACTCCCTTTACCGTCGGGATTAGTGTTGAACCTGAAATAAATGTTATTTGGTGTTTGCATTTAGCATAATATGATTGGATCATGTTTATTGCAATACGGTTATTCATTTAAGTCAAAGAATAATTGTTATTTTGTTTACATGAATAAAACCTTCTATGGTCATACACCCAATGTGAATGGTTTGTTCAATCTCGATCGTGGTGATACACATATTCATAATATTGATGCCAAAAGATGCAAAGTTAATAACGATAGTGCAACATATTTGTGGCACTGCCGTTTAGGTCATTTTGGTGTAAAGCGCATGAAGAAACTCCATGCGGATGGACTTTTGGAATCACTTGATTATGAATCATTTGATGCTTGCGAACCATGCCTCATGGGCAAGATGACTAAAACTCCGTTCTCTGAAACAATGGAGTGAGCCACTTACTTATTGGAAATAATACATACCGATGTATGCGGTCCGATGAGTGTAGAGGCTCGCAGTGAGTATCGTTATTTTCTGACCTTCACACATGATTTGAGAAGATATGGGTATATCCACTTGATAAAACACAAGTCTGAAACATTTGAAAAATTCAAAGAATTTCAGAGTGAAGTGGAGAATCATCGTAACAAGAAAATAAAGTTTCTACGATCTGATCGCAGAGGCGAATATTTGAGTTGCGAGTTTGGCCTTCATTTAAAACAATGTGGAATAGTTTCACAACTCATGCCACCTGGAACACCACAGCGTAATGGTGTGTCCGAACATCGTAACCGTACTTTATTAGATATGGTGCGATCTATGATGTCTCTTACCGATTTGCCACTATCGTTTTGGGGTTATGCATTAGAGACAGCTGCATTCACGTTAAATAGGGCATCGTCTAAATCCGTTGAGACAACAAAGTATGAACTGTGGTTTAGCAAGAAGCCTAAGCTGTCATTTCTTAAAATTTGGGGTTGCAATGCTTATGTGAAAAAGTTTCAACCTGATAAGCTCGAACCCAAATCGGATAAGTGCATCTTCATAGGATACCCAACAAGGAAAAAGTTGGGTACACCTTCTATCACAGATCCGAAGGCAAGATCTTCGTTCTAAGAATAGATCCTTTCTAGAGAAGGAGTTTCTCTTGAAAGAAGTGAGTGGGAGGAAAGTAGAACTTGATGAGGTAATTGTATCTTCTCCCCAATTGGAAAGTAGTTCATCATAGAAATCAGTTCCAGCGATGCCTGCAACAATTAGTGAGGAAGTTAACGATGATGACCATGAAACTTTAGATCAAGTTAATACCGAACCTCGTAGGTCAACCACAGTACGTTCCGCACCAGAGTGGTACGACAATCCTGTTCTGGAAATCATGGTACTAGACCATGACGAACCTACGAACTATGAGGAAGTGATGATGAGCCCAGATCCCACGAAATGGCTTAAGGCCATAAAATCTGAGATAGGATCCATGTATGAGAACAAAGTATGGACTTCGGTTGACTTGCCCGATGATCGGCAAGCCATTGAGAATAAATGGATCTTCAAGTGGAAGACGGACAGTGATGGTAGTGTTACTATCTACAAAGCTCGACTTGTCGCAAAAGGTTTTTGACAAGTTCAAGGTGTTGACTATGATGAGATTTTCTCACTCATAGCGATGCTTAAGTCTGTCCGAATCATGTTAGCAATTGCCACATTTTATGAAATCTGGCAAATGGATGTCAAAACTGCATTCCTTAATGGATTTCTTAAAAGAAGAATTGTATATGATGCAACCCGAAGGTTTTGTCAATCCTAAAGGTGCTAACAAAATGTGCAAGCTCCAGCGATCCATCTATGGACTGGTGCAAGCATCTCGAAATTGGAATATACGCTTTGATAAGTTGATCAAAGCATATAGTTTTATACAGACTTGCGGTGAAGCTTGTATTTACAAGAAAGTGAGTGGGAGCACTACAGCCTTTTTGATAAGTATATGTGATTGACATATTGTTGATCGGAAATGATGCAGAATTTTTTGGAAAGCATAAAGGAGTGTTTGAAAGGTGTTTTTCAAAGAAAGACCTCGGTGAAGCTGCTTACATATTGGGCATCAAGATCTATAGAGATAGATCAAGACGCTTGATAAGATTTTTCATTGAGTACACACCTTGACAAGATTTTTGAAGTAGTTCAAAATGGAACAGTAAAAGAAGGAGTTCTTGCCTATATTGCAAGGTGTAAAGTTGAGTAAGACTCAAAACACGACCACAATAGAAAATAGAAAGAGAATGAAAGTCATTCCCTGTGCCTCAGCCGTAGGTTCTATAAAGTATGCTATGCTGTGTACCAAACCTATTGTGTACCTTTCCATGAGTTTGGCAAGGGGGTACGATATTGATCCAGGAGTGGATCACTTGACAGCGGTCAAAATTATCCTTAAAAGACTAAGGGGATATTTCTCGGTTATGGAGGTGATAAAGAGTTCGTCGTAAAGAGTTACGCTGATGCAAGCTTTTACACCAATCCGGATGACTCTGAGTCTCAATCTGGATACATATTGAAAGTGGGAGCAATTAGCTAGAGTAGCTCCATGCAGAGCATTGTAGACATAGAAAAATTGTAAAATACATACGGCTCTGAATGTGACAGACCCATTGACTAAGCTTCTCTCACAAGAAAAACATGATCACACCATAGTACTCTTTGGGTGTTAATCACATAGAGATGTGAACCAGATTATTGACTCTATTAAAACCCTTTGGGTATTATTCACATGGCGATGTGAACTAATCACATGGTGATGTGAACTATTGGTGTTAAATCACATGGCGATGTGAACTAGATTATTGACTCTAGTGCAAGTGGGAGACTGAAGGAAATATGCCCTAGAGGCAATAATAAAGTTGTTATTTATATTTCCTTATATCATGATAAATGTTTATTATTCATGCTAGAATTGTATTAACCAGAAACTTAGTACATGTGTGAATACATAGACAAAACAGAGTGTCCCTAGTATGCCTCTACTTGACTAGCTCGTTAATCAAAGATGGTTAAGTTTCCTAACCATAGACGTGTGTTGTCATTTGATGAATGGGACCACATCATTAGAGAATGATGTGATGGACAAGACCCATCCGTTAGCTTAGCATAATGATCGTTTAGTTTTATTGCTATTGCTTCTTCATGACTTATACATGTTCCTCTGACTATGAGACTATGCAACTCCCGAATACTGGAGAAACACCTTGTGTTCTATCAAACGTCAAAACGTAACTGGGTGATCATAAAGATGCTCTACAGGTGTCTCCAATGGTGTTTGTTGAGTTGGCATAGATCGAGATTAATATTTGTCACTCCATGTATCAGAGAGGTATCTCTGGGCCCTCTCGGTAAAGCACATCACTATGAGCCTTGCAAGCAATGTGACTAATGAGTTAGTTACAGGATGATGCATTACGGAAGGAGTAAAGAGACTTGACGGTAACGAGATTGAACTAGGTATGATGATACCGACGATCGAATATCGGGCAAGTAACATACCAATGACAAAGGGAAAAACGTATGTTGTTATGCGGTTTGACTGATAAAGTTCTTCGTAGAATATGTGGGAGCCAATATGAGCATCCAGTTTCCGCTATTGGTTATTGACCAGAGATGTGTCTCGGTCATGTCTACCTAGTTCTCGAACCCATAGGGTCCACATGCTTAGCGTTCGATGACGATTTGTATTATGAGTTATGTGATTTGATGACCGAAGTTTGTTCGGAGTGCCGAATGAGATCAAAGACATGATGAGGAGTCTCGAAATGGTCGAGAGGTAAAGATTGATATATTGGAAGGTAGTATTCGGACAACGGAAGGGTTCCGGAGTGTACCGGGTACATACCGGAGTACCGGAGGGGTTACCGGAACCCCCCAGGGAAAGATATGAGCCTTATGGGACATAGGAGGGAGGCTAACCAGCCCACAAGGGGCTGGTGCGCCCCCCACAAGGGAGGAGGCCGAATTGGACTTGGGAAGGGGGCGCCACCCCCCTTTCCTTCTCCTACTCCCTCTCCTTCCCGTTTCCCCCTCTGGTAGAAGGAAAAAAGGGTGAGGCCGAATCCTACTAGGACTGGAGTCCTAGTAGGACTCCCCTCTCCCTAGCGCGCCCCTTGTTGGCCGGCCTCCTCCTCCCCTCCTTTATGTACGGGGGCAAGGGGGCACCCCAAAGGCACAACACATCAATTGTTCCTAGCCGTGTGCGGTACCCCCCTCCACAGTTACACACCTCGGTCATATCATCATAGTGCTTAGGCGAACCCCTGCGCCGGTAACTTCATCATCACCGTCACTACTCTGTCGTGTTGACGGAACTCTCCCTTGGCCTCGACTAGATCAAGAGCTCGAGGGACGTCATCGAGCTGAACGTGTGCTAAACACGGAGGTGCCGTACGTTCGGTGCTTGGATCGGTTGGATCGTGAAGACGTTCGACTAAATCAACCACATTAGTATACGCTTCCGCTTTCGGTCTACGAGGGTATGTGGACACATTCTCCCCGCTTGTTGCTATGCTTCTCCTAGATAGATCTTGCGTGATCGTAGGATTTTTTTTAAATACTACTTTCCCCAACACTTAATACCTTAAGATGCATGCTGGATAGCGGTTGAGGGGGGGGGGAGTAATAATAGTAGATTGTAGGAACGAAGTATGTCTACCAGATGGGGGGGGGGGTGAACGGGAGTTTCAAAATTTCCTCGGAAACTTCAAAACTCTAGGAACCCTGCAGCGGAGCGAATGCAAATAGACTATAGTGAGCGAATACAAACTAGCGAACATGAATTAGCAGCATGCAACGAAGAGAATCACATGATCAAAACTTATCATGCAATGCAGAGCAAATGAAAATAAGTGTAGAGATAACCAGTAAGGCTTGATGGTGACAAGGGATTTGTTGGACTAGTTCGCCCTTCTGCAAAAGGGGTTGTGACTGAACACGGAAAATAAACTCTCTTTGCCTATTCTCCTCGACAATTGGTTCATCAACAAATGTCGATTACTCGTGCTAGATGCTCGATGCGATCTCCAAACATTTACAGACTTCTCTTCGAGAACCACAATCACCCTTGGTCTCTGAAGGAATTGACACCTAACCGTCTAGAGAGTTCATAGCTCCCAAGAGTAATAGGTGGAGCATAGTGACTTAGATTCGAGTGATGCTAAACCACTATGTAATTTTTCGGCTCTGGGTTTTTCTCTCAGTGGATTTTAAACTCAAATCACTCAGGAGAGGGGGTTACTCAACAAACTTTTTGGAATCAAATGGAGCAGCCACCGGACAAAGCCAATGCGGGGTGGCTATTTATAGCCGTAGCCTTCCCAGACGGGAAACGACCATTTTGGACACGCGGTCCAGCCAATGGCCAACTAACATGTATTCAACAATCGGATTTTGGGAGCAATGGTAACATTAGTTGAGGAACAACTAATGCTAACTCTTTGGTTTGAGACTAATCTCTCACAGCGAAGAAGATCACGGTCTCTTGCTGACAAGTATTTGCTCAAAACGCAAAGAGATTTCTCTCTCAGCATGCATAAGATCTGGGTTTAGCATCAGAGAATCAAAGCTTCAAACACTATACCCTCTTAATAGTATGGTGGTCCTATGAATCAATGAAGATAAAGAAGAACAGTGAAATAAATGTTACGTCTTCAACTTCTCGGCTGTAGTCAATTCCTTCATACAGACACCAAACTAATTGCTTTGCATCAACAATCTTTGGGGGTCACTCTTTACAGCATAACCTTCAGTGATAATCCTCGCTGCCATGTAGGAGATTATCTTCGTAGTTTGTACCAAACTCCTCATGACTCCAGGGATCTGTTACTCTGTGTGCACTAGCAAACACATAAGTCCCTTACTGTTTATGTCAATAATCTCTAAAACATAAGAATGATGTGATGGACAAGACCCATCCGTTAGCTTAGCATATTGATTGTTCAGTTTATTGCTATTGCTTTCTTGATGACAAATACATATTCCTTCGACTATGAGATTATGCAACTCTCGGATACCGGGGGAATACCTTGTGTGCTATCAAACGTCACAACATAACTGGGTGATCATAAAGATGCTCTACAGGTATCTCCGAAGGTGTTTGTTGAGTTGGCATAGATCAAGATTAGGATTTATCACTCCTAGTATCGGAGAGGTATCTCTAGGACCTCTCGTTAATACAAATCATAATAAGCTTGCAAGCAAATGACTAAGGAATTAGTTACGAGATGATGTATTACAGTACAAGTAAAGAGACTTGCCGGTAACAAGATTGAACTAGGTATGGAGATAACGACGATCGAATCTCGGGCAAGTAACATACTGACAGACAAAGGGAATTACATATGTTGTCATAACGGTTCAACCGATAAAGATGTCATAGAATATGTAGGAACCAATATGGGCATCCAGGTTCCGTTATTGGTTATTGACCATAGAGGCGTCTCGGTCATGTCTACATAGTTCTCAAACTCGTAGGGTCCGCACGCTTAACGTTCGTTGATGATATAGTGTTATATGAGTTATGTGATTTGGCGGCCGAATGTTTTTTGGAGTCCCAGATAAGATCACGGACATGATAAGGAGTTTCGGATTGGTCCGGAGGCAAAGATTGATATATATGATGATACTATTTGGACACTGGAAGAGTTTCAGGACGTACCGGGTAGTCACTGGAAGGGGTTTCGGTAAGCCACGAGAGGTCTATGGGCGATATGGGCCAATAGAAGGGAGTACACCAGCCCACAAGGGGCTCGGGCCCCTCTATGGCAGCCGTCCCTAGGGGGGAGAAGGAAAGAGGGGAGTAGGCCTCCACCTTCCTTCCCTCTCCTCCTCTTTCCTCCCCCCTTTGGGGAGTTATGGCAGGGGAGCGCAGGCCAGGGCAGGAGCCCTAGGGCTGGCCGGCCACCTTTGTGGTGCGCTTGGCTGCTTCCCCTCTCCCTCACCTATATATATGTGGGAGGGGGCACCACACAAGGGACACAACATTGTCTTAGCCGTGTGCAGCAGTGCCTCCACAGTTTAGTCCCTCGGTCATATTTTCGTAGTCTTAGGCGAAGCCCTGCAGAGATAGCTTCACCATCACTGTCACCACACCATCGTGTTGCCGGAAATCATCCACTACCTTTCCATGTTGCTAGATCAAGAAGGCGAGGACGTCACCGAGCTGAACGTGTGCTGAACACAGAGGTGCCATACGTTCAGTACTCGATCTGTTGGAGCATGAAGAAGTTCGACTAAATCAACCGCGTTAACAAACGCTTCCTCTTAGGGTCTAAGAGGGTACATAGACACACTCTCCCCTCTCGTTGCTATGCATCTCCATGGATAGATCTTGCGTGTGTGTAGAATTTGTTTTGTTTTCCATGCAACGTTTCCCAACAGTGGCATCCGAGCTAGGTCTATGCATAGATGATATGCACGAATAGAACACAAAGAGTTGTGGGTGATGATAATCATACTGCTTACCACCAATGTCTTATTTTGATTCGGCGGTATTGTGGGATGAAGCGGCCCGGACCAACTGAAAGCCCAATTGCTCCCTGGGTGGTTTTGGTAATTAATGTCAACATATCTCTTGTTGGACTAATGTTTTATCTAGTATATTTCAGATGAGTTCAACAGTGGAGTGGCATGGACAAGAGGATGTGGAACCCCTGCAAGATGTTAAGGACAGAAGATTGGCTCAAGCTCTAAAGATCCAGACTCTACATTTTCATTTTGGTGATCCAAGATCACATTAAGTCTATAAAAAAGCCAATACTATTAAAAGGGGATGAGGTGTTGCTTAATGGCTTGCTTGCTCAAAGTGCTTAGTGATACACTCCAAAACCCTCAACCACTTTCTCATATCCACATATGTCCCAAACCAAAAGTCAAACTCGTCCCTACCGATTTGATCTATCCGGCACCACCGAGTTCATTTGACATAGCCACTGCCAGAAACCCTAATCAATTCGGTCTCACCGAGATGGGCTTGCAAACTCTCTGCTTCTTGTTGCAATAATTTCGGTCCAACCGAGATTTGTAATCGGACTCACCGAGTTTGCTTGACCAACTCTCTGGTTAGCTCATTACCAAAATCGGTCGCACCGAGTTTGTGTAGTCGGTCAAACCGAGATGAGGTTTTACCCTAACCCTAGCACATCAGTCCCACCGAGTTGATCATATCGGTCCCACCGAAATGCTCAACGGTCACATTATGAACTAAATCGGTCTGACCGAGTTTTCCGATTTGGTCCCACCGAGTTTGGTGAATTGTGTGTAACGGTTAGATTTTGTGTGGAGGCTATATATACTCCTCCACCCACTCTTCATTCGCGAGGAGAGCCATCAGAACATACCTACACTTCCAACATACATTTGTCAAGATATTCCATTCCAACCACATAAATCTTGATCTCTAGCCTTCCCCAACTTGCTTTCCACTCAAATCATCTTTCCACCAAATCCAAATCTGTGAGAGAGAGTTGAGTGTTGGGGAGACTATCATTTGAAGCACAAGAGCAAGGAGTTCATCATCAACACACCATCTATTACCTTTTGGAGAGTGGTGTCTCCTAGATTGGTTAGGTGTCACTTGGGAGCCTCCGTCAAGATTGTGGAGTTGAACCAAGGAGTTTGTACGGGCAAGGAGATCGCATACTTTGTGAAGATCTACCCTAGTGAGGCAAGTCCTTCGTGGGCGATGGCCGTGGTGGGATAGACAAGGTTGCTTCTTCGTGGACCCTTCGTGGGTGGAGCCCTCCGTGGACTCGCGTAACCGTTACCCTTCATGGGTTGAAGTCTCCATCAATGTGGATGTACAATAGCACCACCTATCGGAACCACGAAAAAAATTCTCCGTGTCTACATTGCGTTTGCATACTCCAAACTCTTCCCTTTACATTCTTGCAACTTGCATGCTTTACTTTCCGCTGCTGATATACTCTTGTCATGCTTGCTTGAAATTTATTGTGAATGTTTAAACTTGTGCTAAAACTCTAATTAAACTTGAAGAAAATAAGCATTCTACTTTTCTTTGTTAAGAGTCTATTCACCCCCCTCTAGACACCTCTTCTCGATCCTTTCAATTGGTATGAGAGCTTTGGTCTCCATTGCTTTGGTTTAATCACAATTGGAGTAAGATGGATGAGTCTATGTTGGGGAGTCTTAGACGTAGTGCCTATTCTTGATGGAGAGTACTTTCATGAGTGAAAAAATGAGATGCTTGTGATTTTCAATGAATATCATTTGAACAAGTACATTACTAGCCCTTGTGCACCTCATGTTGATCCTATGCATCCTACCCTTGATGAGTCTATTGACATGATTCGTAACCTTGAACTGTTAATCTTATCACTAGAGGTTTGCCTAGAAACTTGATTGGTTGCTTGCCTACTCTTGATTGCGCCTACACTATATGGAGATTTCTTGAGGAACGATTTGCAAAATATTCCTTGAAAAACTTAGATGAAACTCTTCATAAGTCTATTGCCTTCAGTAAGATGAATTCCAATGATCCTAAGTTTGGTGATTGTCTATTTGAGCTTACTAATCTTATGCGTGCCAAAGGAGATGTTGGAATCATTAGCAATATCATCTCCGAAGCCATTAGAATTCATAAAGATGATTATTGTGATGATCATTTATCTAATGAATCACTGTCTCTAGGAATTGACCCTTCACAGGACGATGTTGAACACGGATACTATGATGCGGATGATGATAGTGACTTCGATCTCGACGAGTCTATGAGACACTTTGGTCTTATGGCTAATCTCCGCGGCTACATGGCTGGAGGAAAGGAATGGGTCCTTGATAGTGGATGTACCGATCACATGACCGGAGATAGGGATATGTTTCGTGAGCTTGCTGAAAATGATGGCCCTCAAAAGTATGTCACCTTTGGTGATAACTCAAAGGGTAAGGTGGTTGGCCTTGGTAAGGTGGCATCTCACATGATAGCTCCATACAAAATGTTATGCTCATTGAATCTCTTGGATATAATCTACTTTCCGTATCTAGACTTGCTGACTTTGGTTTCAATGTCCTATTTACTGAAGTAGATTGCCAAGTGTTTCGTAGAGGTAATCATAATATGGTCTTTACCGGTATACGTAGAGCTGATCTTTACATTGTTGATTTCACTAAAAAGTCTCAACCTAGAACTTGCTTTATTGCTAAATCTTCTAAAGGTTGGTTGTGGAATAGAAGATTTGGTCATGTGCGCATGCGAAATCTTGATAAGCTTATTAAAGGTAACCATATCCTTGGAGTGAAAGATGTTATATTTGACAAGGATAGATTGTGTAGTGCTTGTCAAGCAGGAAAATAAGTTGGAGGAACTCACCCCGTGAAGAACATTATGACCACGAGAAGACCGCTCGAGCTACTTCATATGGATCTCTTTGGTCCCAATTCCTATAAAAGACTCGGTGGTAACTCATTTGGTCTAGTCATAGTCGATGATTTTTCAAGATTTACGTGGGTATTATTTCTTGATGATAAATCGCAGGTCCAAAAGATCTTCAAGAACTTCGATAGGAAGGCCCAAAATCAGTTTGAAGTGAAGATCAAGAAGGTTCGAAGCAACAACAGAATGGGGTTCAAGAACGCAAATGTGGATACCATTCTTGACAAAGAAGGGATTTCACATGATTTATCGGCTACGTACACACCTCAACAAAATGGAGTTGTTGAGAGGAAGAACCGGACTCTTATTGAGATGGCGAGAGCGATGCTTGATGAGTATAAGACGCCAAAACAATTTTGGGCGGAAGCGGTTGAGACAGCTTGTCATGCAACAAATGGCTTGTATCTTCACAAGCTACTTGGCAAGACGGCATACGAGCTCCTCACCAGTAACAAACCCCAAGTTGGATACTTTCGAGTGTTCGGCTCAAAGTGTTACATTCTTTATAAGCATCATTGTTCTAAATTTGCTCCTAAATCTCATGAGGGTTTCCTACTTGGTTATGGCTCAAACTCTCACACTTAGGTAAGTCTACAACAATTTCACTCGAAAGGTTGAAGAGACGGTGAATGTGAAGTTTGATGAATCTAACGGCTTGCAAGTAGAGAAATTGCCAATTGATGTAGGAGACAAAGACCCTTCGGAAGCAATCCAAGACCTGTCTATTGGCAAGATTCGTCCAACGGAGGTAAAGGAGAGTACCTCGTCCATCCAAGTTGAAGCTTCTACCTCATGTCAAGGTGAACGAAGAGTTGACATGGAAGCATCCACAAGTGGGACACGCCAAGATGAAGAAAACGAGGAAGTACACCAAGATGAACCTCATCAACCTCCTTCACGATGACAAGAGAACGACAACGTCAACAATGAAGAAGGCCAAGAGGAAGAACAAGATGACGAAGAAGATGTTCCACCCCGGCCCAAGCAAAATCCTTCACGAGTTCGAGCAAGAGTCTCAAGGGACCATCCCATCGAGCAAATCTTCAATGATATTCAATCTGGGAGAATCACTCGCTCTAAAACTCGTTTGGCTAATTTTTGTGAACATTATTCATTCATCTCTAGCATTGAACCTATGAAGGTTGAAGAAGCATTGGAAGATCTAGATTGGATAAATGCCATGCATGAAGAGCTACACAACTTTTATAGAAACCAAGTGTGGACATTGGTCGAGAAGCCCGACAACAACCACAACATCATCGGTACCAAATGGGTGTTTCGCAACAAGCAAGACGAAGATGGACAAATCGTTCGCAACAAAGCACGTCTCCTCGCCCAAGGCTACACTCAAGTCTAAGGTATGGACTATGGTGAGACATATGCCCCCGATGCTAGACTTGAGTCCATCCGCATCTTACTTGCATATGCTAATCACTAGGATATCACCTTGTACCAAATGGACATTAAAAGTGCTTTTCTAAATGGTGAAATAGGGGAGGAAGTTTATGTTAAACAACCTCCCGGTTTTGTCAATCCTAAGAAACCCGACCATGTTTACAAATTTCACAAAGCCCTTTACGGTCTTAAACAAGCTCCTAGAGTGTGGTACAAATGCTTGACCAAGTTCCTTATTGAAAAAGGCTTTGAGATCGGAAAGATAGATTCTACTCTTTTTACTAAAAGGGTTAATGGTGAATTATTTGTGTGCCAAATTTATGTTGATGACATCATATTTGGTTCGACTAATGCTCATTTTAGTGAAAATTTTGGGAAGCTAATATCAAAGAATTTGAGATGTCTATGATGAGTAAACTCAAGTTCTTGGGTTGCAAATCAAGCAAACTAAGGAAGGCACCTTTGTTTCTCAAACAAAGTACACCAAGGACTTATTCAAGAAGTTCAACATGCAAGAAAGCAAAGGTATGAAAACACCAATGCCTACTAGTGGACATCTTGACTTGACCAAGGATGGCAAATTGTTGACCAAAAGGTTTACCGCTCTATGATTGGTTCATTGTTATATCTATGTGCCTCCCGTCCCGATATTATGCTAAGTGTGTGCATGTGTGCACTTTATCAAGCGGCCCCCAAAGAATGTCATCTTAAGGCTGTGAAAAGGATAGTGAGATACTTAATTCACACACCAAATTTTGGCATTTGGTATCCTAAGAGGTCTTCTTTTGATCTTGTTGGCCATTCCGACTCGGACTATGCCGGTGACAAGGTTGATAGAAAGTCCATTTCGGGTACTTGTCAATTTCTTGGTAGATCTCTTGTGTATTGGTCCTCCAAGAAACAAAACTCGCTATCCTTATCCACCGCCGAAGCGGAATACATTGCCGCCGGTTCATGTTGTGCTCAATTACTTTGGATGACCCAAACTCTTAAAGATTATGGTATCAATGTGAAACATGTTCCATTACTTTGCGACAATGAGAGTGCTATTAAGATTGCTCATAATCCCGTGCAACATTCTCGAACTAAGCATATTGAAGTTCCTCATCATTTCATTCGAGATCATGTTGCTAAAGGTGATATTGATCTTAAGCATGTTCGTACCGATAAGCAATTGGTGGATATTTTCACCAAACCGCTTGATGAGAAAGTATTTTTCCGTTTGAGAGGTGAATTGAACATCATTGATGCTTCAGACTTGGAGTAGGAACTCCATTTGGATACATGCAAGGCATGAGCCTATGACTAATCCTTGACTCTTCTCTTATGATGACGATCATGTGTCTTGGATATATTTGTACCCTTGCATGCTATCCAACCCTTGTAGGTACTTGGGTGAATCAAAATCTATGGGATTGCAACTTGAGCAATCTCTACATCACCAAGTCTCTACAACATGGTGATTGAAGACAAGGAAGCATAAAGTCCTTCAACATATCCTTTGGCAAATTCTATATATCAAATTCCATTTGGTATCAAATTTCATGATTGTCATTTTGGATACACAAGTGTTCTTCCTTGCAAGACTAACCAATGTAGGTATATGTAGGACCTTGAAGTATGTCTAGAGGGGGGGGGGTGATTAGACTACTTGACCAATTAAAAATTTAGCCTTTTCCCAGTTTTAGAGTTTGGCAGATTTTAGCTATCTTAGGACAAGTCAAGCAATCATCACGCAATTCAAGCAAGCATGCAAAGAGTATATTGGCAGCGGAAATTAAATCATGCAACTTGCAAGAAAGTAAAGGGAAGGGTTTGGAGGATTCAAACGCAATTGGAGACACGGATGTTTTTGGCGTGGTTCCGGTAGGTGGTGCTATCGTACCACCACGTTGATGGAGACTTCAACCCACAAAGGGTATGAGTTCTTGCTGAGTCCACGGAGGGCTCCACCCACGAAGGGTCCACGAAGTAGCAACCTTGTCTATCCCACCATGGCCGTCGCCCACGAAGGACTTGCCTCACTAGCGGTAGATCTTCAAGAAGTAGGCGATCTCCTTGCCCTTACAAACTCCTTGGTTCAACTCCACAATCTTGTCCGAGGCTCCCAAGTGACACCTAGCCAATCTAGGAGACACCACTCTCCAAGAAGTAACAAATGGTGTGTTGATGATGAACTCCTTGCTCTTGTGCTTCAAATGATAGTCTCCCCAACACTCAACTCTCTCTCACAGGATTTGAATCTGGTGGAAAGAAGATTTGAGTGGAAAGCAACTTGGGGAAGGCTAGAGATCAAGATTCATATGGTAGGAATGGAATATCTTGGCCTCAACACATGAGTAGGTGGTTCTCTCTCAGAAATGGTAAGTTGGAAGTGTAGGTTTGTTCTGATGGCTCTTTCCACGAATGAAGAGGAGGTGGAGGGGTATATATAGCCTCCACACAAAATCTAACGGTTACACACAATTTACCAATCTCGGTGGGACCGAATCAACAAACTCGGTCAGACCGATTTTAGTAAACCTAGTGACCGTTAGGGTTTTCGGTGGGACTGACATGCATCTCGGTAGGACCGATATGGTTAGGGTTAGGGCATAACATTATCTCGGTGAGACTGATTACACAAACTCGGTGAGACCGATTTTGGTAATTAGCTAACCAGAGAGTTGGTCAGGTAAACTCGGCGGGACCGATTTGCTCTTTTCGGTGAGACCTAAATGTTACAAAAGGGAAACAGAGAGTTTACATTGCAATCTCAGTGGGACTGATCCGCTCTTTCGGTGAGACCGAAAAGTTACGAAAAGGAAACAGAGAGATTACAATCCCATATCGGTGAGACCGAGATCCCTATCGATAGAACCGATTTGCCTAGGGTTTGTGGCAGTGGTTATGACATATGGAATCGGTGGCGCCGGATTGGAAGAATCGGTGAGACCGATTTTGGCTTTAGGTTTAGGTCATATGTGGATGTGAGAAAGTACTTGAGGGTTTTGGAGCATATCACTAAGAACATGAAGCAAGAGGCTCATTAAGCAACACCTCATCCCTCCTTGATAGTATTGGATTTTCCTATAGACTCAATGTTATCTTGAATCACTAAAATATAAAATGAAGAGTCTTGAGCTTTTGAGCTTGAGCCAATCCTTTGTCATTAGCATTTTGAGGGATCCACTTTCATCATCCATGCCATGCCATTCATTGAGCTTTCCTGAAATGTTCATCTTGGAATAGCATTATCTCAATGAGCTATATGTTGTTATGAATTACCAAAACCACCTAGGGATAGTTGCACTTTCAATCCCCCCCTTTTTGGTAATTGATGACAACATATAGATCAAAGCTTCGACAAATGATAATAGAATTGAAAAACATCGTCGCTTTGAGAAGTATGTGATAAGCAAGAGCTCCCCCTAAATTTGTGCATAGATTATGATTTGCTTTGGACTGCAAATGCACAAGGAATTAGGCTCATGGGTTACTCTTCCATGTCACATACATCTTGGTGGAGCGCTCAAAATGATACGGAATGAATACATGCACTCATCACCAAGCACAGTGAATGATCACATAGGATAGATAAGATAATATCATCAAACATGCATAAGTGTAGCTTATGATCAAACACATGATCATCAATTTCTCACAAACATAGTATATCAAGCAACCAGAAGCAAACAAGTTTGAAAAACCACCAAATCAAGAGAGAACAAAAGCAACACTCTCTCTTTCAAAGCCTATGATCTATACATTTTTCTCCCCCTTTGGCAACAAGTTACCAAAAAGTTCATAGAAAATGCATAGTGCTAGATCGACTCTCAGGCTTGATCTTCAGGTGGTGGAGTCCGGATAATGCCGAGGACGAAAGCTTCAGTTGAAGTAGATGGAGCTGGAGCTGATGTAGGTGTTGGAGCTGGTGGCACTGAGGCTGTAGCTGGTGTAGATGAAGTTGCTCTTGTGTCAGGAACTGGCACAGCAGATGATCTCTGGGCTCTAGGCACTCTGGCAAATGCATCAGTTGTTGTTTTGCCCTTCCTCTACTCCATGTCATCTTGTAGTTCCTCCACTGCAGACTGAATCTCAGTTACTTTCACATCTAAGTTATAGAACTTTTGTTCTATGATTCTCTCCAAGCTCTCCTGATTTTGAGTGAGGGTGGCCAATCCCTTCTCAATCCTCAGGGTTGATGCTATTAAGTATCCGAGCTGCTCCTTCTTGTTCTTCAAGAAATAATCAGATGCCTCTGTCACGCCCAATATGCGACCCTATCCAAAGGGAACTCGACGGTCCCACCAAGGATAGACCCGCATATTGAAACGCTTTTGCAAGGTGGATATCATTACATCAACATTACATAATACATAGGGATACAACCAAGACATACAATGTCACATGAATACAACAACATCATATACAAGAACAACATCCGACTACGGATGAAACATAAACAGAAGCTCAAACGACATCCACCCTGCTAGCCAGGCTGCCGACACCGGAACCTATCCCCGATCGAAGAAGAAGCGAGAAGAAGAACTCCAAATAAGCAAACATCGCTCTCACGTCATGATCATCGCAAACCTGTACCTGCAATCTGGTGGTGTAGCAATCTGTGAGCCACGAGGACTCAACAATCCCATTACCATGGGTATCAAGACTAGCAAAGCTTAAGGGAAAGGAAGGGATAAAGTGGTGAGGTTGCAGCAGCAGCGACTACGCATATATGGTGGCTAACATACGCAAATGAGAGCGAGAAGAGAAACAAAGGAACGGTCGTCAACTAGTAATGATCAAGAAGTGATCCTGAACTCCTACTTACGTCAGACATAACCCAGAAACCGTGTTCTCCTCTCGATCAACCCCGAAAAGAGACACTCACGGTTACGCACACGGTTCGTGTATTTTAAATTAAAATCAACTTCGGGTTTTCTACAACCGGACATTAACAAATTCCCATCTGCCACATAACCGCGGGCACGACTTTCGAAAGTTCAAACCCTGCAAGGGTGTCCCAACTTAGCCCATGATAAGCTCTCGCGATCAACGAAGGATATTCCTTCTCCCCGGGAAGACCCGATCAGTCTCGGAATCCCGGCTACAAGACATTTCGACAGCAATAAAACAAGACCAGCAAGACCGCCCGATGCGCCGACAATCCTGATAGGAGCTGCACATATCTCGTTCTCAGGGCAACACCGGATGAGACAGGATCTGAGTAAAACCAATCCTCAAGTTTCCCTAAGGTGGCCCTTGAGCGGTTTCGGTTTGAACCAGCACTTAGAAAAGCACCGGCCGGGGGGCTAAATAAAGATGACCCTCGAGAGAGCGACTCCCAAGGGAAAAGTAGGTGGTGGTGAGGAAAATGGTAAAACCAATGTTGGGCTTTGCTGGAGGAGTCTTATTCAAAGCGAACTGTCAAGGGGGTCCCATAAATCACCCGACCGCGTTAGGGACGCAAAATCCGGGAACATAATACCGATATGACGGAAACTAGGGCGGCAAGAGTGGAACAAAACACCAGGCATAAGGCCGAGCCTTCCACCCTTTACCAAGTATATGGATGCATTAATTAAATAAGATATATTGTGATATCCCAACAAGTAAACATGTTCCAACAAGGAACAACATCTCCATGTTCCAACAAGGAACAAACTTCATCTTCACCTGCAACTAACAACGCTATAAGAGGGGCTGAGCAAAGCAGTAACATAGCCAAACAACGGTTTGCTAGGAAGGGTGCAAAAAGGTTAGAGGCTGACATGGCAATTTGGGATGGCTTGAGGAACAGGTAATAGGTAGCGCAACATAGCGAAAGAACGAAGCAACTAGCATAGCAATGATAGTAGTGAGATCCAGGGTAGCGGTCATCTTGCCTGAAATCCCGCAAGGAAGAAGAACGAGTCCATGAAGAAGACGAACGGGTGAAGCCGAACCAAGCGTGACGAGCGAATCCTCACGATCATAACGAAACAGGAACTAACAAGAAGAAGCACACAACATAGTAAACACACCACACATAGACAAGACATGATGCAAAACAAGCATGATGCATGAAAAAGCTAGGATGAGGCTACTCATGGCAATAGATGATGCAAACAAGAGCAACACATCAAAGCAAGTTTAAATGAGGCCGGGAACAACATATAACAATTCCGGTAAGTCCTCATATGCATTATTTCGAAATTGGTCCAGATCTGAATAACTTTATGTTCAAGTTGTTAAACAACAAGTTAAGATGCACCACGATGATCTACACGAAATTCTAGTCAAGATACATATAAAGTTCATTTAATTCGGAGTTATGGCCTAGAAGATATGAGCAAAACAAGTTAAACATGACATTGATGCAAAATGCATACAAACATCAATCAAACACCTCAAAACAAGGATGCAACATGATAATATGAAACTACATGCAAAAACAAGCAAGTTTCATATAGAGCACACTCAAAACGGAGCAACGGTTCAACACATACACCCTATACAAGTCATAACAACAATCTGTCCATAACAGCAAGTAGGCATATTACAAGCATCAAAACACTATGCTACAGCATCTCAACATGAAAACAAAAGCTATGGGCATGATGTACAGGTAAAGCATTACAAAACATGAACACTGAGCTAACTCCGGAAATCACTAGAACATGCTCAAAATGACATGGGAAGATTGCAAATAATAACAGTTTCAGACTTTGCAGAAAATAACATCTGGTTGCAATGTTTAGAGCTATCAAACAACATGTTACAGGAACTTATCATGGCAAACAAATGCATGGAATTATACTACTAAATGCATAGAACAAAAGTCCCTTACTGACCATGAGCCAAAAAGGATCAGAGAATATGATGGCACTCATGTAAACATGGCAAGTTATATTACAGGTTCATACATGGCAGGAACAACAATAAGTAGACATGTTGGTGAGCTTGAATCACTCACCACAGAGCAATACATGGCATGGCAAGGCAACTCACATTAAAAAGACATGGCATAGAAGCTATACATGGCAAGAACAACATCATAGCATGCAGGGATCAACTACAACAACCTTGGCAAAATTGAATAACATGTAAACAATCTACCGGGAAACATTTTATAGCAAAAGTAGAGCTCGATTGACTCAAGCTATGGCACTCCATAATTGTAAACAAGGGCATGGATAGATAGAGTAAGACATGTTTAACAAAACATCCTTATTGAAGTATCTCAAAATATGCATGGATCTCTTTGTAGCATCAAGTTAACATTGCATAAAAATATCAGCAGAACAGGGCTGAAATCAGCAACATCATGAAGCCTAGTTTGCATGCTTGTGCTAGTCACCACATAGATCACAAAAATACATGGCATATACCCCTGTAAAGATGGCATGGCATATTACAAAACACATGTAGAACTCAAGTCCATAGGGTGCACACATCAATCATGGCAAAAATGACAAAAGTGCATGTTCTGTTAAGAAACAGAAACTAACATCACATAGCACTCTTACAACAGAATTTAGGGCACCAAGATGAGCTCAAATGTAAATGATGCAATGGAATGAAATGATCTACTCTTCGAGGCGAACAATTTGACATATGACACGCGCAAAACGGAGCTACGGATGCAGAGTTATGGCATGATGAAAATACATGAAAATTACTGAAAACTCGGGGACTTAGCAGTTTTTTACCCTCTCGAAAGGTCAACGGGATGGAGTGGTTCGGGACGGAGAGATCCAGGGCAGGGACGGGCGTTTGGTTCGGCGTGGTGGTGGATCTCATCCACCCCGATGGATCTGGTCGGAGGAGCTCCGGCGAGACTCCGGCGAGGGCGGCGGCCGGAGTTGGAGGGGCGCGGAGGCGACGAGGGCACGGGGCGGCGGAGCAAAGGCGGGCGACGGAGGGCGGAGGAGCTCGGCAGGGCTGGCGTGGCGAAGCTCCGGGACGGCGCGGAGGTGGGGGTGGCAGTGGCGGCGGTCGCTGGCGAGGCCGCTGGAGTCATGGCGGCGAGGCGCCACCGGGCGGCAGAGGAAGACCGGCGGCGGGCGGCGAGCGGTGGGCGGAACGGGCTGCTGGGCCGGCGAGGCGGCGGGCGGCGCCCGGCGAAGCGGCGGCCGGAGGCGGGGCAGCCGCGGCGGGAGGCGCGCCGAACGGCGGCGCAAGGCGCTGGCCCGGCCACGCCGGGCGGGCTCCCGCTGGCCGAGCGGCAGCTGGCGGCGCGCGGTGGCGGGCGCCACGTGGCGCGCCCGTTAGCCACGGAGGCAGCGGCGGATGGGCGGACACGTCCGGGCGGCGGGGATCTTTGTCCGGTGGCGCGAGGTAGGGGAAGGCTAGGGTTCATCTGCGATTTTCGGGGGAGGCACCTATAAATAGGTAGAGGGAGCTAGGAGAGTCCAAATGAGGTGCGGTTTTCGGCCACGCGATCGTGATCAAACGACCGAGAGCATGGAGGGGAGTTTGGTCGGTTTTGGGCCACTTTGAAAGGGGTGTTGGGCTGCACACAAAAGAGGCTTTGCGGTTACCCGGTTAACCGTTGGAGTACCAAACGACCTCCAAATGGCACGAAACTTGACAGGCGGTCTACCGGTGCTATACCAAGGCCGCTTGACAAACCTCGGTCCATTCCGAGACTGTTTAACACCCGCACATGAAAAGAGGCAAAAGGGGGCGCCGGGAGACATAGGAGTGCCGGATTGCAAAACGGACAACGGGGAAAAAGCTCGGATGCATGAGACGAACACGTATGCAAAATGAAATGCACATGATGACATGATATGAAATGCATAATATGACATGGCACAGTGCAACACGCAAGCACATGACATGGCAAAGACGGCAAATAACTGAAGGACACCTGGCGCATCGAATCCGGGGCGTTACAGCCTCCTCCTAAGTTGGCATCCTGGCAGCCTTCTCCTTCCTTGCCTTCTCCTTCTTCTCTTGTGCTTGAACTGACGATGGATCATTCTCCTTCATGACAACCTCATTGTCCTCAAATTCTGGATAAATTGGAAAATGTTCCTTATCCAATAGATATTTTCCTGTGCCCATCTTTGAGTTAATCAACTCCTGGATCTGAGGAGCATATCCACAACTTCTTTTCCGATCAGCTGCAGTCCTCTTAATGGTTTCAACCATAAGGCTCATGACTTTGAATTTCTGTGGCACATCAAACAAATGCAACATGTTGATTGCATGCCCTCTGATCATGTTGTGGTCACCAGACTTTGGCAGTAGGGTATGCCTTAAGATGGTATTGATAGTAGGCAGCCCTAACAGAAGAAAGTGGACTGATCCAAAAGAGAAAGTCTCTAGGACTTTGTCTGGGACCTCCTTGTACATGTGTGTCATGGTATTGTGTCCCATTTTCTTCTTTGCATATACATCCAGATCATCTTCATTCTCCTTTGGGGCATTTATCAGCTTTGCCCACTCCTCAATAGTTGACTGGTACCTTGTACCTTCAGACATCCACACTATCCTGCCATCTGGATAAAAGTGTGCTGTGGAGTAGAACTGCATGATAAGTTCATCGTTCCAGTTGGTGAGCTTTTGCCCAACAAAGTCTGCAACTCCAACAGCAACAAAACTGTCTTGCACTCCAGGATAGTGCTCTACATTTTCCTTCATGTAGGTCCAGTCGACCCACCTCATATCACACACTATGGGCTTCTTGTCCAGCAGAACAGTCTCATAAAAGTCCTGTTGTTCCTTGGTGTGGAACGTGTAGTCCACAGCAGTTCTTCTTCTTGTGGCATATGGATCTGTCATCCTCCATAGTATCAACCCATTGTCTCTTCTGCTCTTCATATCCTCAGCCACAGGATGGGCATCATTGTGGTCTGGTATGTTTGGCTTGAGCTTCCTCAGAACTTGTCCTTCTTCATCTTCTTCTTCTGCAACCTCAGGCACTGGGGCCTTGTTCTTCTCAGTAGCTGGAATACTCCTGGTATTCCTCTTTGGTGCAGACTTGGCCTTGGGGGCAGCTTTGGGTGCTTCCTTGGGCTTAGATGTGGCAGCCCCTGATCTTATAGCATCACCCATAAGCTTGGGTGCCTTTGGTGATGGTGCAGCTATCTCTTCTTCCTCTTCCATCATGGAAGGCTTCCCAATAACTATGACTGTGGTCTTCTTGACCCTCTCTTTCCTTTTCTTCCTTTGACAAGCGGCTCTTTGGGATCAGGTTTTTCAGAATTTGAGTTGATGCTCGACTTTTGGCATAGGTGTCCTCTTGGCGGGAACCTTCTTATTGAGTCAGGCTTTGAGCTATGTCTGAGCCATACTCCTTTTGAGCACAACCTTCTTGGAGGTTGCTTCTTCCTCTTCGCCTATAATCCTCATCTTCGAATCTGAGGTTTTCTTCTTCCTTTGCTGGTGGCAGCTTTAGGCAGATTGCTTGGGGTGCTCCTTACGCCTTCATCTGAAGAGCTGGAGGGACTAGTGCCCTCACTCATGTTCACCTGTTCCTATGACCTGTTCTGACTGTCTCTCTAGTCTGACATGCTGACTGCTGACCCTGTGAAGAGTTATAGATGAGGTAGAGTGGATGAGCATCACAAAATGCAGAGATTTTGCAAAGAATGACTCAAAAATTCAGTTTTAGTTTTCCACAGAAAGCATTTCGGATCAACCGATTTTCAAACTCGGTGATACCAAAGCAGTTTTGGAACCTAAACTGATGAACTCGGTTGGACCGAGTCACAGTTCGGTGGCACCGAGACTGCTAGGGTTTCACAAAGTCCTAAAATCGGTCACACCGATTAGCAATTCTCGGTCAGACCGAGTCTCACTAGTGCAATGGCATAGGCCAAATCGGTGGGACTGAGTTTTTCAACTCGGTGGGTCCGAGATGGTTTCGGCGGAAACCTAACCCTAAATTTTCGAATCAAAACTATTCTACGGATTGCATTGACTGTATAGGAGTGTTTCAATCGTGGCAAGAATCAATAAGAACACAATGTACCGAGAATCGGATGAGGAAAGCATAGTGATCGAGTCCATACCCTAGTTCGGCGGAGACTCGCTACGGCGGCAACGGCGGGGTTGATTTCCGTTGTGGCGGATACCATGACGGGGGGTGGCGACGAGGAGACGATCCGGAGACCACAGAGGCAGAGCGAGCTATTGCGCGGGCGAAGAGGTTCGGAGAAATTTCCAAATATTTGCCCGTGACTATATATAGCCCGACCCTGTCGGTGTGACCGAGGGGAACAACTCGGTGGCACCGAGATGCAAAACTGTGTACAGTTATTGCAACTCGGTGTGACCGAAGAGTTCAAATCGGTTGCACCGAGATTGAAAACCTAGATCGACTAAGTGATCTCGGTAAGACCAAAATGGAGGAATCGGTCAGACCGAAAATCACAAAGAATTTTTGGAAGTTTAAGTCTATGACGAATCGGGGACTCTGAGTGCTCCTCACACAGAGTGGTTCGAATCTGACTTGATCAAATTTTGTGATGTAGCATGAACAGAGTTTGAGACGAGAAAAGCATAGATAGCTAAATAAGGTTCTTAGGCATTCTTGTCCATCCACTTGGCCAAAGAAAAAGAAGCCAATCAATCAAAACAACAAGTGGATGTCCTCGAATGAGTAAAGTATGCAACCAACATGCTCACACAATAAGATGGCAAATGAAATATGTGACAAAGCATGCTCAACCAATTCTAGCATCTATCATGCAATTGGCGATGACTAGGTCATCTATATATGAGTATATTGACTTAGGAGTCAAATGATAGACATTTGATCATAGGTCATACTCATCGTTTAAGCTCAAGTGGGGTTATCACTTTTACATAAAGCATTTATGTGATCACATCATTAGAGTTGCTTTGAATCAATTCTTAGAGTTAAGCTCCCCCTAGATGTGAGATCCCCCCTTAGAGGGATGAACTAACCTTGGGTTTTGTCGATGATGACTTGATGTAGGTGTTGAAGATGTGGATGCTCAATGTTGATGTAGATATTTTTGGAGCAATCCTTTGGAGTGAGTTGCACTTTCAATACCTACATGGGTTAGTCCCACAAGGAACAAACAAGTATATCCATATACATAGAGTGATGCACACACAAAATGATGTCCATGAAATCATTAGGTTACCTTGTCCCTTGCCTTACCAACATGAGGGTTTGTGACTCCTTGAACTAGTGCAAGATATGGAAGTTGATTGCACTTGTCCTTGCTATAATGATATGAGTGAAATATGTTGGCGGAGTCACCTTCAAGAACTCTCTAGTTCTTCTGCTTCTGGATCCACATCATCTTCATGGGAATCCTTGGAGTTGTAGTTGTACTTGATGAGGTAGAACTTGACGTAGTCCTGGGAATCCACTTGACCGAGACCTTAGGTGCTTCTTCAAATGCATCAATCTCTTCTTGAAGCTTGTCCTTGCCTTTGTTCTTGTGGTCTTGTGGTGGAAGATCATCTTGTGCCTGTGTTCCCTTGAAGGAAGTAGGATCATACTTCTCTTGTTGAGGAATAAACTTCGTCTTGGGGTATTGATCTTCTTACCACTCAACTCCATTGGCATTGAACTTTCGTTCAAAACCAACACCTTGATTCTTCCGGTGCCTTCCTTGCTTGCGTACAATTTCCTCGAATTGCTTACTCCCGGCAAGGCTCTTGTATACACCTTTCTCTATAATTCCCTTCAATAAGCTATTTTCTTGCTCAAGTGTAACTTGGCTAAGAGAATCATTAGTGGAATCAAGAGAACTACTAGAAGCAACAATATTGGATTTATCATTGTTATTGTTACTACTAGAAGAAGAATATTTCTTGTTCTTGTTACTAGACTTGACTTGAGGCATGTAAGTAGATAAGTGTAAACGCTTGGCAATGTAAGAAGAACTTTTCTTACGGAGATCATCATTGATAGCTTTTAAGAACTCATGCTCTTGCTCAAGATTGAGCTTTTCAAAGCGTAACTTCTCATGAGCCCTTAAAAGTTCTCGATGATCCTCAAAGATAGTTTCATGAGCTAACTTAAGAGTGTTTAGTTCTTTAGTTAGACGCTCAATTTTCTCCTTATCATTGTCATTCGTTTCAACTTGATTAGCATGATTAACTGACATTTCATCCTAGTATTCATCACTAGAGTTGTCAACAAGTAAATCATCATCACCTAGCAAGTCATCTTCATCAACATCAAAATCAATATACTCGGGGTGTGTTACCTTAGGACCTTTGGCCATGAAGCATCTACCAATTCCTTCATTTGGTGATTCAAATATGTCGTAGGAGTTGGTTGACACAAGTGCTAGACCGGCAACACCTTCATCTTGAGTATATTCGGAGCCGGAGTGATAGCTTCTCTCAGAGTGATGGTCGGAGTCGGAGCCGGATACCCATTCACCAACATGAGCTTGATGTCTTCGTTTTGTGTAGTTCTTTGATGACTTGTCCTTCCTTTCCAAATCCTTGCTTCTCCGTGAGGGTCTTCGTTCATAACGATTATCTCTACTCCTCTTCTCTCTTGGTGGTGATTCTTCTCTTCTACTTCTTCTTTTTGGAGAGTCTTCTCTTCTTTTGTAGGGTGCCGTACACTCATTGGAATAGTGTCCGGGTCTCCCACAATTGTAGCAATTTCGCTCTCGACTAGAAGATCTTTTATCATTGTAAGACCTAGACTTGGAGCTTCTTTCTTTGTTTCTACTCTTGTAGAATTTGTTGAAGTTCTTCACCATTAAGCTCAATTCTTCATTGAAGGTTTGTTTCTCACTCAATGATGTGGGGGCTTCACTTGAAGCTTTGTAAGCACCACTTGACTTGTTGTGAAGTTCCTCCTTATCCTTAAGTGACATCTCATGAGCAACAATTCTTCCAATAACTTCCGTTGGCTTGAGATCTTTGTAGTTTGGCATCATTTGAATCAATGTGCACACGGTATCATACTTTCCATCCAATGCTCTTAGGATCTTCTTGATGATGAATCTGTCAGTCATCTCTTCACTCCCTAAGCCGGCAATTTCATTTGTGATAAGTGCAAGCCTAGAGTACATTTCAGCGACACCTTCACCATCCTTCATTTTGTACTTGGCAAGCTGACTTTGGAGCACATCCAACTTGGATTCCTTGACGGATTCGGTACCTTCATGCATATTAATCAAAGTATCCCAAATTTCCTTTGCATTCTCAAGACGGCTGATTTTGTTGAATTCTTCGGGGCACAATCCGTTGAAGATGATATCACAAGCTTGGGCGTTGTATTGTAACATCTTCAATTCTTCCGCATTAGCTTCACGGTTCGGCTCTCTCCCATCAAAGAATTCACCTTGCAAGCCAATACAAATAATTGCCCAAACGGCGGGGTTATGTCCAAGAATATGCATTTTCATCTTATGCTTCCAACTAGAAAAATTAGTACCATCAAAGTAAGGACCTCTACGGTGATAATTTCCCTCGCTAGACGCCATACTCTCCTAGATTATGAAACCAAGGATATGACCACCAAAAGCTATGGAAATCAAAGAAAATGGAGACCAAGGCTCTGATACCACTTGTAGGACCTTGAAGTATGTCTAGAGGGGGGTGATTAGACTACTTGACCAATTAAAAACTTAGCCTTTTCCCAATTTTAGAGTTTGGCAGATTTTAGCTATCTTAGGAGAAGTCAAGCAATCAGCACACAATTCAAGCAAGCATGCAAAGAGTATATTGGCAGCAGAAATTAAAGGATGCAACTTGCAAGAAAGTAAAGGGAAGGGTTTGGAGGATTCAAACGCAATTGGAGACACAGATGTTTTTGGCGTGGTTCCAATAGGTGGTGCTATCGTACCTCCACGTTGATGGAGACTTCAACCCACGAAGGGTAACGGTTGCGCGGGTCCACAGAGGGCTCCACCCACGAAGGGTCCACGAAGTAGCAACCTTGTCTATCCCACCATGGCCGTCGCCCATGAAGGACTTGCCTCACTAGCGGTAGACCTTCACGAAGTAGGCGATCTCCTTGCCCTTACAAACTCCTTGGTTCAACTCCACAATCTTGTCGGAGGCTTCCAAGTGACACCTAGCCAATCTAGGAGACACCACTCTCCAAGAAGTAACAAATGGTGTGTTGATGATGAACTCCTTGCTCTTGTGCTTCAAATGATAGTCTCCTCAACACTCAACTCTCTCTCATAGGATTTGAATCTGGTGGAAAGAAGATTTGAGTGGAAAGCAACTTGGGGAAGGCTAGAGATCAAGATTCATATGGTAGGAATGGAATATCTTAGCCTCAACACATGAATAGGTGGTTCTCTCTCAAAAATGGTAAGTTGGAAGTGTAGGTTTGTTCTGATGGCTCTCTCCACGAATGAAGCGGAGGTGGAGGCGTATATATAGCCTCCACACAAAATCTAACGGTTACACACAATTTACCAATCTCGGCGGGACCGAATCAACAAACTCGGTCAGAACGATTTTAGTAAACCTAGTGACCGTTAGGGTTTTCAGTGGGACTGACATGCATCTCGGTAGGACCGATATGGTTAGGGTTAGGGCATAACGTAATCTCGGTGAGACCGATTACACAAACTCGGTGAGACCGATTTTTGTAATTAGCTAACCAGAGAGTTGGTCAGGTAAACTCGGTGGGACCGATTTGCTCTTTTCGGTGAGACCGAAATGTTACAAAAGGGAAACAGAGAGTTTACATTGCAATCTCGGTGGGACCGATCCGCTCTTTCAGTGAGATCGAAAAGTTACGAAAAGGAAACAGAGAGATTACAATCCCATCTTGGTGAGACCGAGATCCCTATCGGTAGAACCGATTTGCCTAGGGTTTGTGGCAGTGGCTATGACATATGGAATCGATGGCGCCGGATTGGAAGAATCGGTGAGACCGATTTTGGCTTTAGGTTTAGGTCATATGTGGATGTGAGAAAGTACTTGAGGGTTTTGGAGCATATCACTAAGCACATGAAGCAAGAGGCTCATTAAGCAACACCTCATCCCTCCTTGATAGTATTGTCTTTTCCTATAGACTCAATATGATCTTGAATCACTAAAATATAAAATGAAGAGTCTTGAGATTTTGAGCTTGAGCCAATCCTTTGTCATTAGCATTTTGAGGGATCCACTTTCATCTTCCATGCCATGCCATTCATTGAGCTTTCCTGAAATGTTCATCTTGGAATAGCATTAGCTCAATGAGCTATATGTTGTTATGAATTACCAAAACCACCTAGGGATAGTTGCACTTTCAGTATATGAACTCAAATCCAAGGGGTGCTCCAAATCCTTGATGAGCTACATCAACGTTGATCATCTCGCACAAGTTCGACTACATTATCAAGTATAACACCACCACCCAAGGTATGTAATTCCATCTCAGAGAAGCTTTATCCCAAGTCATGGGTCAAAGCAGCTCAACAAGATGCGAATACATCAAGATGCTTAAACGAAAAATGGTAACCCCATTTTGAGCTTAAACGATGAGTATGACCTATGATCAAGTGTTCTCACTTGACTCCTAAGTCAATATACTCTAACATAGGTGACTTTATCGCCGACCAATTCTAGATGAAGTTCTCTAGTGTTTCTCTGTGTTCTTGCATTTGTCTCTTGCATATTTGTTCCCCTTCTTTTTCAGAAAAAAAAACTTCATCTAGATTTCTTTTCTATTCTTTGTTCTGCTTTCCCTGCATCCAATTCATTGCAAATATTTCAGTTAATTCCTTGCAAATATTTGTGAGATCTTATTTGCCTAGTGAGCTGAGGTGAAAAACGTTCTCTCTGTGTAGAACTCGGTCATGCCGGTTTGTTGATTTCGTTCAAGATGAACCAATTCAGTGCCACCGAAGTATATAACTCGGTGTTACCGATTTCCCTACAGAGAAGACACTTTGCCACTTGCACCCTGCATATTTGTTTCAGCTCCACTCAATGATTCTTGTCCTCTACTAGCATCACATTCTATATGTTGCTTTGCTCTGTGACTCAAGGACCAAACCTATTCTGACTCACAATCCAGAAGATCCCTTCTTGGAAATTGATGTCAAAGGGGGAGAGAGAGAGATCACATCAAAGCTTAATCACTTCAAAAGGGGGAGATACTTCAAAGGGGGAGAATGCTTAATCACATCAAACGGAGAGAGAGAGAGACCCCAAAGACCCCAGATGCTTGGTGTTCAAGAGGAGAGAAGTCACGTGTCTTTAGAGGGGAAAGACATGTTAGTTTGTGTTATGTTTCTGCTCTGATATGTTTTGCTCTGATTTTCTTTTCGCTATATTCTCCCATTATCCAGTATAAGATTCAGGGGGAGAAAGACTTCCAGGGAAGGAAATATTTGAATTCATTGCATATCTTTACCCTTGGGGACATGTCTATATCTAATAGGAGTACCTAGTACTCACTCTCTACATGTCATCCCAATCTTGGCACTCTTGTGGTTTCCTGCTCAGGTTTAGTAGATGTCTCTGTGTTATCTAACCTTGTTTAATCAGGTTCATCTCTTCCAAAGCCAGCTCAAAACCACAAGGTAAGTATATGCATCACATTCATGTGCATGATGATCTCTTGCAGATGTACATATTGTTTGCAAGAAGGACTCATGAACATGAAGGTACACTTCCTATATTCACATCATTTGCTCTGATTTCGGTGAATTGTAATGGCTAGATTTTGTGTGGAGGCTATATATAGCCCTCCACCCACTCTTCATTCGTGAGGAGAGCCATCAGAACATACCTACACTTCCAGCATACATTTTCTAAGAGAGAACCACCTACTCATGTGTTGAGGTCAAGATATTCCATTCCAACCACATAAATCTTGATCTCTAGCCTTCTCCAACTTGCTTTCCACTCAAATCATCTTTCCACCAAATCCAAATCTGTGAGAGAGAGTTGAGTGTTGGGGAGACTATCATTTGAAGCACAAGAGCAAGGAGTTCATCATCAACACACCGTCGGTTACCTTTTGGAGAGTGGTGTCTCCTAGATTGGTTAGGTGTCACTTGGGAGCCGCCGTCAAGATTATGGAGTTGAACCAAGGAGTTTGCACGGGCAAGGAGATCACCTACTTCATGCAGAGCTACCCTAGTGAGGCAAGTACATCGTGGGCAATGGCCATGGTGGGATAGACAAGGTTGCTTCTTCATGGACCCCTCGTGGGTTGAAGTCTCCATCAACGTGGATGTACGATAGCACCACCTATCGGAACCACGGAAAAAAAATCTCAGTGTCTACATTGTGTTTGCATACTCCAAACTCTTCCCTTTACATTCTTGCAACTTGCATGCTTTACTTTCCGCTGCTCATATACTCTTGTCATGCTTGCTTGAAATGTATTGTGAATGTTTAAACTTGTGCTAAAACTCTACCTAAACTTGAGGAAAATAAAAACTGCTACTTTTCTTTGTTAAGAGTCTATTCACCCCCTCCAGACACCTCTTCTCGATCCTTTCACCAACCTTACATGTCCATGCACATGAGACCGGTTCCACCGACTAACATGCAACTAGTTCTGCATAAAGGTGGTTGGCGGGTGTTTGTTTCTCCTACTTTAGTTGAATAGAATTTGACTATGGCCGGTCCTTGAAGAAGGTTAAAACAACAAACATGCTGAATCACCATTGTGGTTTTTTGCGTAGGTAAGAACGGTTCTTGCTAGAAGCCCGTAGCAGCCACGTAAAACTTGCAACAATAAAGTAGAGGACGTCTAACTTGTTCTTACAGGGCATATTGTGATGTGATATGGTCAAGACGTGATGTGGTATATGTTGATGTATGAGATGATCATGTTCTGTAATATCGACAACTCGCAGGAGCCTTAGGGTTGTCTCTTAATTATAATATGAAATGCAAACGCAATGTAATTGCTTTACTTTACTGCTATGCGTTAGCAATAGTTGTAGAAGCAATAGTTGGCGAGACTGTTGGGGAACGTAGTGTTTCAAAACATTTCCTATGATCACGCAAGATCTATCTAGGAGATGCATAGCAACGAGAGGGGAGAGTGTGTCCACGTACCCTCGTAGACCGAAAGCGGAAGCGTTTAGTAATGCAGTTGATGTAGTCGAACGTCTCGGCGATCCAACCGATACAATTACCGAACGTACGGCACCTCCATGTTCAGCACATGTTTAGCTCGATGACGTCCCTCGAACTCTTGATCCAGTTGAGGTCGAGGGAGAGTTCCATCAGCACGACGGTGTTGCGACGGTGATGATGAAGTTACCAGCTTAGGGCTTCGCCTAAGCACTACGACGATATGACCGAGGTGTCTAATTATGGAGGGGGCACCGCACACGGTTAAGAGAAACTTGTGTGTTCTAGGGTGCCCCCTGCCCCCGTAGATAAAGGAGGGGAGGGGAGGCTGGCCGGCCCTCCTAGGGCGCGCCAGGAGAGGGGAATCCTACTAGGACTCCAAGTCCTAGTAGGTTTCCACCTAAGGAAGAGGGGGAAGAAGGAAGGAAGAGGGGGAAGGGAAGTAAAGGGGGGCGCCGCCCCCTTCCCCTAGTCCAATTCGAACCCAAGGGGGGGAGCCCCTCTTTGCTCTTCCTCTCTTCCCACTAAGGCCCATTAGTTCCCCCGGGGGGCTCCGATAACCCTGCGGCACTCCGATAATTATCCAGTACCTCTCGAAACTCATCCGGTGTCCGAATAACATCGTCCAATATATCAATCTTTATGTCTCGACCATTTCGAGACTCCTCATCATGTCCGTGATCTCATCCGGGACTCCAAACAAACTTTGGTCATCAAACCACATAACTCATAATACAAATCGTCATATAACGTTAAGCGTGTAGACGTGTAGACCCTACAGGTTCGATAACTATGTAGACATGACCGAGATGCATCTCAGGTCAATAACCAATAGCGGAACCTGGATGCTCATATTGGCTCCTACATATTGTACGAAGATCTTTATTGGTTAAACCGCATAACAACATACATTGTTCCCTTTGTCATCGGTATGTTACTTGCCCGAGATTGGATCATCGGTATCATCATACCTAGTTCAATCTCGTTACCAGCAAGTCTCTTTACTCGTTTCGTAATGCATCATCCCGCAACTAACTCATTAGTCACATTGCTTGCAAGGATTATAGTGATGAGCATTACCGAGTGGGCCGAGAGATACCTCTCCGAAACATGGAGTGAAAAATCCTATCTCGATCTATGCCAACTCAACAAACACCATCGGAGACACCTATAGAGCATCTTTATAATCACCCTTTTACGTTGTGACATTTGATAGCACACAAGGTGTTCCTCCAGTATCCGGAAGTTGCATAATCTCATCGTCAGAGGAACATGTATAAGTCATGAAGAAAGCAATAACAATAAAACTAAACAATCATTATGCTAAGCTAACGGATGGGTCTTGTCGATCACATCATTCTCTAATGATGTGATCCCGTTTATTAAATGACAATACATGTCTATGGGCAGGAAACTTAACCATCTTTGATTAATGAGCTAGTCAAGTAGAGGCATATTAGGGACTCCCTGTTTGTCTATGTATTCACAGATGCACCAATTTTCCGATTTAATACAATTCTAGCATGAATAATAAACATTTATCATGATATAAGGAAATATAAATAACACCTTTATTATTGCCTCTAGGGCATATTTCCTTCAGTCTCCCACTTGCACTAGAGTCAATAATCTAGTTCACATCGCCATGTGATTTAACAGCAATAGTTCACATCTTTATGTGATTAACACCCATAGTTCACATCGCCATGTGATCAACACTCAAAGGGTTCACTAGAGTCAATAATGTAGTTCACATCGCTATGTGATTAACACCCAAAGAGTACTAAGGTGTGATCATGTTTTGCTTATGAGAGAAGTTTAGTCAACGGGTATGCCACATTCAGACCCATATGTATTTTACAAATTTCTATGTCTACAATGCTCTGCATAGAGCTACTCTAGCTAATTGCTCCCACTTTCAATATGTATCATATTAAGACTCAGAGTCATCCAGATCGGTGTCAAAGCTTGCACCGATGTAACTCTTTACGATGAACACTTTATCACCTCCATAATTGAGAAATTTTTCCTTACTCCTCTAAGGATAATTTTGACTGATGTCTAGCGATCTACTCCTAGATCACTATTGTACTCTCTTGCCAAACTTATACAATAGGTCTGGTACACAAAAAGACATACTTTATAAAACCTATGGCTGAGGCATAGGGAATGACTTTAATTCTCTCTCTATCTTCTGCCGTAGTCGGGCTTTTAAGTCTTACTCAACTTTACACCTTGCAATACAGGAAAGTACTCTTTGTTTGACTGTTCGATTTTGAACTACTTCAAAATCTTGTCAAGGTATGTACTCATTGAAAATATTTATCAAGCGTCTTGATCTATCTCTATAAATCTTGATACTCAATATGTAAGCAGCTTCACCGAGGTCCTTCTTTGAAAAACTCCTTTCAAACACTCCTTTATTCTTTCCAGAAAATACTTTATCATTTCCAATCAGCAATATGTCGTCCACATATAATATCAGAAATGCTACAGAGTTCCCACTCACTTTCTTGTAAATACAGGTGTCGGTGTCAAAACCGGCGGATCTCGGGTAGGGGGTCCCGAACTGTGCGTCTAGGCAGATGGTAAAAGGAGACAAGGGACACGATGTTCTTACCCAGGTTCGGGCCCTCTCGATGGAGGTAAAACCCTACTCTTGTTTGATTAATATTGATGATATGGGTAGTACAAGAGTGGATCTAGCACGAGATTAGAGAGGCTAAACCCTAGAAGCTAGCCTATGGTATGATTGTTGTTCGTCTTACGGACTAAAACCCTCCGGTTTATATAGACACGGATATGGTTAGGGTTACACAGAGTCGGTTACAATGGTAGGAGATCTACATATCCATATCGCCAAGCTTGCCTTCCACGCCAAGGAAAGTCCCATCCGGACACGGGACAAAGTCTTCAATCTTGTATCTTCATAGTCAGGAGTCCGGCCAACGGTGATAGTTCGGCTATCCAGACACCCCCTAATCCAGACTCCTCAAGAGTCCCTGAACCAGGCTTCAATGACGCACGAGTCCGACGCGCATATTGTCTTCGGCATTGCAAGGCGGGTTCCTCCTCTGAATACTTCATAGAAGATTTTGAACACAAGGATTGTGTCCGGCTCTGCAAAACAAGTTCCACATACCACCGTAGAGAGAATAACCTTTGCACAGATCTGCTGACATATTCCGCGGCGTGACATCACACCACGGCCAGGCCTTTATACGAATCGTTTTTACTGTTCCACCTCAGCGCGTTTAGCGAGGCGGTTTACTTGGCACGTCTTATCAAATCGGAGATCATGCCCCCTTATTCCGGGATTCTCATCAATACGGGCATGGGTAACCCAGTCGTGCCCGTTGGCACGCCTTCTCCATCGATGGCGAGTCCCGAACGGTCACGGGGAGGGCTCTTGGTATTCAACCTCTTTATAACGAGACCAAGGCCCGCTCCTTTCTTTCAATCTCAATCGAATCCGCCCCTCGCCTCGAGTTCCAATACCCAAAGCTCCAGATTCGGGCGCTTCGGACCTTCAACGATGTCCGGCTCCGACCTGCACGGCCGGTGGATGTCTTCCTCCATCACGGAAGAAGATGTGCTAAAGCTGAGAGACGTCAGGTATCTGACCAGCGAAATTTCACATAGGTTGCCTGCCCAAGGGCTAGTTATTCCCACTCCCGAGCCTGGTGAGAGCGTGGTATTCGTGTCTCACTTCCTTCGGGGTTTAGGCTTCCCGACGGACCCCTTTGTGAGGGGGCTCATGTTTTATTATGGGCTGGAATTCCATGACTTGGATCCGGAGTCCATCCTCCACATCTCGCCGTTCATTGTCGTATGTGAAGCCTTCCTCCGCATTACCCCACACTTCGGATTGTGGCTCAAGTCCTTCAAAGTGGATCCGAAGATGATCAAGGGGCAACAGGAAGAGTGCGGAGGGGCTGTTATAAGTAAGAATGCTGACGCTCCATGGCCTGAGGGCTCTTTTCAAAAGGAGCTCAGTCTATGGCAACAAGAGTGGTTTTATATCACAGCTCCCAGGGGCACCAAATGGGTGGCGCCACCTGCCTTTCACTCGGGTCCTCCACCGCGGCTGGCGTCATGGGTCAATAAAGGGCTTGACCGGGGGCTGTCCAAGGACGTGCCCTTGTTGTAGGGCCGTATTCGAGACCTCCTAGAGAGAGAGAGATCAATCTGGTCGTAGTAGCGCAGGTCATGCTGATTCGCCGCATCCTGCCCTGCAAACGTCGCCCCCTCCGCCTGTGGGAGTTCAATCCGGAGGGACCACGAGCTCTTCAACATTTTATGGGCGCAACGCCCGTGGAGATGTACAAACTGTTTTTCGGATCACAAGCAATGTGTCCGGACTTGACCGAGGACGCAGGTCTGAGCTGCAATCGCCCAGATGCTCAAGTAAGTAGTCCCGTACCCGAACACACTATCCGTATATTTATCATAAACTTGCCCTTAAAAGAGCTGTCCCCTAAACAGGAGTGGATAGCGAAAGCAAAACTGATCAGGTGTCCGGCCCCCCTCCCTGAGACCACGCCGGATCCCGTGTTAACCAAGATGCTGGAGGTTGCGCCTTTAGAAGAAGGCAAAGGGGGGAACAAGGAAGCTACCATCTCCGCGAAGGAGGTTATCAAGCGAGGAGGGATAAAAAATCCCTCCATCCAAGGGGAGAAAAGGACTGCCTCTGAAGATCCGGAGACCAAGGCCTCAAAGCGCAGGAAGAAATCCTCGCCAGAGGGTCCTGCGCCGGAAGATGCCCCGGCCGCATTATTTCCCCAAGGAGATCAGCCCTTCAGCGAGCCGTAAGTAGAGAGGGAGTTTATAAAATAAAAGACATCCCGTTTATTTCTGAAGATGACCGGAATTTTACCTTGTAGTTCGGATCTCAGCCCTTCTCAGCAGAGCTCGTCTTCGGGGGATCTTCGTCCGGAGATGATGGAGAACGAAACGCCTCCGCCTGCCGTACCATTATGCGAGGTGGACGACCCTGAGGTGTCGTCGCGGAGGGTTTCTCCGAATCCGGCGGGGCCAGAAGGCAGCCGTATGTCCCCTCAAAGCCCTCCGTGTCCGGCCTTCGAAAAAGGCCACCGGACGAGTCCGGCACCAACGGGTGTACGGTCGGAGGAGCTGAAGGATCTGCTCGGGCGAGCGTCTATCTCAGAAGATCACCGTACGTTAATGGGTACAGTGATAGGAAGGATTTCATCCGCTGAGAGCGGATTGCATGAAGCCGTCGTAAGTTTACTGACGGGGTTTGAGGTACGCAAAATGATGTACCTTCTGACAGTTTTGCATATAAAATGCGCCCTGTATAGATAGTAGCCCCTGAGACTTGGTGCGGTGTCAAAAATGACGACGCGCCGAGGATCATAACCCCATGTATAATATGCGATCTTCCTATGTAGGTGGCGAAGCGTCCGGTGGCTTGCCGGGGTGATGAATTTGCCGAACTGAAGCGGCAACTTGACGTGGCGAATGTGGACATCACGCTTGTGAATAAGTGGCTTGACGAGTCACAAGGTGTGCAACTTCTCCGCGGACATCTGGTAAGGGAGCTTGACGCCCATGCCTTACAACATGTATGCTTAATGCAGATGGTGCCGCTGATATGGAGAGCCTTCGAGCGGAGCTCGCCCGAGCCAAGGAACAAGCCAGAAAAAGTGATGCGGCTGCTTTAAAGGCGGCCGCAGAGCTAAAAGCCGAACAGGCTGCTCACTGCCGAAGCAAGAAAGAAATGGCCGAGATGGCCGTGAAATTGAAGAATGCTACTGACCGTTGCGAGCTTCTTGAAAAAGAAGATCGAGCGAAACAGGAGGACCTGAAAAAGGCCGCCACCGAGGCCAAGGATACTCGCTCGCAATGAGAGCTATGAAGGAGGAGCTCAGCCGAGATATTGCGGTGGAAAGCCCTTTCTGCTGCGGAGGAAATTCACGGATCCTAGGTACGCTCAATTGGACCAGCTGTGGGGTGCGGAGGATGCTTATCTGGACTTGGCGGCGAGTGCCGCAGACGCGGCCGAACACTTCTGAGGTCAAAAGGATCACGGAATGGATGAGCTTTTTTGGTCGCAGTTCCATAGTCCGGAGCATCCACTTTCGTTAACCGATCGTTTGGCCGAATGGGCTAAGCTGAATAGGTTGTCCGGACTTGCCATGAAAGCTGTCGCGACTCATTTGTGGCCGAAAAGGCCCGAGCCGAAGAGTTATTTTGGCGTGGTGCAACAGTTCCTTGGTGCGGTGCCGCATATCGATGCAATGAAGCGGTCAGCATGCATAGAGGGTGCGGATGGCTCTTGCCCGTGTCAAGACATCTTGGGCGAGATGAAGGCCACCGACGTTGCATCCCAAGATTCGGACGAAGCGAGTACCGCCGAGCACTATTTTGAGGAAGTCTGCAGGCGCTCGTTTAATAGAGACGCAGTGCTCGACGGATGTCATGCTTTAATGACATGTATGATTTGTGAAAACAATGTTTCAATATAATATAAGAGCTTTTTGTACTTGTGCGTTCAAGTATTAAAACACCTCTGTCTGGCCGTTGATGTATATGTGTATATAACTTTGAAAGATGGCAGTCTTGGCTTCAGCCCCACGCACATAGTGCGGGGTGTTTGCAAAAGGCGCATTTTCACACTTAATCCAACATCTTGGTCCTGTAAGGAGGTGATAGCGTAGCAAACTAGGCAACCTGACTATAATGCTTTATCACTTTCACTTAGCCATAGGAGTTCTATGGTGGGGCTACTATATAGCCCCTAGGGGCACCGCGCTCTCCCGAATTCGGGGCGCGTATGTGCCTGACCAGGAAACGGTCCTTCGTTAATGCGGGGGAATTCTAAACATTCCGGTGGGTCATCGAGTGGTTGACCAGTCTCATGCTATATCATGATAGTCAGTTTTAGCTTTCTCCACTGAGGTGCTCAACCCAGCTCAACCGGGACACAATATCAGTGGTTCTCCCAGCGCTACCTTAGCCGATATAACGGAACGTAAGGTACCAAAACATGGGAGCCGGGCAAACCCAACATTTGACCAAAGACATGATTCGGAGCTGATGCATATAAGGCCTAACTCGAGACGCCGAACACTCCCTAAGGTATTCGGTCTTTATGAAAACGGGCAGAATAATGCCCTAAGCCCCCGTGTCCGTGCACGCATAAAAATTCTGGTGCGGCCGATGCTAAAACGCCAGCCTCCTCCTCGGTTATAGCAAGAAACCGGGGATGCGTATCAACAAGAGACAGTAAAAAGGTTTACGAGGGTCTTAATCTAAAAAGAATCCTTGCAATGGGTCCCTACTGCACGTCTGCGCCTGTGTCTCCGTTGTGCCGTATCCTGGACGGGTGTAGCACGGTGTTCATTTGTAAAAGAGAAGAACTTAGTTGAAAATAAAAAAAAAGATCATGCGAAAATGTACTTGATATTAAATAAACAGAGTACGGTTTGAAAAGTGAATAAAATTGAGCTTTATTATCTCTTGTTGTACATGCGTGCAGCCCCTTGTACGGGGATATGCCGCTAGTAGGCCTTTATATGTTTACGCCGGACTCGTCTAGCCATGTCCGGGGTTCGAATGACCTATTCAGGTGCTTTGATTAGCGGAGCCGGATTAGTGTGGGGCTGTCAAGGCAGTCTCACGTTCTTCTGTGCTCGAGTAACACTTGATACTCCCTTTTAATGAGATGATGCCGCATGGACCAGGCATTTTAAGTGTGAGAGATGCATAATGCGGTATTGCATTAAAGTGGGTAAAGCTTCACGCCCGAGAGTGCTTGATAGCTACTTTGAATGGGGCGATGTGGAAGGTTAACTTTTGGCGGAAGTTGTCGGATGACCGAACACAACTTCTAGCGAAGAGGGAGCCCGCATAATGGGCATATAGGCTGGCATTACCCCCTTTGAAGGAGGTGTTGCTATGGCGAATTTTGGTTGGGTCTATCCCCATTTTGCAGATTGTGTCCTGATATAGCAGGTTTAGATCACTACCTCCGCCCATTAGGACTTGTGTAAATTGGAGTCCGTCGATTATAGGATCTAATATCAAGGCAGTCCATCCTGCGTTCGGATACTTCCGAATAGTCCCGATGATCGAAGGTGATTCATTTTGAGAACCATCGTTGGGACTCTCTTGGGACGGAACCGTCTGGCGCGTGTTTCTATGGGCGCCACTCTGTTTTTCCCTTTGTCACTTGAAGTGAGTTCACTGTTTTGACTTTTGTGGGAAATTCTTTTGTTTTCCGGTGCTCGCTTGTGGGGTTCGTCATCGTCCTCGCTTGGTGTGTCGAGCCCCTTGTGTTCGCATTGAGTTTGCGGACTGCTTGAAGACCCAACAATCTCTGTGGGTATGGTTTGCGGCCTCCCGGAGTCTGTGGATGTGGCATATTTTGTCCAAGATTTTGTTTAGGTTGGATAGCTCGTCGCTGTTGTCCTTGAGGGCAGTTTTTATGATTCTGCGGGAGCTTGAATCCGGCGTTGATCGCTGTGCTCTTGGGCTGTTTCCCTTTGTCCGCGCTGGTCCTTGCTGCGTCGTGGTTTTCCATTTCCATCCCTGACTTGGATGTACTTGGGTCGCTGGTATCTGCATCTTGCCAGCCAACTATCCTCTCCAGCATAAAAGCGGGCATGAGGCTTGTTAATGCAGCCATTGTTCTCAGCTTCTCCTGGCCGAGGTGTCTGGCGAGTCATTCGTCTCGGACGTTGTGTTTGAAAGCTGCTAAGGCTTCGCTGTTCGGACAGTCGACTATTTGGTTCTTTTTGATGAGGAACCTGTTCCAGAATTTGCGGGCTGACTCTCCGGGTTGTTGAGTTATGTGACTTAAATCGTCTGCATCCTGAGGATGGACATAAGTCCCTTGAAAATTTGCCCGAAAAGCATCCTCTAGCTCTTCCCAACTTGCAATGGTATTTTCAGGGAGGCTTTTGAGCCAATGCCGGGCTGGCCCTTTGAGCTTGAGGGGTAAGTATTTTATGGCGTGGAGATCATCTCCTCTAGGCATGTGTATGTGGAGGATGTAATCCTAATCCAGACTCCAGGGTATGTTGTTCCGTCATATTCCTCTATGTTTACGGGCTTGAATCCCACTTGAAATTCATGATCCAGCACCTCATCGGTGAAACATAGGGGGTGTGCGGCACCCCTATATTTAGGTGTACCATGATGTTCGGATACTTGAAGTATTGCCTTGCTTACTAGAGCTTGCTTTCTTGGCCCGTAGATAGATCTAACTGGGCCATCTTTTTGGTGCGAATCCTTGTGCGGATCGCGTGCCGGCTTGTGTGTGGCACCGTTTTCCGCTATCTGTTTGCCATGGGGTCGTCCATCCGACCGGGTGGCCTCCTTGTTTTTTGATTGTGGGGGCTCTACGGCCTCCTCATCAAATTCGGGCAGTAGTTTTCTCTTTGGGTAGCTCTTTGTTCGGCGACTGTCGCCGTATTTGTCTGATGTGTTGAGTACTTTGCTCCATCTGATTCTGAGTGCATCTTCCACTGTTTTGAGCTTCCGCTTCTGCTTTTTCAGGCTACGCGCAGTGGCGACGAGCCTTTTGAGGAGGTTCTTCAGCTCCAACAATTTGTCCAGCGTGAGATCGTCCGGACTGTTATCTTCGCCGGGGACGGGTTGTTTATCCAAGTTGTCCTGTTCGGACGGTTGCTCGATAGCATGTTCGTCGTCCACCGGTTCGCCCTGCTTTATGGCTGGGTCTGTGTGGCTGCCGTCTTTGTCGAGGCGGGACTTGTTGCGGCGTTTACGTTGCCGTTTTGATTGCTTTTCGAGGGAGCGATCCTTCGTAGCGTCCCGTTGTTCCTCGTCGTCGCTTCCTTTAGGTGTGTCCACCATGTATACATCGTGAGATGAGGTGGTTCTCCGGTGCCCTATAGGCGCTGGTTCATGCTCCTCCCTTACATCGTCGTCCATACCGTCGATGTCTTCGGAGTCGAAGTCGAGCATGTCGGTTAAATCATCGACAATGGCTACAAAGTGGGTGGTGGGTGGGCATTGAATTTCTTCGTCGTCGCATCTCAACCTTCCCGACCGTAGTCCGCCAGGCTCTCCGATAAAGAGAGAGACTTTAGTGAATTCAGGATGTCGCCAAAGGGCGAGTCTTTGAAAGATGTCCGCGATGAACTCCATGACCGGCGCCCAATCGGATTCGATTGGCGGGGCACGGAGGTTGAGTCCGGAGAGGAGTCCGGCACCTTGGAGTCACGGATTTGCAAAGGACGGGGATGGTGTTCGCTCAATCGCCAGAGAGATCGTAGCCCCGAGGCAGTGTCCAGCCACTCGTCCTCGATCGCGGAGTCGGCCGAGCTAATGGTCGGAGCGACGCTGGTGCGGCCTCGTGGCATCGCTCGCGGCAGAGCTAGATTGTGCCCATCGAAACAGTGCGGCGCGCTTGGCCGTGGCTCGAATCCGTCGAATATCAAGTCTCTGCGGATGTCGGTCGTATAGTCAAACTCCCAAATCTGACCAGATGGCCAGGGGCGTAGCTTTCGATCTGCTCCAGATGGCCAAGTGAATTGGCCCACAGTGCAAAGCCGTCGAATACGAAGATCCGTCTGGGGAGAAAAGTCTCACCCTGGACCACGTCATTGCTGATGATTGAAAGAGCCATCAGGCCTAAGGATGACGACATAGAGGAACTCTCAATGAATGCACCAATGTCGGTGTCAAAACCGGCGGATCTCGGGTAGGGGGTCCCGAACTGTGCGTCTAGGCAGATGGTAACAGGAGACAAGGGACACGATGTTTTACCAGTGTTCGGGCCCTCTCGATGGAGGTAAAACCCTACTCCTCGCTTGATTAATATTGATGATATGGGTAGTACAAGAGTGGATCTACCACAAGATCGAGAGGCTAAACCCTAGAAGCTAGCCTATGGTATGATTTTTGTTCGCCCCACGGACTAAAACCCTCCGGTTTATATAGACACCGGATAGGGTTAGGGTTACACGAGTCGGTTACAATGGTAGGAGATCTACATATCCAGATCGCCAAGCTTGCCTTCCACGCCAAGGAAAGTCCCATCCGGACACGGACGAAGTCTTCAATCTTGTATCTTCATAGTCGAGTCCGCCAACGGTGATAGTTCGCTATCAGGACACCCCTAATCCAGACTCCTCAACAGCTTCACCGTAAGTCTGTATAAAACCATATGCTTTGATCACCTCATCAAAGCATATATTCCAACTGCGACATGTTTGCACCGGTCCATAGATGGATCGCTGGAGCTCGCACAATTTTTTAGCACCATTAGGATCGACAAAACCTTCTGGTTGCATCATATACAAATCTTCTTTAAAAATCCCATTAAGGAATGCAGTTTTGACGTCCACTTGCCAAATTTCATAAAATGTGGCAATTGCTAACATAATTCGGACATACTTAAGCATCGCTGCGGTGAGAAAGTCTCATCATAGTCAACCCCTTGAACTTGTCGAATCGCGACAAGTCGAGTTTTGTAGAAAGTAACATTACCATCAGCGTCAGTCTTCTTCTTGAAGATCCATTTATTTTCTATGGCATGCCGATCATCAAACAAGTCCACCAAAGTCCATACTTTGTTCTCATACATGGATCATATCTCAGATTTCATGGCCTCAAACCATTTATCAGAATCTGGGCTCATCATAGCTTCTTCATTGTTCATAGGTTCGCTACTGTCCAACAACATGACTTCCAGGACAGGAATGTCGTACCACTCTGGTGTGGATCGTGCTCTGGTCAACCTACGAGGTTCATTAGCAACTTGATATGAAGTTTCATGATCATCATCATTAGTTTCTTCTCTAGTTGGTGTAGGCATCACGGGAACGGATTTCTTTGATGTGCTACTTTCCAAATTGAGAGAAGATACAATTACCTCATCAAATTCTACTTTCCTCCCACTCACTTCTTTCGAGAGAAACTCTTTCTCTAGAAAGGATACATTCTTGGCAAGAAAGATCTTGCCTTTGGATCTGTGGTAGAAGGTGTACCAAATTTTTTCCTTAGGGGAAGATGCACTTCTCCGCTTTGGGTTGGAGCTTATCAGGCTGAAGCCTTTTGACATAAGCGTCACATTCCCGAACTTTTAAGAAACAATAGCTTAGGTTTCTTGCCAAACCATAGTTCATACAGTGTCGTCTCAACGGATTTAGACGATGCCCTATTTAACGTGAATGCGGCTATCTCTAATGCATAACCCCAAAACGATAGTGGTAAATCGGTAAGAGACAGCATAGAACGCACCATATCCTATAAAGTATGGTTACGATGTTTGGACACACCATTACGCTGTGGTGTTCTAGGTGGCGTGAGTTGTGAAACAATTCCACATTGTTTTAAATGAAGTCCAAACTCGCAACTCAAATATTCGCCTCCATGATCAGATCGTAGAAACTTTATTTTCTTGTTACGATGATTATCCACTTCACCATAAAATTCTTTGAACTTTTCAAATGTTTCAGACTTGTGTTTCATCAAGTAGATATACCTATACCTACTCAAATCATCTGTGAAGATTAGAAAATAACGATACCCGCCGCATGCCTCAATACTCATCGGACCGCATACATCGGTATGTATTATTTCTAGTAAGTCATTAGCTCACCCCATTGTTCCGGAGAATGGAGTTTTAGTCATCTTGCCCATGAGGCATGGTTCGCAAGCATCAAATGATTCATAGTCAAGTGATTCCAAAAGTCTATCCGCATGGAGTTTCTTCATGCGCTTTACACCAATATGACCAAAACGGCAGTGCCACAAGTATGTTGCACTATTATTATCAACTTTGCATCTTTTGACATCACTATTATGATTATGTGTATCAGTACGATCGAGATTCAATAAACCATTTACATCGGGTGTATAACCATATAAGGTTTTATTCATGTAAACAGAACAACAATTATTCTCTGATTTAAATGAATAACCGTATTGCAATAAACATGATCTAATCATGTTCATGCTCAACGTAAACACCAAATACTATTTATTTAGGTTCAACACTAATCGCGAAGGTAGAGAGAGTGTGCGATGGTGATCATATCAACCGTGGAACACACATCGTCACCTCGTCCTTAACTAGTCTCTGTTCATTCTGCAACTCCCATTTCGACTTACTAATCTTAGCAACTAAACCGGTATCAAATACTCAGGAGTTGCTACGAACACTAGTAAAGTACACATCAATAACATGTATATCAATTCCATCCTTCTTATCCACCAAGTATTCGGGGCAGTTCCTTTTATAGTGACCATTCCTTTTGCAGTAGAAGCACTCAGTTTCAGGCTTGGATCCAGCTTTGGGCTTCTTCAAGTGAGTGGCAACTTTCTTGTCATTCTTCTTGAAGTTCCCTTTCATTCCCTCGCCCTTTTTCTTGAAACTAGTGGTCTTGTTAACCGTCAACACTTGGTGCTCTTTCTTGATTTCTACCTTCGCAGATTTCACATCGCAAGGAGCTCGGGAATCATTTTTGCCATCCCTTGCATATTATAGTTCATCACTAAGTTCTAGTAGCTTGGTGATAGTGACTAGAGAACTCTGTCAATCACTATCTTATCTGGAAGATTAACTCCCACTTGATTTAAGCGATTGTAGTATCCAGACATTCAGAGTACATGCTCACTGGCTAAGCTATTCTCCTCCATCTTGTAGGCAAAGTACTTGTCAAAGGTCTCATACCTCTCGACATGAGCATGAATCTGAAATATCAATTTTCACCTTCTTGGAACATCTCATATGCTCTGTGGCATTCAAAATGTTTTTGAAGTCCCGGTTCTAAGCCGTAAAGTGTGGCGTGCTAAACTATCATGTAGTCATCATATCGAGCTTGCAAAATGTTCATAACATCTGCATCTGCTCCTGCAACAGGTTTGTCACCTAGCGGTGCATCAAGGACATAATTCTTCTGTGCAGCAATGAGGATAATCCTCAGATCATGGACCCAGTCGGCATTATTGATACCATCATCTTTCAACTTAGTTTTCTCTAGGAACATACCAAAAATATATGGGAGCTATATCGCGAGCTATTGATCTACAACATAGATATGCAAAAAATATCAAGACTAAGTTCATGATAAATTAAGTTCAATTAATCAAATTACTAAAGAACTCCCACTTAAATAGACATCCCTCAAGTCATCTAAGTGATACGTGATCCATATCAAGTAACCCATGTCCGATCATCACGTGAGATGGGGTAGTCATCAATGGTGAACATCTCTATGTTGATCATATCAACTATATGGTTCACGTTCGACCTTTCGGTCTCCAGTGTTCCGAGGCCATGTCTATACATGCTCGGCTTGTCAAGTTTAGCCCAAGTATTCTGCATGCGCAAAACTGTCTTACACCCGTTGTATGTGAACATAGAGTCTATCACACCCGATCATCACGTGGTGTCTCGAAACGACAAACTGTAGCAACGATGCATACAAAGGGAGAACAATTTTACCTTGAAATCTAGTGAAGGGATCATCTGATAATGCTACCGTCGTTCTAAGCAAAATAAGATGCATAAAGATAAACATCACATGCAATCAAAATATGTGACATGATATGGCCATCATCATCCTGTGCTTTTGAACTCCATATCCAAAGCAATGTCGTGATCTCCATCATCGCCGTCTTGACACCTTGATCTCCATTGTAGCATCATGGCGTCGAGGTCGTCACACCAACTATTGCTTCTACAACTATCGCTAACGCATAGTGGTAAAGTAAAGCAATTACATGGCACTTGCACTTCATAAAATAAGGAGACAACCCTAAGGCTCCTTCCGGTTGTCGATTTTAAAAAACATGATCATCTCATACATCAACATATATCACATCATACCGTGACCATATCACATCACAACATGCCCTGCAAAAACAAGTTAAACGCCCTCTATTTGTTGTTGCAAGTTTTACGTGGCTGCTATGAGCTTCTAGCAAGAAACGTTCTTACCTACGCAAAAACCACAACGGTGTTTCATCAACTTTGATGTTTTAACCTTCTTCAAGGACCGGCCGTAGTCAAACTCGATTCAACTAAAGTAGGAGAAATAGACACCCGCCAGCCACCTTTATGCAAAACTAGTTGTATGTTTGTTGGTGGAACCGGTCTCATATGCGTGGACTTGTAAGGTTGGTCTGGGCCGCTTCATCCCACAATACCACCGAATCAAAATAAGATGTTGGTGGTAAGAAATATGACTATCACCACACACAACTCTTTGTGTTCTACTCGTGCATATCATCTACGCATAGACTTGGCTCAGATGCCACTGTTGGGAATTGTTGCATGGAAAACCAAAAAAAATTCAACGCACACACAATGATCTATCCATGGAGATGCAAAGCAAAAAAGGGGGAGAGTATGTCTACGTACCCTCATAGACCGTAAGCGGAAGCATTTCACAGCGTAGTTGATGTAGTCGAACTTCTTTGCGCTTAAACTGATCAAGTACCGAACGCACGGCACCTTCGTGTTCTGCACACGTTCAGCTCGGTGACGTCCCTCGCCTTCTTGATCGAGCAAGATGTAGAGGTAGTAGATGAGTACCGTCAGCATGACGGTGTAGTGATGGTGATGGTGAAGTGATCTCTGCAGGGCTTCGGCTAAGCACTACGAAAATATGACCGGGGGTGTAAACGATGGAGGAGGGCACCGCACATGGCTAGCCAATTGTTTGTTGTGTGCTAGGCGCCCCCCTCCCACATATATATAGGTGGGAGGGAGGGAGGAGCAGCCAAAGGAGGCACCCAAGTAGGAGGAATCCTACTTGGGGTCCCTCCCAAGCCGCGCCCCCTATCCTTATTTGGAGTGCGGGGAAAGGCAGGGGAGGGTGGAGCCCCCCCTTTCCTTTATCCCATGAGAGGGAAAGGCAGGAGGGTCTAGCCCTCCACCGTTTCCTTGGGCTGGTCTATCCCCTCCTTTGGACCATAAGGCCCATATCTTGCCCGAGGTGCCCGGAATCCCTTCCGGTGACCCGATTCCTTCCAGGCAAGTCACGAAACACTTCCAGTGTCCAAATACCATCGTCCTATATATCAATCTTTACCTTTCGACCATTTTGATACTCCTTATCATGTCCGTGATCTCACCCAGGACTCCAAACAACATTCGGTCACCAAAACATATAACTCATATAACACTATATCGTCAACGAACGTTAAGCGTGCGGACCCTAGGGTTAGAGAACTATGTAGACATGACCGAGACACCTCTCCGGTCAATAACCAATAGCAGAACCTGGATGCCCATATTGGCTCCTACATATTCTATGAAGATCTTTATCAGTCGAACCGTTATGACAACATACGTAATTCCCTTTGTTCATCAGTATGTTACTTGTCTGAGATTCGATCGTTGGTATCTTCATACCTAGTTCAATCTCGTTACCGGCAAGTCTCTTTACTCGTTTTGTAATACATCATCCTGTAACTAACTCATTAGTCACTTTGCTTGCAAGTCTTCTTATGATGTGTATTACGGAGAGGGCCCAGTGATACCTCTCTGATGTGCGGAGTGTCAAATCCTAATCTTGATCTATGACAACTCAACAAACACCTCTAGAGATAGAACACAAGGTATTTCTCCAGTATCCGGGAGTTGCATAATCACATAGTCGAAGGAATATGTATTTGACATGAAGAAAGCAACAGCAATAAAACTGAACGATCATAATGCTAAGCTAACGGATGAGTCTTGTCCATCACATCATTCTCGTAATGATGTGATCCCATTATCAAATGACAATACGTGTCTATGGTTAAACCTTAACCATCTTTGATCAGTGAGTTAGTCTAGTATAGGCTTACCAGGGACATGGTATTTGTTTATGTATTCACACATGTATTTAGGTTTTCGATCAATCACTACAAAAGAATACACTTCTGTGATACGTGTTTGTCACAGTAGGTCACGTTTTTTGTCATGCATGTACATCCATGATGATTTTTATGACAGAATCAAGATAGTCATACCTGTGCTGTTGTAGAAGTGTTCCATGACATTACCAAAATTATCATCACAGAAGTGTCCACTTCCATGACGATAAATCGCACATCACAGAAGTGCTTTCGTCAAGGGTGACCGACACGTGGCATCCACTGTAACGGGTCGCCGTTAAGCTATCGGGTCCGGTTTTGGATCCGATAACCCGTTAACAGCCCGAACCAATGGGAAATTTCCACGAGTAAAATTCTGATTGGCCGAAGGAAACACGTGTCAGCTTGTCAGCGGGCCAGATAGGCGCCTATGATATGTCGACACGTGCGACGGCCCACCATTGGCCCATTTAGTTTACAAAGGCTGGCCCGTTTGACTTGGTCAAAAGTTAGCGGGCTGGCCCATGAAAAGCCTGTTAACGGTCTCCTCGCAAATAGCCCATTTTATGACCCGGTAACTCACGGCCCGCTATGGCCTACTCGAAATCGGCCCAACAACATCATGTGGGCCGTCGAATATAACACCAGTCCGTTTCACTTTTGGCCCATGTATGGCCCATAATGTCTTCGGCCCATATGAGGCCTTCATATCTTTAGGCCCTTTAGAGGCCCACGACGACTCTAGCCCATAATGATTAGCAAATTTCTTTGTACCCGTTAACGGCCCATGATTCACATGGGCCGTTTCCAGCCCGTGTTAGCTTTCGACCTACTGACGGCCCATACGTTCTTGGGCTCCTTTCCGCCTTTCGATTACTTCTGGCCCGTTACTGGCCTGTTCCCCTAATGGACCAAATTCGGCCCGTGGCAAGAATCGGCCCGTTTCTGGCCTGTTAACCCGTTGCGCCGTTTCCACCCCGTCCTATATTCTGGCCCGTTAATGACCCGTTATGCCTATGATAGAATTAAGCCTTTTTTTCCTCCGGCCTTTTAACGGACCATTACCATGCTGGGCCGATACCAATTATACTCGTTTACAGCCCATGTAGACCTATTTATCCAACGTCCCGAGGCCCACCAATTCTACCCTGTTGGAGGCCCATTTACCGACGACCCGTAGGAGGCCCATGGATCCTACGGCCTGTAGCAGGGTCAAGGTTACCACGATACGTATATGGCCCATCGTTATTGAGGCCACTAGCAAACCAGGGAAAAAGAAGACTAGGAAATAAATAAGCCAGAAACTAACGCTAGGCTATTTAGGCGATTGCACAGATTACATCCACTGGGAATCAAAGATCGCCACCAGTGCAAATATAGGGAACACCCTACACTATACAAAAATGGCTTGCCGTTTTCTTCAGCCGGTGGCTGCACGTTAAGAACAAATTTTGTATCGCAACAAAACAAATTACAACTATAAAACAAAAGGAAGGTTGGCATAAATGTTAACAGTCTGGCAGATAAATGCACCACCAGAAGTTCAGAAGCTCAGTTCATTTGACCTGACTGTTACGTTTTCATGTTGTATTCTCTGATGGAGCACCATAACCTTTGCCTTCATTTGTCCTAGGCTCCTAAACAACATAGCAAATGTCTGATAGTCTGGTTACAAAACCATGCATATCTTGATGACATCGAACAATGTTTGTCCTTGTTTCACGAAGGGTCTCTGTTAGGGAATGGACTTGTGTCTAGAGCACATATATAACATTATTTTGAGCTTGCATATCTTGATCATGAGGCAGTTTGGATGAGATTGCCTTAACAACCAACCCAGTATTACGCAGGAACATGCTTTTGGCACTGTTAGTGGACAGGTACTGGCCCACTGCAGCAAGAGCTAACATTGCGGTTATAGTTGCCTCGCCACCTTCAGAAGGTGGTGGTTCCACCATTTTTTCCATAGCTTGCTGAAAAGTTGAGTTTTTATATTAGTAGTACCAAAACAGAAGATATTAAGGAGGCAACAAAACCAAACAAAATAGCTTTGGTCTATATACAGAACTTATTCTGGTGAACCCATGTAAAATATTAGTTGTATTTTACTGCAAAGTACATAATAGAACCAGGTTCCAAACATATGACCATGTACCATGGCTAATATATTGTCTATTTCTTCACATTGTATTGACAGCTAAGGATAAAGAGACAAAGTTCATAATACGGTAATCATAGTATGACATCATTCATATCACAAAACAACTAAGAACAGACAAACAGGTAATTGTAACATTGTGCGGGCAAGTCCAGCACGGAACTAGATTACAGGTCAAGATCAAAGGAACATCACTCCTCTCTTTTAAACGTTATAAGGTGCCATGATACGCTAAGACAATTGTGTATAAAATTGAAAAGAGTAATAGACATTGGCTGCAAACCATGCAGTTCAAGGTGCAAGTTGGAGTAAGTAGTAGTTAAAAGGCATGAGGATTAAGGACTTACAATAGCGGCTTTGACTGGTGTAGTCATACCCTTCGTCTTGCAGGTGTGACAGTCCTTGAAGATTTCCACAGCATTTGGTTCAGGTACTTTTTGGTCCTTGAGGGCTTTCCTCTGCATTTGGAACAAGTCAATATAGATATGACAATATGGTACAGCGAAAAGAGTGAAACAACAGCTAATTACAAGAGCCTTGCAGTGTGCAATATAGCTACGAGATCCTATCGTCTATTGGAATTTCACTTTCGTACGATTGGCTTTGTTCTTTGAAAAGTTCACCTACAAGAAGATCGATTTGTGTGGCACATGCGTAAATAGGACTTCAACATGTGATCTGATCACATATATATAATGTACCTGATACTTTGGATCAGACCAGTGTTTAATGAGGCCTCTCCAGTCTTCATCCGATATACTTTCCACTGGAGATGTTTGGGCAAGTTCACTGTTAGCCTTGCCTTCAAAGTGAGTTTTCCTCAACTTATACCGATACTGACGCAGACCAGACTTGAAAACATGGGTGCAAGCTTGTCTGGTTGCATCATCTTGGCTATCCAACTTGAACCTCATCTGTTGAAAATTATGGGAGTCTCATTATCAGCAACCTACAAAGTGTGGGACAAAGAAAGACAATATTACTAGTTTCCATACATAAACATACTTACATATAAATGGTCGAGGAAGGTGTTGAACTGGGTTTCATATTTGTCATTCCTGTACTGAATCCATGTTGGGAGGATACGTACATGGCACCTAACGGCAACCGTTGCCTCTGATACTAACTTGGCTGGCTCCGTAGCATCACGTGGCCTCTTTAAACCTGCCTCAAAACGGATCTCCATTCTTCCTCCTCTAGACTTAGTTAACCTATCGAGCATTATCCCTGATGTTTGTTTCCTCTTGTGCCTAGGTGCTAGTCCAACTACGAGCATAGGAAGTGTTAGTGTACATTGATATGTCTCCAACGTATCTATAGTTTTTGATTGTTCCATGCTATTATATTATCTGTTTTGGATGTTTAATGGGCTTTACTAAGCAATTTTATATTACTAGCAAAAAGGCCCATGCGTTGCAATGGGAGAAAAAATACCACAACTCTTAATTTACAAAAAATGTTCTATAATCTGAGAATTTGTAGCTATTTCTTGAATACATGAAGAGTTAAAAAGGTTGTTAAAAAGATACAGGATTTTTTTATCATAAAAAGATATTTTTTCGTCTGGAAAAGAACATTTTTTATGGCCTCATGTTGACGTAGGTACTTGCGCTCCTATTTCATCACTATTTCTTGTCATACATGTCATAGGTATTGGTCCCTATTTCATCACTATTTTTTTCTTATCAAACTTGTCTTTTATTTTATTTTTTGTCATGCATGCCTCCTTTTTACTTTTTTCATGCATGTCCTCTCCTTTTTCTTCTTATATATAGGAGAATAGCGCAACATCTCATCTTTATCGGAGCTCCTCTGCATTTTCTCTTTTATTTATTTTATAGCGGACATCCCATCTTTATTTGGTCCTTTTATTTCTTGTCATGCATGTACTTATTTATTGGTGTCTCTAACAAATTTATCTTCAATTTGATGTCCAATCCTGATTTTGATGAGGTGTTCATCCCTAATCTGAATCAGTACCGGTATGAAAAAAGACGGATAATGCATTGTTGATTGACATTGCAGCCTAGATATTATTATTTTTAAATTGTTAACAGGTAAAATAACATCATATTTAGATTCTACATATTTTTCTAATCAAATTTCATATATAATATGTTAAATTTGGAGTTATGGTTTCAAAGATATGAGTATTTTAAAAAACATTTGATATGTACTGCGGGTTTAATGTCAGAAACATCAGGGGGTTTTCTACAAAATAGCACGACGGACTAAGAATACCTATTTATTTTATTAGTAGGTATAGATTTTTGGGACTAACCGATTAACCGAAGTCCCAGTGCAAATTGTTTTTTGCCTATTTCAGTGTTTCGCAGAAAAGGAATATCGAACGGAGTCCAAACAGAATGAAACCTTCGGGAGAGTTATTTTTGGAACAAACGTGATCCAGAGGACTTGGAGTGGATGTCAAGAAAGAAGTGAGGAGGCCACGAGGCAGGGAGCGCGCGCCTGCCCCCTGGGCGCGCCCCCACCCTCGTGGGCCCCTTACAGCTCCACCGACCTACTTCTTCCTCCTATATATACCCATATACCCCGAAAACATTCGAGAGCACCACGAAACCCTATTTCCACCACCGCAACCTTCTGTACCAGTGAGATCTCATCTTGGGGCCTTTTCCGGCGCTCCGCCGGTGGGGGAATCGATCACGGAGGGCTTCTACATCAACACCATAGCCTCTCCGATGATGTGTGAGTAGTTTACCACAGACCTTCGGGTCCATAGTTATTGCTAGATGGCTTCTTCTCTCTCTTTGGATCTCAATACAAAGTTCTCCTTGATCTTCTTGGAGATCTATTCGATGTAATTCTTTTTGCGACGTGTTTGTCGAGATCCGATGAATTGTGGGTTTATGATCAAGATTATCTATGAACAATATTTGAATATTCTCTGAATTCTTTTATGTATGTTTGGTTATCTTTGCAAGTCTCTTCGAATTATCAGTTTGGTTTGGCCTACTAGATTGATCTTTCTTGCAATGGGAGAAGTGCTTAGCTTTGGGTTCAATCTTGCGGTGTCCTTTCCCGTGTGATGTTAGGGCAGCAAGGCACGTATTGTATTATTGCCATCGAGGATAAAATGATGGGGTTTATATCATATTGCTTGAGTTTATCCCTCTACATCATGTAATCTTGCCCAATGCGTTACTCTGTTCTTATGAACTTAATACTCTAGATGCATGCTGGATAGTAGTGGATCTGTGGAATAATAGTAGTAGATGCACAATCGTTTCGGTCTACTTGTCGCGGACGTGATGCCTATATGCATGATCATGCCTAGATATTCTCATAATTATGCACTTTTCTATCAATTGCTCCACAGTAATTTGTTCACCCACCGTAATACTTATGCTATCTTGAGAGAAGCCACTAGTGAAACCTATGGCCCCCGGGTCTATTTTCCATCATATAAGTTTCCAATCTATTTTTAGTTTGAAATCTTTACTTTCAATCTATATCAAAAAAATACCAAAAATATTTATCTTATTATCTTTATTAGATCTCACTTTTGCAAGTGGCCGTGAAGGGATTGACAACCCCTTTATCGCGTTGGTTGCAAGGTTCTTATTTGTTTGTGTAGGTACAAGGCGACTTGCGTATAGTCTCCTACTGGATTGATACCTTGGTTCTCAAAAACTAAGGGAAATAATTATGCTACTTTGCTGCATCACCCTTTCCTCTTCAAGGGAAAACCAACGCAGTGCTCAAGAGGTAGCAAGAAGGATTTTTGGCGCCGTTGCCGGGGAGGCTTACGCAAAGTCAAGTCAAGAGTTGATCTCCCGTCAACTAGCCAATTTCTAGCGCCGTTGCCGGTGAGATCTACGCCAAGTCAAGTCAAGTCAAGACATACCAAGTACCCATCACACCTCTTATCCCTCGCATTACATTATTTGCCATTTGCCTCTCGTTTTCCTCTCCCCCACTCCACCCTTGCAGTTTTATTTGCCCTCTTTTTCCGTTCGCCCTCTTTTCGCTTGCTTCTTGTGTGCTTGTGTGTTGGATCGTTTGTCACGATGGCTCAAGACAATACTAAATTTTGTGACTTTTCCAATACCAACAATAATGATTTTCTTAGCACTCTGATTGCTCCTCTTACCGATGCTGAATCTTGTGAAATTAATGCTGCTTTGTTGAATCTTGTCATGAAAGATCAATTCTCTGGCCTTCCTAGTGAAGATCCTAGTGAAAATGCCGCTACCCATCTAAACCACTTTGTTGATTTGTGTGATATGCAAAAGAAGAAAGATGTGGATAATGATATTGTTAAATTGAAGTTATTTCCTTTTTCGCTTAGAGATCACGCTAAAACTTGGTTTTCGTCTTTGCCTAAAAATAGTATTGATTCTTGGAATAAGTGCAAAGATGCTTTCATCTCTAAGTATTTTCCTCCCTCTAAGATCATCTCTCTTAGAAACGATATTATGAATTTTAAGCAACTTGATCATGAGCATGTTGCACAATCTTGGGAGAGGGTGAAATTAATGATACGTAATTGCCCTACACATGGTTTGAATTTATGGATGATTTTACAAAAAATTTATGCCGGATTGAATTTTGCTTCTAGAAATCTTTTAGACTCGGCCACGGGAGGCACTTTTATGGAAATCACTTTATGAGAAGCTACTAAACTCCTAGATAACATTATGGTTAATTATTCTCAATGGCACACCGAAAGATCCACAAGTAAAAAGGTTCATGCGATATAAGAGATTAATGTTTTGAGTGGAAAGATGGATGAACTTATGAAGTTGTTTGCTAATAAGATTGCTCCTATTGATCCTAATGACATGCCTTTGTCTACTTTGATTGAGAGTAATAATGAATCTATGGATGTGAATTTTGTTGGTAGGAACAATTTCGGCAACAACACTTATAGAGGAAACTTTAATCCTAGGCCGTATCCTAGTAATTCCTCTAATAATTATGGCAATTCCTACAACAACTCTTATGGAAATTTTAATAAGTTTCCCTCTGATTTTGAGACTAGTGTTAAAGAATTTATGATTTCGCAAAAGAATTTCAATGCTTTGCTTGAAGAAAAATTGCCTAAGATTGATGAGTTGGCTAGGAACGCGGATAGAATTTCTCTTGATGTTGATTCTTTGAAACTTAGATCTATTCCACATAAGCATGATATCAATGAGTCTCACAAAGCTATGAGAATTCCCATTGATGAGTGCAAAGAAAGAACCGCTAGGATGCATGCTAAGAAAGATTGCTTTGTAAAGGCGTGTTCTTATAGTTTTCATGATAATAGGGATGAAGATCTAAAAGGTATTGATGTGTCTCCTATTAAATTTATGTTTTGCAATATGAATCTTGATAATGATGGGACTGTAGATGAGTCAACTTTAGTTAAAAGGCATCCCGATGATTCAGAGTTTTTAGATCTTGATGCAAAATTTGGTAAAAGTGGGATTGAAAAGGTAAAAACTTTACATAGCAATGAACACAATATTTTGGATTTCAAGGAATTTAATTATGATAATTGTTCTTTAATATATTGTATTTCCTTGTTGCAATCCGTGTTAAATTCTCCTCATGCTTATAGTCAAAATAAAGCTTTTACTAAACATACCATTGATGCTTTAATGCAATCCTATGAAGAAAAGCTTGAATTAGAAGTTTATATCCCTAGAAAACTTTATGATGAGTGGGAACCTACTATTAAAATTAAGATTAAATATCACGAATGCTATGCTTTGTGTGATTTGGGTGCTAGTGTTTCCACGATTCCAACAACTTTGTGTGACGTGTTAGGTTTTCGTGAATTTGATGATTGTTCTTTAAATTTGCACCTTGCGGATTCCACCATTAAGAAACCTATGGGAAGGATTAATGATGTTCTTATTGTTGCAAATAGGAATTATGTGCCCGTAGATTTCATTGTTCTTGATATAGATTGCAATCCTACATGTCCTATTATTCTTGGTAGACCTTTCCTTAGAACGATTGGTGCAATTATTGATATGAAAGAAGGAAATAATAGATTCCAATTTCCGTTAAGGAAAGGCATGGAACACTTTACTAGAAAGAAAATTAAGTTACCTTATGAATCTATTATGAGAGCCACTTATGGATTGCATGCCAAAGATGATAATACCTAGATCTATTCTTGCCTTTATGCCTAGCTAGGGGCGTTAAACGATAGCGCTTGTTGGAAGGCAACCCAATTTTATTTTTGTTTCTAGCTTTTTGGTTCTGTTTAGTAATAAATAATTCATCTAGCCTCTGTTTAGATGTGTTTTCATTTTTTAATCAGTGTTTGTGCCAAGTAGAACCAATATGATCTTCTTGGGTGATAGTTGTTTGATCTTGCTGAAAAAGACAGAAACTTTGTGCTCACGAAGATAATTGTTAAAATTCAGCAGAACGTGATAAAATACCAATTCTTTTTGAAGTAGATGAATATACAAAAGTTTCAAGGTTTTCCTAGATTTTCAGAATTTTTGGAGTTCCGGAAGTATTCGAACAAATCTGATTTCTACATACTGTTCTGTTTTGACAGATTCTGTTTTTCGTGTGTTGTTTGCTTATTTTGATGAATCTATGGCTAGTATCAGAGGGTATAAACCATAGAGAAGTTTGAATACAGTAGGTTTAACACCAGTATAAATAAATAATGAGTTCATTAGAAAACTTATTGTAACATCCCAAATTTTCAGTTTGGAATGTTATACATTAGATCATCATTGCATATCATATTTTATTTGCATTTTGGCTTGATCCTAGAAATTCTACGCAACTCAAGGACCCACTGAGAGAGTTGGAGATTTCGTGATTTTCATATTTGAGTTTTCTCAAATTTTGAAAAGAGGATCGTTTGATTTTAATTATTTTCTCTCTGATTTTCCTTTATGAAAATAAAAGAGAGGGGATAATATGACTTCCCAAAAATAAAGAAATATTGGAGATTTAATATTAAAATCAAATGAGATTTTATTCGGAGTTTTTATCGCTGTTTTACTTGAATTAGGAAAAAAATATGCATTTTTCAAAATTGCATTGGAGGCCCAAATAAATATTCACCTTGTCCGCTATATTTTTAGAGGACGGGGAAAAATATATTTCAGGATTTTTGGAGTCAGTTTAGTATTTCTTTTCCTTGTTTTTCTGCGGGGAATTATTTAAAAAAAATTCAACCGACGTAGTCGGGCCGTACCCGACTAGGAATTCCGCTGCCCCAGGATTTATAAGCCGCCCCGCCGATCCCGCAGCCCACCCCAGCCCACCCGCCGCCGCCACCGAACCCTAACCCCAACCCGCGTCGCGCCGCTGCCGCTGCCACCGACCTCTCCGCCGGAGTTGACCACCGCCGCCGCCGCCACGCGAACCGAGGTAGCCGCCGGTTTTTGTTAGAAAACCGTTCGGTTTTTTAGAAACCCGTGGTTATTTTTTTAGATCGTTTTTTTACCGGTTTAGTTATTTGGTGAACGCCCGTTCGTACGTTCGTTTTAACGAACGGTTTTCACTCGTTAGCCGCAGACAGCGAACGCTCGTTCATTAGCCTGTTCGTCAGTTTTTCTTTTTCCAGGGTTTTTTCGTGATTATTTTAGATCGCGATTTCTGACCCGATTTTCTTTTTAGTTTATCTTTTCGCTCGTTTATCGGAATCAGATGATTCACGCGCCTAGATCTTCGTTTCGATGCCCTCTTTATGTTTAACCAACTTGAACAAGATTTTGCTACTGTAAAATTTGACTTAAGTCCGTATTAGTAAACGGATCTTGTTTCTTTCATAGTTTGAGTTTTGTTGCTTCGTTTGATTTGATTCTTTTTGCAAACCGGAGTTCTTAAGTTGAACTTTCTGGTTAGATCTCTTATTTGAGTTTTACCCGTGTTCTAGTTGAGTGCTTATTGTATGCTTGTTTGTTTGCGATAGAGTACCCGGAGTGCGAAGCGTGCTACTACGAGTCTCTAGGTTTCACGGATCATCAGCAAGGCAAGTAACACTTTGATCATACCTCTTTACTACCCAGTTTTATTGCATTAGATCAATCCTCAAACACTGCATGATTAGGATGTGATTAATATGTGGGTTTTGGGAAGTAGTTGATGAGGTAGAACCTATTTACCTGTTTATCATCAAACCTAAGGGAGTTACTTCTACGTTGCTTATATTGCTATGCTATGCTAGTAGACGTGGATTGGGTTTGAGTGTATCCGTGACAGATGTGAGTTTGTTAATTAATGGTTCAACTTAAGGTGGCAACTTAAATACACATCTGGGTGGATTGCTTGTGGGGAGCTGGAGAATCCAGTGTTGTCCTGGGATATCCTGGAGGACCCGTGTGATCATCCTACGGTCTGCCACCCAGGCTCAAAGGGATCATAAGATTATTCGTGCTAGAAACTTCCGTGTGCAGCCACAAGCCATTATGGGCTCTGGCATAGTTGAGTAAGTTGCGTGAAGCTCTTGAAAAGGTAGACTAGCAGATGTAGTGGGTTGTAGGTGGTACTGTCTACCCAGAGTAGAGAATTAATGCTTCAGAAAGACTGTGTCTCGAATCTCCGACCATGGATGTATTCGAGTCTTGTGGGGAAAAGTGCGCAAACCTCTGCAGAGTGTACAAACTAATCATGGTGAGCCGTGTCCCCGGTTATGGACGTTTTGAGTATCTAGTTCTTATATTATCATGTTGATCTCATCACTCTTAATATAATTTGATTGGGTTTAATGATGATGCTTAATTGGGATTGAGTTGGAGGAACCTTCTCAATGTTTATCAACCACCATGATAGTTAAATAAAATTTATTCCTTTGTTGTAGGGAAAAATTGGCTTTTTGCAAAAACATGTTAACCATAGAGCCTCCACCAGCCATATATGCATGTAGTGATAGCAGCTATTCTGTTCATTACTCTCTTGTGTTACATTGCCAGCATATTCCATGTGCTGACCCGTTTCAGGCTGCAACGTTCATGTTGCAGACTTTTCAGACGACGAGTATGTAGCCATATTTCGTTTTCTTTCACTCAGTGATGTCGTTGGAGATGATGGACTCACTTTATCTTCCAAGCCTTCCGCTGTTATAGTTTTAGATGGCCTTAAGCCATATTTATTGTAATAAGCTCTCTTTTGAGACATTCGATGTAATAAGTGTGTGATTGCTACTCTGTTATAAATCCTGAAGTACTATGCATGTCAGCATTACCGATCCAGGGATGACACTGATGCACAGAGATCAGACTGTTTGAGGTCTAGTCGCTACAAGATGGTATCAGAGCACACGCTGACTGTAGGACATGACCACTAAGCTAAAACCCTAGATCACTACTCTCTTCTCGTTTCTGACTCCTCTCCATTTTCTACTCCTTAGGATGGCGGACTCGAGGAACAAGTTCACTCAACCGGATGAAGACACACCCTTTGGACGACACTTGAAGGAAGTCACTAGTTACCTGAACATGGGAATACCAAGCTTCACCAGGACCTACAACACCACTTTACCAGAAGAGGAGCACTTGATGATTCAAGTTCAAGTTCCAGGAAGGACGTTCATGCCAGTTACTGAGCCCATAGAGTTTTCCTTGGATGCACCCACCTGGAGTCTAGGAAAGAGCATGGCAGCCCACATCACCATGAGACGCATTGGAGAAGTTTACCAAAAGGATCTCAAGGATACTATTTACCAGATTTGTGGGTGCCGAGATGAGCAATGGGAGATGATCAGCACCAGCAAGGATAGATCTATTGCAGCTTTCATCTAGGAGTTAAACCAGCACATTCATCGCCAGGAGAACCAGATGTGTGCAGGCATGATAGATCTGAAGAAGGCAATGACCAGGACCACGGAGCTGGAGGAAGAACTCAAGTCTACACGCGATGGATACTAGGAGGAAATGACGATACTCGTGGAGAACAATGACGATCTGACAAGGAAGCTGGGAGTATTCATGGGAGACCCCGTGCCAGGAGGCACTACAAAAAAAAGACACATCCGTGACATGTTGGGCCGAACGAAATTTTTTTCTATCATACATATGACACTTCTATGACGATAATTGTGACAAAACCCGGTATCATCATAGATGTGGTGGGCTCCTACTTCTATGACAAAAAATCATGACAGAAAATGGGTTTTTCATCCTGGGCGGGCCGGAGACGCAGCTGCATGACATTCTTTGGGCCGTCCATGATGGGAAAAACCATGGTAGAAGCAAGGGCGAGGAAAATTTTGGGGAGTTCCAGGTTACGGTGGGAGGTCGGGGGCCAAGCGATGCGTTTTCTCAGACACGCGCTGCAGCGTGTGTGCGAGGCGTTAGCTCTAACGAACTCGAAGCGGCGTTGGGCTCTAATCGAACCCGGCGATTGCCTTTGCAGCTACATTATCGAACCCGAGCGATCGATCGATGGCTGTTGGATGAACCCGATCGGCGATTCTTCGCTATCGCTGCTAATCAAGCCGATCGATGCTGCCTCTGGATGAAAAGTGGCGTTATGGCGGGGGGTTGGATGAACAGTTCGGTGGGGTGGATGAACATGACCCGTGGTGTTATACGGATGAACGGGACCCGATCGATCGAGTCGGTTGGGGCTGGATGAACAGGACCCGTAGAGGGCTGGATGAGCAGGACCACCCGTGGAGGGCGGGATGAGCGATGAGCGGTGGAGGCAGAATGAGCAGTAGCCCGTGGAGGGTGGTTGAACAGAGCCCGTGGAGAGGGCTGGTTGAGCGATGGCCGGTGGAGTAGCGCGGTGGAGGCTGGATGAACAGGAGCCCATGGATGAGCGATCCACGGATGTAGGCTCGAGGAGGTCGACGGTGGATGAGCAGAGCTCGTGGAGGCTGGAGGGGTCGACGGTGGAGATGAACGGTATCCGTGGAGTCCCGTTTTGCGGCACGCCACACCCTCCCGATGAACAGGACCCCGTTTGTTGATGGCGCTCCATCACAGTCCGTTTCATCCGTTTTGCGCACGCCACACCCTCGATCAACAGACCCCGTTTGACCGTAGCAGGTCCGTTTCCTCCGTTTTGCGGACGCGCACTTCCCTCGAAGAACAGGATCCCGTTTCGAACATGGCCGGTCGAACATAAGGCCGTTTCCTCCATTCTGCGGTATGCCAGGCCTCGTTCCCATCGCCTGTTCCGTCCAAGCCCTCCCGATGAACACGATGCATTCCGTTGCCTCCCCATAAACACGACGCATTCCGTTGCCTCCCCATGAACACGACGCATTTCGTTGCCTCCCCATGAACACGACGCATTCCGTTGCCTCCCCATGAACAGGACGACAACGCTGTTTCTCCGTTCCGACCCAGCCATGTACACGAGCCCCGGCGTGACGATGCGCGAAAGTAGGCGTTCGAGACCCCGCCCGTATGTACACATAGGTGGCCGTATTTTCTTTCTTGCACCCTGGCCGCTGTACGTACATGTACATGCTACGTGCACGCCTCTACTATGACACGTGCGCGCGTCTACATCGACCAGTATATATGTACATACACGTTCGCGACCAGAATGACAATGCTATGTACGCTTCGACCAGGTGGGTCCCGACTGTCAGGCACTTCCTTGCGTGCGAAGATGTAGCTAGTGGATCCCAGCAGTCAGGGGAAAACATTTTTTTTTCGTGAAATACGGTGGCCCGTCCGGTGGGTCCCCGCTGTCAGGTGGAGGAATAGTTATTTTGCACGTAATAAGGAGGCACTTCCTTGCTGCGGTCGTGGACCCGGTATCGACCTCTCCACGTCTGATCCACGTCCGATGGAAGTCGTTCCTTGACCATGTTGACCACGCCGCGCCGAGAGCACCAGGGCGGTGGACGACGGTGAAGCCTAGGAAGGGGACGACGGGGATCCGGGGAAGATGCGGCAGTGGAAGCCCGCGCAGAGAGGAGTACGAGGGTTCACTGGCTCGGCTACGGTGTGAGGCTGCCCTCGCCGCAGGGCCTGGCCAGCGGTGGGAATAGTAGGGGGCGGTGAGGCCTCCGCGGCAGCACATCCGGCCACGGGAGGCAGGAGGATGCTGCACGACCGACGCTTCTTTGGGCGGCTGGAGCAAGAATACCAGAGGTTGAAAAAGCACTACGGCCATTGGATGGTCATCGTACGGTCACTGGAGCTAGAATCGTTCATATTGACTAAAGTTGACAAAGGCCCCCGTCCCAATCAACTTAGTAGGCCCACAAGTCAGCCTCCCAACATGGTGAGTCCCATCTAGCAGGGGGAGTATTCATTTTTTGTGCGTAATAAGGAGGCACTTCCGGTGGGTCCGAGCTGACAGCGGGGGGAACGTTTTTTTCACGAAATACGCTGGCCCGTCCGGTGGGTCCGAGCAGTTAGGGGGGAAACATTTTTTTTGCGAAATAAGGTGGCCCGTCCGGTGGGTCCCTGCTATAAGGTGGAGGAATAATTATTTTGCGCGGAATAAGGAGGCACTTCCTTACGGCCGCCTGGATCCAGCTGCCAGCCTCTCCACGTACAGTACTTTTCCGATGGAAGTCGGTCGTTGACCATGTTGACCACGCCGCGCCGAGAGCACCAGGGCGGTGGTCTGGACGACGGCGAGGCCTAGGAAGGGGACGACACGGAGCCGGGAAGACGCAGCGGTGGAAGCCAGCGGAGAGAGTACGAGGGTTCACTGGTTCGGGCTTGTGTGAGGCTGCTGCCGCCGCAGAATAACAGGGGTGTGGGTGAGTGGAGGGATGGCCTGGCCAGTGGTGGGAGTAGTATGGGGGCGGTGAGGCCTCCGCGGCAGCACAGCCGGCCACGGGAGGCAGGAGCAGGCGGCACGATCGGCGCTGCTTTGGGCGGCTGGACCAAGAAGACCAGAGGTTGAAGAAGCACTACTGGCCGTTGGATGGACATCGACGGTCCTTTGAAGCTAGAAGCGTTTATTGTATTGACTAAGTTGACAAAGCCCTTGGTACGCTCCAACTTAGTAGGCCCCTGGTCAGCCTCCAAACAGTGCGCCGAGATGTCGGGGAGGAATCATTTTTGGGCGGCGAAGCTAAGAATATCCGAGATTGAAGAAGAAGCACGACATCCGTTGGATAGACATCCAATGGCCACTGCTGCTAGAACCGTGTGTTGACTATAATAAGTTGGCAAAGCCTTGCATACGCGTCAACTTATTTTGTTAAGGGGACGCGTCACTCAGTAGGCCCACAAGTGTGTGGCACATAACTTATAGCCCATTTGCGTTTTGTAAGAATGTACATCCCATTTTGGAATTCTAATGGAATTTACAACAGCCCATTTACAGTTTGTTAAAAGTACAACCCATTTTCTAGCTAGGACAATGATTAATAATTTCAACCAACCATTGAAGACAGAATTCAATAAAATTTCCCACATTTTATAAACTAATTTAAGATTTTCAAAATCCATAAATAATATTTTATAAACTAATTTCGTGTTTGGTGCATTTTTTATAGTTACTGCCCAGTTTTTATAATTACATCCCATTTATTGTTTTTTAAAGCCCATTTTCATGTTAAGCCTATGCATCCCTCCTAGGAAATATTTGCAGCCCAGCGGGGCAGAGAATAACAAGATGACCTTGCCTGGGTATTCCTCAAAAAGACGTATAGCTGGGCTAGCCATTTTCATCTTGAAAAAATTAGTATCTAGGCTGGATATCGGCTCGGGGTAGACAGACTACAGCCCGCCCAGCTAATAATACCTGCTCTCCTCTCGAACAACAACGAAATCATCGCCAAGAAAAACTCTGCGGTGCTCACGCCTCACAAACACAAATCTGCTCGAGATGCTTGGTCCCAGTGTCGGCCGCACCTTGTGCAATTCTCTCGTTTATATTGACTACATAGGTTGACAATGGTGTGGGACCGTGATGTCAGGAAACCAGGAGAAAGCAAAAATATATAGTTGTACATAATAAGGAGGCACTTGCGTACGTACGGCTATGGCCCTAGTGGGTCCCTAGTGTCATCCAGTCAGAATAAAGTCATCTCTTGAATCCTCATGTTCGTTGACAATGTTAACAATGCTCGGACCCACAGCAAGCGCAACAACTCGAAGGACAACAGAGAGGGCCTCGCGGGCCCTACGGATGGTCTGATACAGCGCCCGCTACTCATTCAGGAAGCCAGGATCATCGGACACCTATGAGCACCTTCGAGAAACTGAGACGGCATGAAACGGTAAGGCCGCGCTTGGGAGCTCTGGTTATTTCAGACCTGTATTAACATACAAGTGTAATTTACTCGTCATCGAAAACAACGCGTAAAATACAGGCGTAATGAAACCGAGGGCCCGACGTCTGTAAGTAAAACCGGCGGGTTACGCGTGTAATTTGAGAGACCAGTGTATATTTTACAAGCACTGCTATATGGACGACATTACCAGACGATACATGCACGACGTGCGTATCATGCCATCCATGGGCAAGGCTGAAACAACAGCTTACGGTTGGATTAGCAATCGTCCAAGTGTCGTTCAGCGTTTTTATCGTGTGTCAAGTACTTCCGATATTTTACTAGTCGAAATCGACCAACCAAGCGCCTTCGCCCGAGACCATCTGCTTTAATTTACAAGCGTCAGTTTTACAAGCGGTTTTGGTTGGAAAACAACGATCCAATCACGGCCTAATATCATGAGTTGGTCGGAAGATCATATTGTTTCACGTCTAACCTACCCGACTTGTCGTATAGGCTATGAATGAAACATCAGACGATGAACTTCTTAAGCACGGAAACAACAGAAGAGTATGATCTTCTTAACAAGCAAATCACTAGCATTAGATCGACATGCAAAACAATACGAAGCATTATTCTCAGGAGGCAAGGTGAACAGCTCGTGATGCCGCATGCCACAACATTCCAAGCTCAACTTTGCAATCAAACACAAGGCCTGGCATTACATAGACAATATTCAGAACAAACTCTTAACACAGGAATATCTCAAGAGAGTAACTATTTAATTCTAAACTGAACACGTGAATAGGAAAAAAACACTCGGCGCTGCTCACAGAAGGGCGCCCCACTCAAAAATATCAAATGCATGTCTTCTGGCTAACATCAATGAGCAAATTTTGACAAGGTTTTCTAATTCCAATATATTAAACTAACGTCTTCTTGCTAACATCAATGAATAAACTTTGACAAGCTTTTTCCATTCAAAATATGTAATGCCTATGATTGTGGAGCCCTGTCACTTCTTTCTAACATCAATGATTAAACTTTGACAAGCTTTTCCCATTCAAAATATGTAATGCCTATTACCGTGGAGGCACTCCACGTGTTGTTAAATTGCCAATGGTCTCTGCAGACTAGTCATGTCACCGGTGTCTAATAATATTCTGTAAAGCTTCTCGGTCATTCCTTTCGTAATGTAGCGCAAATAAGGATCGCTTCTTTACGCAAAGTGGAGCGACCAAGCTGGACCCGAGAATGCAGCAGTTTGCCTTGGACACATTGGCAACTTTTGTGCTGTTGAACTAAAATCAAAGTCGGAATAAAACCGAGCTTTAATTTTGATATCCCTGTAAGCAACAAAAGGTATAAGGAAAACAATTACTGAGAAATAACGGTTGATGACTTGTACTCCCAGAAGAAAAACATCTACTGATCTGTCGGATTTCGGGTTCCGGCAGACCCTTAAGGTTCGAACTCTGGGGTGCGCGCGGAGATCTCTCCCCTACCGATCTACTGTCACGCCCAAGATGCGACCCTATCCTAAAGGAACTCAAAGGTCCCACCAAGGATAGAAGTGCATCTTGAAGACGCTTTTGCAAGGTGGATATCATTACATCAACATTACATAATAGTGGGGATACATACATAAGGCATGAATGCCACAAGAATACATCAACATCATATACAAGATCAACATCCGACTACGGATGAAACATAAATGTAAGCTCAAACGACATCCACCTGCTAGCCCAGCTGCATACCGAACCTATCCCCGATCGAAGAAGCGTAAGAAGAACTCCAACACAAGCAAACATCGCTCTCACGCCATGATCATCGCAAACCTGTACACCTGGCTGGTGTTGTAGTAATCTGTGAGCCACGAGGACTCAGCAATCCCATTACCATGGGTATCAAGACTAGCAAAGCTTAAAGGAAAGGAAGGGGTAAAGTGATGAGGTTGCAGCAGCGACTAAGCATATATGGTGGCTAACATATGCAAATGAGAGCGAGAAGAGAAACAAAGGAACGGTCGTCAACTAGTAATGATCAAGAAGTGATCCTGAACTCCTACTTACGCCGACATAACCCAAGAAACCGTGTTCTCCTCTCGATCAACCCCGAAAAGAGACACTCACGATTACGCACACGGTTGGTGTATTTTAGAAGAGTTTACTTCAAGTTTACTACAACCGGATATTAACAAATTCCATCTCGCCACATAACGCGGGCACGGCTCTCGAAAGTTTATACCCTGCAGGGGTGTCCCAACTTAGCCCATGATAAGCTCTCGCGATCAACGAAGGATATTCCTTCTCCCCGGGAAGACCCGATCAGTCTCGGAATCCCGGCTACAAGACATTTCGACAGCAATAAAACAAGACCAGCAAAGCCGCCCGGATGATCTCGGTCTCAGGGCACACCGGATAGGTCAGCCTACGAGTAAAACCAAGCCTCGAGTTGCCCCATGGTGGCCCCACAGTCTGCCCGTTTCGGACCAACACTCGAAGGAGCACTGGCCCAGGGGGGGGGGGCTAAAATAAAGATGACCCTTGGGCTCCGGAAACCCAAGGGAAAAAGGGGGTAGGTGAGGCAAATGGTAAAACCAATGTTGGGCCTTGATGGAGGAGTCTTATTCAAAGCGAACTGTCAAGGGGGTCCCATAAATCACCCGACCGCGTTAGGGACGCAAAATCCGGGAACATAACACCGATATGACAGAAACTAGGGCGGCAAGAGTGGAACAAAACACCAGGCATAAGGCCGAGCCTTCCACCCTTTACCAAGTATATAGATGCATTAATTAAATAAGATATATTGTGATATCCCAACAAGTAAACATGTTCCAACAAGGAACAACATCTCCATGTTCCAACAAGGAACAAACTTCATCTTCACCTGCAACTAACAATGCTATAAGAGGGGCTGAGCAAAGCGGTAACATAGCCAAACAACGGTTTGCTAGGAAGGGTGCAAAAGGTTAGAGGCTGACATGGCAATTTGGGATGGCTTGATAAACAGGTAATAGGTAGCGCAGCATAGCGATAGAACGAAGCAACTAGCATAGCAATGATAGTAGTGAGATCCAGGGTAGCGGTCATCTTGCCTGAAATCCCGCTAGGAAGAAGAACGAGTCCATGAAGAAGACGAACGGATGAAGTCGAACCAAGCGTAGACGAACGAATCCTCACGATCGCAACGAAACGGGAACTATCGAGAAGAAGCACACAACATGGTAAACACACCACACATGAACAAGACATGATGCACAACAAGCATGATGCATGACAAGTCTACATGAAGCTACTCATGGCAAGAGATGATGCAAACAAGAACAACACATCAAAGCAAGTTTAAATGAGGCCGGAAATAACATAGAACAATTCCGGTAAGTCCTCATATGCAAATTTCGAAATTGGTCCAGATCTTAATAAACCTTATATTCAAGTTGTTAAACAGCAAGTTAAGATGCACCACGATGATCTACACGAAATTCTAGTCAAGTTACATATAAAGTTCATTAAATTCGGAGCTACGGCCTAGAAGATATGAGCAAACCAAGATAAGCATGGCATTGATGCAAAATGCATACAAACATCAGGCAAACACCTCAAAACATGGATGCAAAATGATAATATGAAACTACATGCAAAATCAAGCAAGTTTCATATAGAGCACACTCAAAACGGAGCAACGGTTCAACACATACACTCTATACAAGACATGACAATAATCTGTCCAAAACAGCAACTAGGCATATTGCAAGCATCAAAACAACAAGCTACAGGACCTCAACATGATAACAAAAGGCATGGGCATGATGTACAAGTAAAGCATTACAAAACATGAACAATGAACTATCTCCAGAAATCACTAGAACATGCTCAAACACACATGGCAAGATTGCAAATAATAACAGTTTCAGACTTATCAGGAAATAACATCAGGTTGCAATGTTTAGAGCTATCAAACAATATGCTACAGGAACTTATCATGGCAAACAAAGGCATGGCATGAAACTACTAAATGCATAGAACAAAAGTCCCTTACTGACCATGAGCCAAAAAGGATCAGAAAATATGATGGCACCCATGTAAACATGGCAAGTTATATTACAGATTCATACATGGCAGGAACAACAATAAGTAGGCATGTTGGTGAGCTTGAACCACTCACCACAGAGCAATACATGGCATGGCAAGGCAACTCACAGTAAGAAGACATGGCATAGAAGCTATACATGGCAAGAACAACATCATAGCATACAAGGATCAACTTCAACAACCTTGGCAAAATTGAATAACATGTAAACAACCTACCAGGAAACATTTTATAGCAAAAGTAGAGCTCGATTGACTCAAGCTATGGCACTCCATAATTGCAAACAAGGGCATGGATGGATAGAGCATAACCATATGTTCAAAACATCCTTACTGAAGTATCTCAAAATAAGCATGGATCTCTCGGTAGCATCAAGTTAACATGGCATAAAGATATCGTGTAAGCAGGGCTGAAATCAGCAACATCATGAAGCCTAGTTTGCATGCTTGTGCTAGTCACCACAGAGATCACAAAAATACATGGCATACACTCCTGTAAAGATGGCATGGCATATTACAAAACACATGTAGGACTCAAGTTCATAGGGTGCACACATCAATCATGGCAAAAATGACAAAAGTGCATGCTCTGATAAGAATCTGAAACTAACATCACATAGCCCTCTTCTAACAGCATTTCGGGCATCAAGATGAGCTCAATTGAAAATGATGCAATGAGATGAAATGATGTACTCGTCGAGACGAACAATTTGACATATTACATGCGCAAAACAGAGCTACAGATGCAGAGATACAACAGTTCAAACATGGCATGATTATGACAAAATAACAGGGACTTGGGCATTTCGGGGCAACCTCCAGATCTGCACGGTTTTCAAAGCGGCGGCGGATCTCGCCGGAGCAGGGCGCCGGAGTGGAAGGAGATGACGGGGCCGGCGGATCCGGGGCCGGGGAAGGTCGCCGAGGTGCGGGGAAGCCGGACGGGGGGGCCGGAGGCGGGGCGGCCGAGCGGACGCGCGGAGGGAGGGTAACAGCCTCGAGGGCTTGGGCTTAGGGCCGCCTCGGGCGGCGGCCTTGGCGCCGGCGAAAGCGTCGGAGGGCGGCGAGGAGGCGGGCGGCGGCGGCGGAGCGGACGCGTCTGCAGGGGACGGCTTCAGCGCTGGCGGCGAGAGCGTTGCGGCCAGGCGGGGCGGCGGCGTCGGGCGGGCGGGACCTCGCCGGGTTCTCTTGCGCGGCCCACGCGGTAGCGGCGAAGGCGGACGCAGGCGCGGGCGACGTGGCGGCGGGGGATTGGGCGAGGCGGCGGGGAAGGTGACGTGTCGCGCCCTGATTGGGTGAAACGACGTGTCCGGCGGACATGTCCGGCGCGGATGGACATGTCCGGCGGCGCGGAGGAGTTAGGCTAGGGTTAGGGTAGAATTGATCCGCGAATTTTCGGGGGGAGGGCATATATATAGGTAGAGGGAGCTAGGAGAGTCCAAATGAGGTGCGGTTTTCGCCCACACAATCGTGATTGAACGACCGAGAGCATGGAGTGGAGTTTGCTAGGTTTTGGGCCACTTTGAATGGGGTGTTGGGCTGCAAAGAGAAGGGGCTTTTGCGGTTACCCGGTTAACCGTTGGAGTATCAAACGACCTCCAAATGGCACGAAACTTGACAGCGGTTCACGGTGGTATACCAAGGCCGCTTGACAAACCTCGGTCCATTCTGAGACCGTTTAACACCCGCACATGAAAAGAGGTAAAAGGGGGCGCCGGGAGACATAGGAGTGCCGGATTGCAAAACGGACAACGGGGAAAATGCTCGGATGCATGAGACGAACACGTATGCAAATGCGATGCACATGATGACATGATATGAAATGCAGATGATGACATGGCAAAGTGCAACACGCAAGCACATGACATGGCAACGACGGCGAATAACTGGTAGACACCTGGCGCATCGAATCCGGGGCGTTACATCTACGTCCGATCTCCTCGTGTGATCTAGGCTGGAAAATGATGAACAACACAAGGGACACGAGATTTATACTGGTTCGGGCCACCGTTGTGGTGTAATGCCCTACTCCAGTGTGTGGTGTGGTGGATTGCCTCAGGGGCTGATGATGAACAGTACAGGGGAAGAACAACCTCGCGAGAGGTGTTCTTGAGCTGATGCGGAGAGTTCTACTTGGTCTGGATCTCTCCCCCCTTTCTCTAGATGCCTCTAGTCTGTGTGGCTATCTCTATTTATAGAGGCCCTGGGCCTCTCCCCAAATAATGAGCGGGAAGGGCGCCAACAATTGGCCATTTTGAAGGGGAACATCTAGTACAAGTTATCCTGACCAAAGGTGGTCTTCGGCTGCCAAAAGCATTGGTGATGACGCCGTCTTGGGCTCCACGGTGACCTCCGTCCTGCTGTTCTGCTGGTCTTGGTCTCGTTGTACCGGAATGGTAACCTTTGCCTGATGCCTTGGCATGTGCTTGCCCCCTTTGCACCGAAGGGGAAACAAGGACACTGCGCAGGCTGGCGCCCGCCTGGTCCCGATCGTCATGGCTTGCGTCACGGGCTCCTCGCGAGGTGCCCCTGCTTTGATCTCTCCGCCTCCTCGCTAGCCTGCCTGATGAGGCTGCCCCTGAGGAAGCTTCCTGTCATCCGCCCCGCGAGGCTTGGCCCCTCAAGAGGGTCTTGAGCTTGAGCTGATGAAGATGGGCCGTGCTGGGCCCCCACTTGAGCCATGCCGCAGGCCGCAGGTAGGCAAGTCTGGGGACCCCTTTTCCCAGAATGCCAACAGTAGCCCCCGGGCCCAAGGCGCGCCCGGGCTTGGCCTAGCAGGGAAGCGAAGGGGCAAGCGCGAAGCGCCGCGAGCCCCAATAGCCTGTGGCCTTGGGCGTCGCGTGGCGATTGATTGGGCGTGGGTGTTTGTGCTCCCCACGTCACCTCGGCAACTGTCCATCTTACAAAAGGGGTGCCCAGGCCAGACTTACTTGCTTTGTTCTCGCTTGTCTCACCCCAGATCCCCTTTCTCGCTCTTCCCCTTCTTGCTTCCGAAATCCTCCAGATCTGTCTCAATCCTTCTCATCCGGCACGCCATGGCGCCTCGCAAGTCCCCGACCGAGGCCTGGTACTCGCTGGCTCTGGATTCTCCGAACCTATCAGAGAAGAACCTCGTCCTCACACGCCTGATGACGGTGGCGCAGGGCCGCCAGGGGGCGACTGTGCTCAAGGCCGGCTCCGACCATCCTGAGGGCAAGGGGAGCACCTTCTATCCGTTCTTCGTGAGCGCCATCATCGCCGGTCTGGTGCCTCCTTTCTCTGAGTTCTTCTTTGTTGTTCTCCGCCAATACAACTTGCAGGCTCTGCATCTCCACCCCAACTCTGTTCTTCTCCTGGCGATTTTTGCTTACTATTGTGAGGCCCACGTCGGGGTAAAGCCATCGGTGGCCTTGCTGCGCCACTTTTTCTCCCTCCGGGTTTCTGGTGCCCATGTCTCCGCATGCGCGAGTTTTATCGCATACTCCAACTCCAATGCTATCTCGAAGCCTGGGAAGAGGATCGAAGGCTTCCGGAGCAAGTGGGTCATGGTGGACGTCGGGCGCCTCCACCCCCGACTGGTGTTTCCCACAGGGCAACCCAAGGCCGTTGACGCGTGGTCCCGCGCGGAGCTCGTCGACCCCCTTGTGAAGGCGGTGCTGAAGAGGATGAACGCGGACCTGAGGCCAAGCAACTTGGGGGCGGCGAAGTTGACCGGGGCCATGCTCCTGAGGGAGTTCTTGGAGCACCGGGTGGCTCCTCTCCAGGAGCACTCGCTCCCACTGTGGAGGCTTGGAGAAGCGGACGCCGCCCTGCGCCTGAGCTCTGAGGCCCTGGCCGACGAGAATCTGGTTGCGGCCCTCCATTCCTTGGTTGGGGGAGACATGGCGAGCCCAGTGGGCGCCCCCCGTCCCCCTGTTCCTTCGTGACGACTGGGAGCAGGTGGTGAACGCCATGCCCACCTTCAATGATGAGGGGTTGGTACCCGCGGAGGCTCCCGAGGATCTCGCGGCGCTGGCGATGGTGAACGTGTCCTCCGGCAGCTCCAACGGAAGTGAGGGGTAAGAAGAGGCAGAGGAGGAAGAGTCTGACTTCGAGGCGACTGGCGAGGAGTCGGGGAGTCCTTCCCTCGGTGCAGGTCACAGGACCTCCACTCCATGCCGGACGACGATGAGGCCGGTGCCAGGCGAGGAGGGGAGGACTCTCCCTTGGTCACAAGGAAGGGCAGGTCGAGCCTGGTTCCCCCATGGTCTGCTCTGGTCCCTGGGCGGTCTGGGGCCAGCTCTGGCCCTCCTAACGTGCCTTCTACTTCCGGGCCTCCCAAGGCCGACCCCAGCTGCAGGCTTTTGGGCTTCAAGTTTGGCCGGAGGTTGCTTGAGTCCGCGAACGACGTCCAGTAAGTGCTTGATTCGTGCTTTGCTTGGTTTCTGCCGCAGAGGCTTGACGTCTGCATTCTTTTGCTAGGCCGGCACCTGCAGCAAAGAAGTTGAGAGGGGCTTCCACGGCCCTGCTTGGGGCGAGTCCGTCCACCGGGGCGGCGCCTTCATCCGCTGGGGAAGAAGGCGGCGAGGCTCGCGCCTCCCTGTCTCGATCGTCTTTGCGAGGCCAACTAGGACACCTTGGCAAGGAGTCAGCCCTCGTGGCCCCGCTGACCATGGAGTCGACTGCGCTCGGTGCTGCGGCTGGGGCAGCCAAGGCCTAGGGGGTTCCTCCCTGCCAAGCCGTGATCACGCTGTCGTCCTCTCCGCCCGCGCCACTGGTTCCCGTCTCTTCTGCTCCCTCTGCCGCCGTCCTGGACCAGGTCGCCAACGAGCTGAGCCAGCTGCGGTAGGATCTTCTGAGCGCGGACCCTCGCCTAGTGGCCGGGCGTCTGGAGCTGGCTTCTGGCTGGGCTCGTTCTGCCGCCTCCATCCGAGCAGCGCTGAGCCAGGCTGTGTCGGCCTCCGATGGGGAGAAACAGGACGCCAACCAAGCCAAGGCCGCTCACGACGCTGCCCTGGGCGACGCTGCGACCGCCCAGGGCCGCTGCAAGGCACTGGAGGCCGAGCTGCAAGGCCTGCGCGACGAGCTCGCCAAGGAGGTGCGCGGCCGCCAGGAGAAGGAGGAGGAGATGAAGGCTCGGGAGGCTGGCTTCAAGGACTGGGACGCCAAGCTTGATGACCGCCACGGCCAATTGGAGACGCTGGAGCGGTCGCTGAAGGCGGAGAGGACCGAGCTAGACGCCAAGGTGAAGGTCCTGGCGGAAGATCGGGTGGCCTTCGCGAAGCTGGAGAAGAAGGCCCGCGCCACGCTGAAGACGCTTTATGAGAGCGGCTTGGAGGAGCCGTTGGCTGGTGCGGAGGACGGCCCCGCCAAGCTGCTCCCCTTCCTGGTCGATGTGCTTGAAGATGTCGCAGACGGCCCTGGCCCCACGGTCGAGGCCGAGGCGTGTGCTCTGTCTTCTGCGGCGCTGACGCATGTCCTCAGCCACGTCTACCTGCGCGACCCCAACATCGACTTTGACAGCCTGCTGGAACCCATGAGCGGCGACCGTGCCGCCGCTGCCGCTGAGGCCGTGAAAGGCCGAGCCGAGGCTTTGCTGGGGAAGTTCCGCTCCTTCAGCATCTTGCCCAGGCGCGGTGCCGCCAGCTCCGCGACATCAGGAGGCGGAGTCGCCCAGCGTGACTCCACCACCGGCGACGGCGCCACTAGAGAGTGATCCCTTCGCGGCTTCTGTCCTGTTTTTATTCCTGCAACATGCACCATGCCTCGCGGAGGCGTTTAAATTTGTGTTTGGCGTTGTGGAACAATCTATGGCTTGTAATATTTGCTTTGAATTTCCTGGAATTTGCATTTTCCTCTCCTACTTGCTTGCGCTCTACGTCGGCAGGGCCCGGCCCCGCGTGTACCTCACCCAGCGTTAGCCCTGACCGGAAACCAGGATGGGACTAAGGAGTGAGGGGCTACGTGGCAAGTTAGGCTCCTGAGTCGCGATGCTCAAGAGTCCCCCTTGACGCACGAGCAACAAGTAGGGAAGGGGGGAGCAAGGAGTGGATTGGTCGTTCTGCGTCGACAGGGCCCGGCCCCGTGCGTACCTCACCCAGCGTTAGCCCCGACCGAAAACCAGGACGGAACTAAGGAGCGAGGGGCTACGTGACCAGTTAGGCTCCTGAGTCGCGATGCTCAGGAGTCCCCCTTGACGCTCAAACAGGTTTTTGTACCTTGGCTCCGCTCGGGGAGGGCGCGTGACGACCAGGTCCGAGGGACCTGGCTGGGTGGCGTGCGCTCGGGCAAGGCCCGGGCGTAGCCCCCGTGTCCAGCCCCCTCGCGCGGTGCTCCCGAGGGGAGGCGTTGCGACAGTGCCGGACACTGAGCACTGGGCTCCTTGAGGTTGGTACGGCCGTGGGCCGCCCTCAGTTGTTTATCACCAGCGCGGAGCATAGCGTTTCCGTATGTGTACGGGGCATAGCCGCTCCTCGGCAGTGTCGTCAGCCAGCGCGGAGCATGGTGCTTCCACTGGTACGTGGGAGGGGGCTCCCCTCCGGGAGGAGCCCCCGGGGCGTGTACAGCCCCGCCCTGACACGTGGCCGGCACGGTAGGGCTAGGAGAGGTGTATCTGGGCACTCGTGAGCCAGCGCGGGACTCGTGAGGCCCTACCTCGAGGCGGGTTGCGCCTGGCTCTGGGCCTTTATCAATGGTGTGTTCCTATAGGGTGGTTAGAATGCAAATGCTCTACGTCCTCAGGTCCCGGCCCTCGAGCGAGCTCAGCCACCGCTGGTATGACAGGTCGCGATGTCGTGGGTCAAGGCCAGGGGGTGAGGGCTGGAGAGCCAGTAGGAGCCCATGAGTCGCGATGCTCAGGTACCCCCCTTTTAACGTGCAAGCGCTTTGCATGAGAGCGGAAAAGTCCACGATAAGCAGTAGGTGATAATCATGGGAACCAGATTAAGCGCGAAAGAGCAAATTCATTTCAGGTAGATGTAGGAAAAGCAAACGCCGCTGGGCCATGCCCGAGAAGCTTGGGGATGATGCAGCCCGAGGGGCGCCCCCAACAAGGTAGGTAAAGAGCATAAGCAAAATGGATACATGCCGCGGGGACGGACCCACGCGGCCTGGGAATGATGCGGCCCTGCGGGCGCTCCCAGCTAAAGATGGAACTTTGGAAGATGTCACCTGATGCCGTTGAAGATGAAGTGATGCTGAAGAAGCGAGCGATGCACCATGGAGACGTCGGTCCTCACGAGCCCCTACGCCCAGGAGCCTCGGGAGGCTCCGGGGGCACGGGTAGGCCTTCGAGGGCCATCACCACCTCCGCCAGGACCGCAAGATGCCTGACCTCCTGAGCCTCCAGAATGCTCCTCAGCAGGCGCTGATGAGCGGCAACCGCGTTCGGCAGGCCGAAAGGCATGCGAACGTAGCTGTGAGGTGGCCCCTCGCAGCGCCCCCACGCCTGGCGCGAGGCGCCCCGAGACGCGGCTCGGTTGAGCCCTGGCACGTCGATGCAGATGCGCAGCCCACCATCCTCACCTGGATGTGGGGCCACGGCGGGCAAGCGGCGGCTGCCGCGCATGACTCTCGAATGATGTAGCTCCTGAGTGTTTCTTGCGATGAACTCCTGAGGGTTTGGTCTTCCTTGCCTTGTACTTTCCTGAGGGAAACGTGCCTGGAAGCACCCTTCCAAGTGGTGCCCGAGCGCCTCCCTCGCGACCTTGGCAAAGTCGGTGGCTCTCCAAGAAAGAGCCCCCGAGCCCTGCCTGAGGAGGGCGCCGGGCGCGCCTTCCTATGCGTGAGAGGGTGGCGCTCCCTGATCGGGCGCGGACCCTGACGCAACACCTCCGGAGGCGCCTGCCTCCTTGTGGCTTGGGCCAGGCGAAGCCTTCTTCTTATTGAGGGTCGCCTCGGGAAGTCTTCCGCTCCTGTGATCTGGGTCTTCGATTGCTGCGGCTTGGAAAGCATGCTCAAGCGAACACACTGCGTCCCTTTCTTCACAAGGTACGGTGATGACTCCACCGCTTCCTGGCATCTTGAGGACATTGTAACCATGGTGAGTCACTGCCATGAACTTGGCTAGGGCTGGGTACCCGAGGATGGCGTTGTATGGCAGGCGAATGTGGGCGACGTCGAAGTTGATGAGCTCGGTGCGGTAGTTGTTGCGCTGCCCGAAGGTGACTGGAAGGCGAACCTGCCCTATTGGAACAGTGGAACCATCAGTGACTCCTGAGAAAGGCCTGGTCGGCTGAAGCTGATCGTATGGCACTTGGAGATTGTCGAACGTCTCGACGGACAGGACGTTGAGTCCTGCTCCGCCATCAATGAGGGTCCTGGTGACCTGCACATTGCTGATGACCGGGGAGCAAAGCATCGGGAGGACTCCGGCCGTTGCCGAACACTTGAGCTGATCCGCTGAGCTGAATGTGATGGTGTATGTAGACCTCCTGAGAGGGCGCGTGGCCTCAAGCTTGGGGAGGACTACATTCACCTCACGAGCAAACTACTTGAAGATGCGCTATGAGGCTGGGGCCTGGGCGCCACCCAGGATGCAAGCGATTGCACGCGGCTCCTGGAAGCCCCCAGCCCCATCGTCTTGATATTGGTCTTCATTCCTCCTTGGCGGTGGTGGCAGAGGAGGAAGACCTGCGTTGCCGTGTGGACGATCCTCACGAGGCCGATCTCTCCAGCCTCCCTCACGAGGCTGGTCCTGCCAGCGATCCTCGCGAGGTCGGTCACGCCACCCTTGGCGAGGGCCACGGTCTTCCCATCGTCCGCCACCTCTTCCTCGGCCATAGCCCCTGTCATTGCGCTCGGGGCGTCGGCCGACTCGCCCATCTCGCACGGCCCTGAGCTCTTGACATTCATTGGTGTTGTGGGTGTGGAGGTCATGGTACACGCAGTATCGGCTGCCCTTGGATGACTCAGGCTGATCCCTGCCTTGCTTGGTGTCTGGTTCCGCTGCAAGCACGACAGCCCCCTTGCGCTTCACGTCCTTGGCCTTGAGCTCTTTCTCTTCTGGGTCGGCAGCCGGGAGCTCGAGGAGGGAGAGGCACCCTTCCTCAGCCCTGGCGCATTTGGTCGCCAAGTTGAACAGCTCCAGGGATATGCACAGGTCTTCATGGATCGCTAGCTCCTCCTTCATCTTGATGTCGCGCACGCCGTCGGAGAAAGCCGAGATGATGGCTTCCTCAGTCACCCTGGGGATCTTGAGGCGAGCGTTGTTGAAGCGCTGGATGTACTTCTCTAGGGTTTCCCCTGGCTGTTTCTTGATGCGGCGCAGGTCGCTCACGGTCGGGGGCCGGTCGTGAGTGCCCTGGAAGTTGGCGATGAAGCGGGTGCGCATCTCGCCCCAGGAGGAGATCGTGCTGGGAGCCAGGTTCAGGAGCCAGGTGCGGGCGCCGTCCTTGAGCGCCATGAGAAACCAGTTCGCCATGACCTTTTCGTCTCCATTGGCGGCTTCGATGCCCAGCTCATAGAGCTGTAGGAATTCCGCGGGGTCCGCCGTGCCATCGTAGCGAGGGGGCAGGTCAGGCTTGAACTTGCTTGGCCATGTGACGCCGCGTAAAGTGAAGGCGAGGGAGCCTGCTGTGGCCACCGGCGCCCTTTGCTGGCGTTGAGCTTGCTCCTGGGGATTACCACGCGCCGCCGCTTGGAGCAACGCGGGGTCTTGTCGTGGAGGCGGAGGGACGCGATCTTGGCGTGCCGGCGCTGGGAGCGCGCGAGCACCTTCTTGGGGGCGAGGGATCTCCTGGCAGCTCCCTTCTTGCCGCGCAAGCGCCGGACGTGGAGGGTCTCGCCCAGGGGCCGCACGCCTCGGAGCCAAGGCGCCTTCTTGGGGAGGAGGTGGCGATGGCGCCTCCTGGTCCTCGCCCCCTGCGCGGAATGGAGGGCGAGGCAGCGAGAGGGACGACAAGGGGGAGCCCCCTGCGGCGCTGACGAGCTCGGTGATGCGGGCGAGCCAGTCCTCGTAGAGGTCGTCGATGGGGCGGTAGTGCAGGAGCTCTCTTGCCAGGAGCAGCGCGGCGTGTGCGTCTGTGGGGGCGCGACGGGCGTGGGACGACGAACCAGCTAGAGTCAGTGACGGGGTGGCGGTGCGGCCATCCCACCGCACCGGCGATCTTTGGGACGAGGCTCACATCGTTTTCGCTGGCCGGTGGCGGCGTTGGCGGCAAAGCGACGGAACGACGAGGCGTCGGCTGACGGGCGCCGTCTAGGCGACGGGTGGCGAGAGCAGCCCGGCGCTCGGCGCGAGCCCGACGAGCGTCAGCCAAGGACACGATGGAAGATCACACGCGAATAGCGGAAGAAAGATTCCGGCGCACCCCTACCTGGCGCGCCAAATGTCGGATTTCGGGTTCTGGCAGACCCTTAAGGTTCGAACTCTGGGGTGCGCGTGGAGATCTCTCCCCTACCGATCTACGTCCGATCTTCTCGTGTGATCTAAGCTGGAAAAAGATGAACAACACAAGGGACACGAGATTTATACTGGTTCGGGCCACTTTTGTTGTGTAATACCCTACTCCAGTGTGTGGTGTGGTGGATTGCCTCAGGGGCTGATGATGAACAGTACAGGGGAAGAATAGCCTCGCGAGAGGTGTTCTTGAGCTGATGCAGAGAGTTCTACTTGGTCTGGATCTCTCCCCCTTTCTCTAGATGCCTCTACTCTATGTGGCTAGCTCTATTTATAGAGGCCCTGGGCCTCTCCCCAAATAATGAGCGGGAAGGGCGCCAACAATTGGCCATTTTGAAGGGGAACATCTAGTACAAGTTATCCTGACCAAAGGTGGTCTTCGGCTGCCAAAAGCACTGGTGATGACGCCGTCTTGGGCTCCATGGTGACCTCCATCCTGCCGTTCTGCTGGTCTTGGTCTCGTTGCACTGGAATGGTAACCTTTGCCCGATGCCTTGGCCTGTGCTTGCCCCCTTTGCACCGAAGGGGAAACAAGGACACTGTGCAGGCCGGCGCCCGCCTGGTCCCGGTCGTCATGGCTTGCGTCACGGGCTCCTTGCGAGGTGCCCCTGCCTTGAGCTTGAGCTGATGAAGATGGGCCGTGCTGGGCCCCCACTTGAGCCACGCCGCAGGCAGGCAAGTCTGGGGACCCCCGTTCCCGGAACACCGACATGATCTACCTTATCTTAATGGGAAACAAAGCAGGAGAGTAACAATTCTCAATCAGTGTGATTCACTCATATTAACTGAGACATTATCTTAACAATGCCTTGTTTCAACATGTATAAAGAACGAAAAAGAAGAAAAGTATCATTCCTAAAACAATGCGACTGATTCATTTTAACAGAGACATTATCTTAACAATACCTTGGTTAAACATGTAGAAAGAACTACAAAGCAGGATAGTACCATTTGTAAAACATCGTAAGTCTCAGAATCGATATATAATAAAGAGACATTATCTGAACAATACATTTCTTAAACATGTACTCCGCCGATCCCTAATGAAATGGTACTCTGCCGATCCCTAACAAGTGTTTGCAGTTTTGAACTAAGATTCAGTAGTTAATTCGGAGGAAGGTCGGTACTGACCATTCAAGACCAAGATTTGAAACAACTCGTGAGGAAGATCTCACAGAGATCTCAACACATATATGGAAATCCGGTCTCATTTTGTGCAGTTCCATTAAGCGAAGCAAAATGTCGCAATAGCAACAAGTTGAAAAGATATCCCTGTTTTAACAGAGGCAAAAAAGGAATCAATTACTGGCCAATAAAGGAGGATGAAACATGTGGCCACAAAAATGGTAATCCCGCCAATCCCTAACAAGTGCTGCAGTTTTGAACTAAGATTCAGTAGTTAATTAATTCTAAGAGTGGCATTGCTTAATTTTACCAGCGGCATTAGATTAACGAAAAGCATAAACAGTTCCAGGGTAGAGTGGGCGCAACAACAGTATGTGCTTCCATCTACTTATAAAGGGGGTGATGCAGAGTTTGTTGTAACAAAGCAACAAGCTTCATGTCTGGGTTGGTTCCATTTTTGTTCACTACTTAATGGGAAAAGACAGCAATACAATAGCTTCAATTCAACATTATTTAAAACAGTACCAATACAAGTAGCACAACATCTCAAACCACACTACACAATCATGTGGATGAAGGCCTGTACTGACCTTTCATGAGACTGACAATGATAAAATACGAATCTGCCAACACGAATAGGAAATCCAATCTCGTTTTGTGCAGTTGCACTGAAATCAAGCAAAGTGTTTCGCGTAGCGAAGCAAAATGTCGCAATAGCCACAAGTTGAATAGCCTGTATAAACAAAGGCAAAAAAGGAATCAATTACTGGCTAATAAAGGAGGATGAAACATGTGGCCACAAAAATGGTAATCCCGCCAATCCCTAACAAGTGTTGCAGTTTTGAAATAAGATTCAGTAGTTAATTCTGAGAGTGGCATCAATTACTGGCTTATAAAGGGGGTGATGCTGAATTTGTTGTAACAAAGCAACAAGCATGATGTCTGGGTTGGTCCCATTTTTGTTCACTACTTAATGGGAAAAGACAGCAATACAATAGCTTCAATTCATCATTTATTTAAAACAGTACTAATACAAGTAGCACAACATCTCAAAACACACTGCACGATCATGTGGATGAAGGCAAGTACCAACCTGTCATGACACACACAAGATCACTTACGAATCTGCCAACACGAATAGGAAATCCAATCTCGTTTTGTGTAGTTGCACTGAAATCAAGCAAAGTGTTTCGCGTAGCGAAGCAAAATGTCACAATAGCAACAAGTTGAATAGATATCCCTGTATAAACAGAGGCAAAAGAGAATCAATTACTGGCTAATAAAGGAGGATGAAACATGCGGCCACAAAAATGGTAATCCCGCCAATCCCTAACAAGTGTTGCAGTTTTGAAATAAGATTCAGTAGTTAATTCTGAGAGTGGCATCAATTACTGGCTTATAAAGGGGGTGATGTTGAATTTGTTGTAACAAAGCAACAAGCATCATGTCTGGGTTGGTCCCATTTTTGTTCACTACTTAATGGGAAAAGACAACAATACAATATCTTCAATTCATCATTTATTTAAAACAGTACCAATACAAGCAGCACAACATCTCAAAGCACACTGCACAATCATGTGGATGAAGGCATGTACTAACCTTTCATGAGATGACCAACATAAAATACGAATCTACCAACACGAATAGGAAATCCAATCAAGTTTTGTGCAGTTGCACTGAAATCAAGCAAAGTTGCCGGTGTGACATTTAAGTTTTCTATAGCAACAAGTTGAATAGATATCCCTATTTTAAGAGGCAAAAAAGAAAAAAATTACAGGCCAATAAAGGAGGATGAAACATGCGGCCACAAAAAGAAGCATCTACCTTATCTTGATGGAAAACAAAGTATATGACAGTAGCATTTCAAAACCGGTTGCATTGATTCATATTAACAGAGAAATTCTTTTAAAATAGATCAGCAGTTAATTCTGAGATTAACAACAGCAAAATAGCTGCAGGGGACATGCCAGCACCATGTGCGTCCACACGTATAAATGGGTGATGCAGAGTATGTAGCCAAGCAGCATATATGCGCTGGTCCCATATTTGTTCTCTTTGAACCTTCTTCCTATGTGAGGGCAGCAAATCTAGTCGTGCACAAACTACCCGACCCCCTAGTTTCTTTCCCTTTTCAACAAAGAGATCGGTTCCTTACAGATGTGTGTACTGGGTTACCCCATTTTTCCTTTTTCGACCTACAAAGCGGCTGGATAGCCAGTCTATACTACTTTCCGCCCCTCCTTTCCTCATTGAACCACGTCCTAGATTTTTGCTCCAGCCCACTGCACCCTTCTTTCCTCTTTGAAACAAGACCTAGATTCGACTACAGATCGAAAAAGATCCACATGCAGCTAGAGCAACGACGGTTTCAAAGAAACTTATACCTTAGGGTCGTCGGGATGTGGCAAGGCGTCTGCGGGAGGCGGATCTGCCCACACCACGCACGGCAGCGAGGAAGAAGGGTCGGTGGCCCTCCAAGACAAAGCGCTGGGTGAAAGAGAACAGCGCAGCTGGCAGTGGATTGCCTCCCTCGCCAAAGGCGATAGAGTGAACGCTGCACCTCCTCCCCTTCCTGGTGCGACGGGATACGGACGCCTCCTTCACCAGCTGTGAGAGGGGAGAGAGAGAGACAAGAGGCCAACGCAGTCTTGTTTAGATCTGGTGAAGAGAGGGTGGGAGACTGTGAATATAGCAAACCCTAGCAAATGAACGATGAGCCTCCAGCGTGTAACATATATGTAGTGCGGCCAGCGTGTGGAGAGTGCAAACCCTAGCGAACAAGCGCTGAGGCTCCCGCTTATACATATAGTACTGTAGTACGGACTGAGCTCCGGTGCGTTCACTGCACCTGCTTTTGGCTGTATGACAGGTGAGCCAGCCACATTTTGGGCCCACCTGTCATAAATCCAAAGGCAGGTGCACTAAGTCAATGAAGCTGCGTCCATATAGTACTCTCGTGTATACGACTAATATATAGTGGAGTGGTCTTCTTATTCTCTCCATAACAATCGTTTTAAATTGTGTAAGTATGAAACGAAACTCTTTATTTAATGTACAGTGAAGAAAACTAGTACTACTTCCGATGAACTAACGATCCACGCCCACGCATCCTGGTCGCACTTCCTGTCCTTCACGTGTGGTACACTACCCTCCCTTAAGTGAACAACCACACATGCGCCAAATTATCGGAAACGTGTGAGAGTGTGTACAAATAAAGAAATTTAATTTCAATTATCGGAAAGGTTTGAGAGTATTACAAAGTTTGACTTCAGTCAAATCTAATATGCGGAGTAAATAAAAATGGAGGGCTACTACATTCATCCGGGTTTTTAGTCCACACCATTTTTTAAATCAAAGTTAATAGCTGGACAAATAAAATTACAGGGGAGCTGGACACAAAGTTGTGAGAAGGCTTAGAAATCAATACAAAACTTATGCTCTTAGTACCAACGTCGATCCTTCTTCGAGGAAACATTTGGTTCATAGCCAATTGTGTGATAAAATTGCACCAACGTGAAAGATGACTGCATCTCCAACGAAACCAAGGTGAACTGACGAAGGATATCATCTTTGTGCGTAACAAGCAAAGAGCACTGATGGAAGACAACTTGTTTTTCGTCGAAAATCGATCAGCTTCAACAGCCGACACAACCATGAGGCGCAACCATGAGCATCGATAGGTCATCGTGGTGATGCATCATCCATTTGGCATCAAGTTTGGGTGAGGCACCTAAGAAGTTCAACAAATCCTCACTGTGGTCTGTTTCTTCTCAGTAATCAAGCTCGAGGAAGGAAGAACCACGTGGCAGAGGACAGTGAGGCGGAACAACAATGGCCATCCAATTTTGTGCAGTTCCACTAAAATTGAGGAAGACATGCCCGGGTATGGAGACATGCATCGCTGTTTCCAAAAATATAAAAAAGGGTTAGCAACGACATCTCAGTTGTCCATAAGAATTAATGAAAAGTACACCAACAAGCAGAAGCATCATAATTATCTTGATGGGAACTAAACCAGGATACCCGAGAAAAAAAGCATTTCTTCATTTAACCAGTGATAGTACTACCACCATATGGACACTGACCGCACAACCACCATGTACTTTTTGTCGAAACAACATGTATACCTCCACCGAGGCATAAATCAGGACAACTTTTTGAGTGGCATTTCCTCTATAATAGTAGTACTCCCTCCGTCTAGGTGTGTAAGTCATCTTACGAAAACCAAATAATCCCAAAACACTTAGGCGCGGTGCATTAACTTCTATCTCGTTTCTTGTTTCTTGACATATCAACCAATAAGATATGTGGGGTGTGCATGATTTTAATGACTTGAGACTACCAAACACAACATGCAGTGGTTAGTTCATTGCATGCAATGCTATTAATTTGCAAATAAACATTAAGTTCTCTCGTTTTTCCCTCCTCCTTGGTCACGGTGCACAACATAAGATGACTTACTCACCTATACGGAGGGAGTAGTACTAGTAGGTGATGTTGGACCAGCCGACGAACCCTAGCTACTATGCATGGGGAGCTGGGGAGTAGTCGCATAGAAGAAAACCCGCACGCAGCGACCTGGGGAGCTGGACCAGTACAAGAAGTTATACCTCAGGTGGGCGAGATGTCATTTAGGCGGGCGGGCGGGTTCTGCCCACACCACGGTAGCGAACAAGGGCGCGGAGGATCTTCGTCCGCCCCAGCGCCAGCTCTGAGAGGACGGTGCACATCGGCTTCCTCCGTCACCGACGGCGACAACATCAACGCTGCACCTCCTCACCTCTCGCAGCGGATGGGATTCGGTCGGATCTGTGACCACCGGTGAGGAGAGAGATAGAGTGGACAATGTCATCTTGTTTTGATATGGAGAGGGTGAGAGAGCGAGACGCGAGAAACTCTATCAAACAAGAGGCTATAATGGAGTAAAAAAAATCTCTCCATAGTAGTGGTTTTAAATAGAATACGTGCGTTCCCGGAAAAAAGAAATGTAAACTGGCGGACAATTTTTTAAGGGTCTGTCTAGGACACATCTAGATGTGACATAGTTATGTCACATATAAGTTGATGTCCACTCTGTTTGTGGTCTTTTCCTAGTTTTTTTTGTTTCTTGTTGCTACATTATATACTTGTGGGAGCTTAGATGTGATATCCTTAAATAGCATCTAGATGTGAATTAGACAAACTGATTTTCTAACGTACCAAGAAAGAAAACTCGATCAAAAACATGCCCCCGCTTCCAGGTCGCGAGAGTCATCGCGCACACACACATAGACATAGACATGCATATCCGTGTTTACGTAAAATTCCATTTCCATCTCCGTCTCCAATCATATTTGTCCAACTGGCACATTATTTATGTTGTTAATTATATACGCAGCAATATTAACGTACATTATCTCTTGTTTGCGCACGTCCGGACCGCTGCCACGGCCGGTCCTGACCAACCCGAACCCTCTTCATCACTCGCGTGCTTCCCGCCAAAATGGTCGATGCCGCATTCATGCCCGCCAGAGCGGACGCGACCTCTCATCGGCGCCGGCATTGAAGCGGTGCGCCGCCGAAGAGCGTCGCCCGCTGCTGCGGGTGCGCGGCTGCTCCGCGTTCAAAGGTCGCAATAGCCGGCTACAACATGCATGTAAAAAGTTCTTGGGAGTCCGTGCAACAGCTAGCTGTCCTCCCCCAACTCGTCAATCTCTTCTAGTAGTGCTAGTACTCCATGGCGCGATCCATCGACAAGCAGGCGGGAAAGTTATGCTCGATGGCATGCCGAGCGACCGTGTGGGGTCGAGCCGTGGAGGAGGGTGAGACACGAACACGACAGACGTGATTTAAATGTTGGTTTTGCTCGATGGCGTGATCCAACGAAACGAAACGTTGGTTTCTCTCCGTTTCCATTTTTTCTCCGGAAAAACAGAAACTTTTCCACTTCATTTTCATTCCTATTCCAAGGTTGCCCCGTTACAACATTCCATCAAATACAAAGGAAAACTAACACGCATGCATCTCAATGATTCGCAGATCATAGCCAATATTTACTTCACAACTAAAGAAAAAAGTTGTGAGAGCGTGTACGAAAGAAAAACTATTGATGGGGTCACTACGACTTAAACCCTAAACCCTAAACCCTAAACATGATTTAATTTCCTGGCCAGGTAGAACCTGTCGAAGGAAAGACGGCTGGCAGCCTCGGATCATACGATGCATTTTTGCAGTTCCACTAAAATCGACCTGAGCATCCCTGATGGCAAAGTTATTGAAGAAGTGTGATTAGAATAATAGTATCGGCACTAGTTCATGAGACATAAACTCATCACAAGTAGAAGCCGCAGAAGTAGAGAAAGATCGACATGGAGATGGAGCTACGGCGATGGAGCAAGCCGGCTCCAAAAGGAAGATGGACTACCTGGGACGTCGGGCTGTAGCTAGAAGGGCGGTTGGGACGCGGCATCGCCCATACCGCAGTGATGACCCCGATTGGGACGCACCGACCGTGAGTTTTCTCCCTCGCCGATGTCGACCAAGGTCTCACGCAGAACATTGTTCCTTCCCCACTGCGGGATCGGGCCTGTCGTTCTATGCTTGTGAAGAGAGCAACCTAAGCAAGCAGACTTGTAGCTTAGGCTCCTGCTAGTGTATATATAGTGGTTTTCTTTTTCTCTCCATATCAACCATTTTATATTGCGTACGTGTCATTCAAGAGTGAAATGATGGTTGCTTCATCCGACTAACTTACTGTGTGATTTGACTGCTCCTTAGTGGCCCCTACACGTACTCCCCCTACGTGTATGCAATAGTCACATGTACACATGGACGCAAAAACGCGCACGGCGCCCTAATGCATGCATGTCCGAGCACACGACGGAACACACACGGTCACGCTCAAGTGCTCAACCTACACGTGCATGCACACACATACTCAGTCAGGGTGAGCTAGTGACCGTATGAACACCAGAAAATATATATATTGAGCGCAATGAGCGTATTATGAAGTCCACTGAGCAACTTTTTACAAATATACAGTGACAGACAGTGTATTTATCTCGTTTGAAATTAAGCCATATTAACCGGAGAGGAGGCAGCATGGACTAGCATTACTTTGTTGTGTCCCGTCAACTTGCCGAACGAGGAGAAGGTTGCAGGACGGGAGAAGCTTGCGCGCGGTGGCTCGCAGGACAAGGAGAAACTTTTGACTAATGCAAGCTCTCCCTCGCTCAGGTGGTGGACGTGCAACAGTTAATTCGGTGTAAGATTGCCAGAAGCATACACTATACTACTAGTGCTATTATTGTTCGACTTCCCGAACAGCCAAGCGCAAAGTTTACTAGTACTACTACTATAGTGCATAAAGGTACGTACTATACTAGTACTAGGAACCAGATGGAGGAGCGTCTGCACTCTTATTATAATTTTAAAATGTGATAAAGCAATCTTCAACACATTTGGTTGTCTTCGAGGGTTCTCGCATGTGATAATGGAAGTTGATTGCATGGAACACTCGCCATAATTCTCGCTTAATTCTGGCTCATATCCTGTTACAAATAGTAGCGCTCAGTAATATTTCCTCTTTTTTTGTTATTCAGCATGTAAACAGGTCAGCAAACCTTGCGGCGCATCTTCGTGCGAACCGTGCTTGCTGCACTTTGAATGTGGCCGAGAGCTGGCTTGATGAAACACCTCGCTTCCTACTTCTTTTTTTGCAGGGTACCTCGCTTCCTAGTGACCAGTGTCTTGGCTGATCGTCCTAAGAAGGCTTATATATGAATAAAGCTCTCTCATTTACCCGCAAAAAAGATCAAGCCATATTAACCGGAAAGGAGGGAGTATGGACTAGCACTACTTTTTGGTGTGTCCCGTCAACTCGCAGAACGAGGAGAAGCTTGCAGGACAAGGTTAAGCTCGCTTACGCCTTTTGACTAATGCAACCTACCCTCGGTGGACATGCATCAGTCCATTCGGTGTCAGATTGTCAGAGGCATACACTGTAGTACCCAACATGTGGAGTACCATCATCGTTGTTCGACTTCACGAAGGGGCGAAGAGCCAAGCGCAGTAGTACGCGTACTTGGTTTTGCACCTTCATAGTGCTCCACCCTCCGTCACAGTTTACTGGGCGCGCTTCATTATGATGCATTTCTCTCAATGCATTTCCACCACCAGAGAGACTTTAGACGTGTTTGGTTTAAAGCTCAATTAATTAGGGCGTGGTAACCGCAATCAAGTCCACAATTTTCTCTCCATGTGATGTACTACTACGGAGTGCATGCATGTGTGTACCCGGGGTGGAAGCACTGCATGCATGTGTGTACGCATTATTCCCTCTAGTAATAGACGCCGTGCTATAACTACCAATGCCGATCGCTAGTCGCCTTGGTCCCACAGATTTTTCTTTTTCCAAGCGGCGCTGTATAAACAAATGACGGATGGAGTAGTATGGCGGATTCAAAGAAGAGCGTATTGATGGTTGCTTCTTGAGCAACTTACGATGGGAAAGGTGGGGCTTATGATTTGACTACTCATTACTCACTATTAATGCGGCAACGACCGGGCTGAGTCTCCCATGCGGTTGTGCACTACCCCCTCGGTTCTTAAATATACTCCGGAGTATTTGTCTTTCTAGGGATTTCAACGAGTGACTACTCAAATATTTGTCTTTTTAGAGATTTCAAATGGACTGGCACATACGGATGTATATAGACATATTTTAGAGTGTAGATTCACTCATTTTGCTCCGTATGTAGTCACTTGTTGAAATCTCTGTTAAGACGAATAGAATATTTAGGAATGGAGGGAGTACACATACGAAGAAAAATGAGTGAATCTACACTCTAAAATATGCATGTTTGAAATTTGTAAAAAGACAAATATTTAGGAATGAAGGAGTATAATTTTGTGCATGGCACATGGACCCGGATGATGAAGACGCTTCTGGCAATGCTATCAAGCTTCCATCATTTGTTTACATAATTGACGTACTATACAAATAATTTTCCAGCGACATGAAATTATACAATGGTGTGAGCTTTGAGCTTTTGTTTCACGTGTCTTGCCATCGATGCTCTTTCGGAAACAATAAAAAACTAACTTCCTTGCTAATGCATGTCAGTTATTAGCAGATCAGAGCTAATAATTACATCACAACTGAAGACAAAGTTGTGAGAAGGTGTTAAATTAAAATTGATCCATACTTTCATTGGCAGCAACGTCCCCCCAGCTCTGTCTAAATCAACAAGGCATGTTGGGAAAAAAAGTAGTTGTCTGGAGCATGCAACATTCTGATCATTTTGTGCAGTTCCACTAAAATAGAGCTGAGCGTCCCTGTTCCAAAGATATCAAGTGTGATTACGATAATAGAGGACTGCAGGACTGCTGATGAAACAATAAACACACAAATAGAAGCCGGTCACCTTTGCAGTCTCTCTTAAGACTAACTAGTTGGAGAAGATTAGGCTCGGAGTTTGATGAGGAGGATAGAGCAAAACCAATCTCCCTTTGTGCAGTCGCACTGAAATGTAGAGACGTTGCCCGTGTGACATTTTAGTACAACTGCACAAAACACTCTTAAGAAAAAAGTGATTTGTGCAGTTCACTAAAAGATCGCAATAGCAACGAGGTGAAATGGATAGCCCTGTTTGCAAAAAAGAGGTAGAAAGGAAACAATTACTAGCTAATAACAATTGATGACACATGCGACGACAAAAAAGAAGCATATTCCTTGTCCTAAGGGAAGATAACTACACGATTGTGTTTGTCTAAAATGGTGTGAGGACGAGAATGCAATATGGAAAGTACGCTGGACGAGCTACGTTTTGGGCAAAGAACTATGGAAGATCCACATGCAGTGACGTGGGAAAACGGGAAGTGGAGCAAGGTCGGAGGGGATACCTGGAGGTCGTCGGGATGTAACTAGGTGAGCGGCGGCGAGCGGAACCTGCGAGCAGGTGGCGTAGGCCCTGCCGCGTCGGAGCTTGGTCAGAGAGAACGACGTGTACCGCATATAGGGACGTGCTGCCTCGGCGCCATCGAACGGAGAAACGATGCACTTCCTCCCTTTCCCCCGGCGGACGGGATGCGGCCGGATCAGTGACCAATGGTGAGAGAGAGAGAGAGGCCACCGCACTCCCTTTCCCCCGGCGGACGGGATGCGGCCGGATCAGTGACCAACGGTGAGATAGAGAGGCCACCGCACTCCCTTTCCCCCGGCGGACGGGATGCGGTCGGATCAGTGACCAACGGTGAGAGAGAGAGAGGCCACCGGAGCCTTGTGTGAGATACTCTGAAGAGCGGACTACCTTTTCCTCCATAAAAATCGTTTTATATTTTGTGTACATGCCATTGAGCACTATAACTTTATTTAAAAATAACGCGGCAACGCGTCAAGTCAAACTTTGTTTCGTGCACGTGTGGTACACGACCTTCCTAGGTAAACAACCGCTACAGGCGTTCAAATTAGCACGTGGGCTGCCATTTCGTAAAGAAATGAGCTCCACCGTGTACCAGCTGGTGTGGCTGGGCACGAAGCGTGAGTGCGTGCTGCAGTGCACCTATTCTCTTCTTGTATACGTACACCACCTACGTGGGGTTGTGTGAGAGAGATACAAACCTAGAGAGATATAGTGTGTGGGTTCTTGAGAGTTTTTTGTGGGGGGTCAATCAAAAATTTAACATATGCGTGTGTGTGAAATAGAGTCCTGGATATAACATATATATAGAGGCGATCCACGAGAAGAGAGTGGAGGTATCATCGGCTTGAGGTGTCCATAGAATCAAGAGAGGGATGATGTGTGTGTGTCTTGTATGATCGATAAAGAGTGCCATCGAATTTGTGTGTGCCCACGTCAAAGATATAGAGTGGCTGGCCTACTGGAACGTGGGATGGGACATGTGCAGTTTGTCTCTGTGGCATGGATACCTACCTACAGCTCTCGACTATCGGTTTGTGGTGGGGGAAGAGGGAGGCCCAATTAACTATAGAGGTACAATGGCTGGTATATGTGTGGAGGAGGAGAGAAGCCTACCTCATGTATTAAGGAGATCGATCTGCCTCATGTATTAAGGGAGATCGATCGACATCCATGCATATGTGCAGGAGATGAATAAGGTTGGAAGAGAGACAGAGCTAGAGTGTTGGAGGGGGTGGTAGTGGAGTTGCTTCTAACAAATGGTGGGATAGGCTTGCTAGACAAACGGAGGGCACGCCCGCATTATCAATAAGAGAGGAGATGGCTGCTTGTTGTCTATGCACGTGCGTGTGAGAGATGGGTCAGGAGGCATGCACGAATGATGAGGGGGGACGATGTGGCTGTGGTAAGCAGACATAACTACATAGGAAGATCAATCGCCCTTTGTAAGAGAAAGGAGAGACATAACTTGTGAGGTACGTCGATCGATGGGGGGTAGTTAAAGTCAATCTAGGTATATGTTGGGAGATCGATCGGTATACATGCATGTGTGTGTTAGAAGCAAATGAGGCACGAGGAGAAGGATAGAGAGAGAGGGATGCATGTAGGAGGTGGTACGAGAGGCATACTATATCGAGGGGGAGGAGTGTGCGAGTATGAGAACGATGAAAAGAGTGGTGGGAGTGAGGCATGGACGGTGACAAGAGAAGAGGGGAAGCTTGTGTTTGTGCTAGGCACACCTAGCTAGAGAAGCATATCGATCAATGTGTGCCGTAAAGAAGGAGCTGGGGGGCCTACACACACCGTGGGTGAACGACCTAAAGTGAAAAGACGAATTTGCGCGATGGAGCTAGAGAATGCAGAGGGAGGGTGAGAGGGATGCGGGCGTGTGCATGCACAAGAGAAAGTTAGCGCTAGCTACAAAGATAAGAGGGTTGTGTGGGTGTATAAGACGAATAGAGATCATATATACTTCATTATAAAAGCGAATTCGGAAATTGGAAGAATTTATCATAGTGTTTCAAACCGACGGATGTGTGAATATATATAACGGTGATACACATGGTGTGGTTATGAACATGGTATATTACATTTAATATATTTTATCTCTACTCTTATAAAAAAAGGAGTTGTTGATGATGGTGTGCCTGCCATCCTGCATTATAGGCCGTCTGATTTATATCTGGCGGATAGCAAGGAAACTATGATGGCTAAAGTTGGCAACAATCATGATTGTAGATTCTTATTGAAATAGAGAAACGAATTCAAATTTAGTTCGAATTGCAGCGGTAGTATAGACATTTGGAATGCACTAAAATGTTGGTATGAGTAGGTTACATGCATTATACAAACAAGTTTAAAAAATTTAATCGGACATAACATGGATTCATACTCCTCCTTCCATCTAAATAGGGCGTAATGAGATTTTTAAGACCACCTTTGACTATTGACAAGATTAATAGTACATGACATGCACAATGTGAAAATTATATCATTGAAAGAACCTTTCACACACGAATTTAACGGTGTGCTTTGCGTAAGTTGCATGTCATATATCATTGCTCTAATATTTGGTCAAAGTTAGCATCGAAAAACGCATTAGGCCCTATATAGATGGAAGGAGGGAGTAGCTTTGAATAGCATTTGCATAGTAAAACGGGGCAAGACTCTCTCTTTGTGTGGTGTGAATAGTTTTATTTTTTTTTGTTTTCTTTTTGGTTGAGGGAAGTGCGAATTGATTTGGTATGTACAAGTACAATATTACTACATGTTAGGCTTGTCCCTAAAATTCAACCCGCGTCTTGTTATATCCCGAAAATTCAGATATCGTTCTCCCAAAACTGGCGCCTTCACAACTCGCGCCTTGCTATCCCAAAATTACAACGCGCGCGAAAACTCCCTCCAGCTGCCAAATCCCGACATGCGAAATCCCCTTCTAACCCTGAGGCGAAAGGGCCGCTAGTTCAAATCGGTGGGGGGTAATTTTGTAACACACCCTACATTTTGGACAAGCGCGTTCCTAACTCATGCTTCACCTGTAACATCCCAAAATTCTAAATTTTGGAATGTTATAATAAATAGATAGATTTGATTGATTATTTGATTGATTGACTGAAAGTGAGTGAATTCGAAACTTTTTGAAAGTTAAATGAGAGGGAATAAAAGGACTTTCCCAAACTTTCATTTTGCATTTTATGATCTCCGTAAATTCAAATTCTTTTCACCACAAAACCCTGGACAGAAGATGACATGACTTCTTCCATTTATTTAAATGACAAGGGGTGTTGAAAATATTTGAATTTCATTTGAAAATATTTCCAATTCTAAAACTTTATGCAACTCAATGATATTCACGAGCAGAGATAAAATGACTTCTTCAAATTATATGAAATATGAGTTGGGAATTTCAAAGAATTAAATTCAAAGTTCTTTTGAACTTATTTTCAATTTGGGTTATTTGAGTTTTATTCAAATTATTTTCTCCAAAAACAAAATATATGGAAAATAGGGTAACACGATTCCCGACATCAGAAAATTGGAGAGAAATAAATCTGAATTAATTTTGGTATTTTTAAAATGGTTTTTATTGGATTTTATTAGGGCAGTAGCACTCTTTGAATTATCTGAATTTGTGTGGATTTTATTTGGCATTATAAAAATGTCCATGTTGTAGAAAATCTTTTTCTGCAAATTTTGGTACATTATATGCCTATATTATATTTTTGTTTATTTAGTTTTATTTATTTTTGTTTGACTGGAAAACCTTTATTTAAAAAAAACCTTTACCCCGACTGGGCCGGCCCAGCTAGCCAGCCAGGCCAGGCCCAGCCCAACCGGCCCGTTCGCCTCACCCTCCAGCTCGGGACGGAGTCCCAGCGCCGCCACTGATCGCCGCCTCGACGTCCGTACCTCGCCCGGACTCCCCTCGCCGCCGTGCCTCCTCCTCCACGCCATCTCGCCCCTCCCCCTCCTTAAAAGCCGCGCCTAGCCCTGCCGCCTCTCCTTTCCTCCCGAGCCGCCCTTGATGGTGCGAATCTAGCCGCCGCCGCCACACTTTGCCCTGCCGCGCAGCCACCGCTTCGCCGCCGCCCATCCTGCCGCGCCCGCACCACCGCGCTTCGCCGCCCTTGGCTTATTTGCCGCCCATCGCCGCAGACGCCGGAGCTCGCCGGACTCGCCGGATGCATGCCGCTGCCGCCGATCTACCAACCGCCGACGGCGCCAGTTTTTTCGTAAAACTGACGAGCCACCCGACCGGTAAAACCCGCAAAAGCCCGAACCGGTTTTTTTCTTTTAGATCGGTTTTCTTTTATTAGTTAGGCCTATTCGGTGAACGTTCGCCGTTTATCCCTTCGCAGCGAACGAATTCGTTCGTTAGCGTTCTGTAACGAACGTTCGGTATTTAGATTTTTCTTTTTCTTTTTAGTTTTCGGCCAGGGACCTATTCGTGATAAATTTTCTTCACAGATTAGTCCCTGTACTTCAATCGGTCATTACTTTTTGCTCGTTACTCAGATTTCGATGAAACCAACGCCCACGTCTGCGTTATGATCTCCTCTATCCAGTAATCCAACTAAAACATGTTTTTGAAAATTTTAAAATTTGAATTAGAACAGATTTGTATTCAAACTTCATTTGATCGTAACTTGAGTTTTAAAACTCCGTTTTAGTTGATTCTTTTTGCAAATCGAAGCTCTTGACCTAAACTTTCTGATAAGGCCAAATTCACAAAATTTTGGTACTGTTAGAAATTGTTTTATGTTGCAAGAGTTATTTGCTTGATTTTGTTGTTTTCCGATTCGTTCTTCGTTCTTTTTGATCTTTTGAGTGATCGCTTATGTGTGGTTACTATTGCTTGCTTACGATAGATTGACCGGAGTGTGACGAGTAGAGCTATCAAGAGTTTTGAGTGCGAATCATCTTCGTCAACATTGCAGGCAAGTTCACACTTTGATCATACCTCTTTACTACCCAGTTTTATTGCATTAGATCAATCCTCAAACAACTGCATGATTAGGACGTGATTAACACGTGGGTTTTGGGAAGTAGATGAGGTAGTACCTATTACCTGTTTATTATCAAACCATTGGGAGTTACTTCTATGCGTTGCTTATATTACTATGCTATGCTATGCTCGTAGACATGGTTCGGGTTTGAGTGAAATCCATGACAGATGTGAGATTGTTAATAAATGGTTTACTTAAGGTGGCAACTTAAATACACATCTGGGTGGATTGAGGCACCTGGGTATTCCAGGATTGCCTGTTTTTTTATGGACCGCCACCCAGGCTCAAAGGGATCATGAGATTATTCATACTAGAAACTTCCGTGTGCAGCCACAAGCTATTATGGGCTCTAGCATAGTTGATTAAGTCGTGCGAACTCTTACAGTGGTAGACTAGCAGATGTAGGGGATGTAGGTGGTACGGTCTACCCGATCGTAAGGTGCTAGCGCTTCTGAAAGACTATGTCTCGGTCATCCGTTTCTCAAACATCATGTAGTGCGAGAATCCCAACGGAGGAGATCGAGTCTTGTGGGGAAAAGTGCGCAAACCTCTGCAGAGTGTACAAACTAATCATGATTAGCCGTGTCCCCGGTTATGGACATCTTGAGTATCTGGTTCTTGGATTATCCTATTGATCTCATCACGTTACTTAAATAATTTGTTGGGTTTTAATGATGATGCTTAATTGGGATTGAGAATTCTGTCAACCATTCTCAATGTTTAACAACCACCATGATAGTTAAATAAAATATATTCCTTTGCAGTAGGGAAAAATTGGCTTTACGCAAAACCTTATAACCATAGAGCTTTTCCACCAGCCATACATGCATGTAGTGATAGCCATATTTCAGCATTGCTCTACAGTGTGAATTTGCCAGTACATTCAATGTACTGACCCTTTGTGGCTGCAACGTCTCATGTTGCAGGATTATCTTACGACGAGTAAGTGATACGTTGGGGTTACGATTTCTACACTCAACTTTGCCGTTGGTGTTGATGGGAATCCACATTCTTGTTACTTCCGCTATTTGGATTGAGGTATAGTATTTACGTTACTTTATACATGTGATTTACCTCTGTTATAAATCCTCGAGTACAGTGTGTGTCAGCATACCGATCCAAGGATGACACTTAAGCACAGAGACTTGATCCATTCGGGTCAGGTCGCTACATCACCCCCTCCCATCGCCCCGTTTTTGCCATTCGAAATCCCAGTCCGCCATAACCTCTCCGCTCCAGCCGCGAAACCCCACCCTCCTCCGTCCGCCACGTCACCGCTGCCCAGCCGGAGCCTCTTCCCTGACGATGTCGTCCACCGCAACAACTCGACGTCCCTCGTCCACCTCCCCGGATGAGGATCCGTCGTCCATCTCGTTGTCCCGCCGGTTCAGCCGCCCCGTCCTCCACCTCCAAGGAGCTGCTCCGACGATCGCCTCATCTATCGCGGCTGCTCCATCCCCACAGTGTCGCCTTAACCTGCTCCACCGGAACCGCAACATCCTCACCGACTCCTCGGACGAAGCCGAGGCCTACTCGGCGCCACCAAAGAGGTTGTACACTTATTACTATACATTCACGTCGATCCATTAGGGCTATTTTGGTTCAACGGGAAAACATCGATCCACTGGTTGTTACCATCACTCTAAATTTCTGCATGCTCTCCTTACATAATCTCACCATATTTTTTCATTATGCATGTCGGATATTGTACAGATCATCTTGAACATGTAGAGAAAAAGAGAAGAGTTTTTGCGGCAATGCAATGTCATGCAGACATTGCTCCATGGTGGGTTCAATGGAAAACCCTCCCCACCCCTCTCCAGTTGTAATCGAGAGGAAGATATCATTCGAGGCGGATTAGGACGCCCGTGACCACTCCTATTTACCCCCAAGGTGTTTGCTCTACCTTGGCATGATGATATTAGTCATATCATGCATATGTTGCCTTGCAGTGCCTACTTTTGACATCATATATGTCATCTGCTTAGTTTAGACATGTTCGTAATGCCACCTGTTTAGTTTCTATATCACATATGGGAATTATGCAGTCTCATGTCTTTTAGCCAACCATAATATATGTGAAATGTGCAATGCCATCCTATTTAACCAGGCATCATATATTTGAATGATATCTTGCCCATCCTTTTCTTCATTACATTTCCATTTGTCTACAATGTTTGTACATTAAACTACTCTTCCTGTGAATCAGCCATTTGGGCGGGAGATGGAAAAATCAGGAGTGAAAACAAGGCCTTCAGAGCAGATAGTGCTACCTATCGAAGCATATCTCTTGTTGGGTCCCGATAGCTCCTCAGAGATGGATTCAGAGACAGATGACCAGTCCTATTCCCCCACTGAGGTGTATGCTCTAACTTGGCACGGTTATACTGCTCATATCATGCATACGGTGTCTTGCATTGCATAGTTTAGACATCATATACACAATATTCAACACCATGTTCTTAGTTCAGACATCATATCGAATGCCCTCTGTTTAGCATATAAATCACATATGTGAATTAAATGATGCGATCCTGATTACTTAGATAACATGTAGGTGAATTATGTCATGTGATCCTGTTTAGTTATTCATCATATCTTTGAATTATGTTATGCTATGCTATCCAGTTTATATAGACATCATATATGTGAAATTATGTCATGCTCTTCGTTTTAGTTAAACAATATACATGTCAACTATCTCATACCCTCTTTTTCCACACTATCTATTGCATCATCTCTCATACAATGTACGTACATTCAACTATGTTTCTGTTTATCAGCCATTTGAATTGGAGCGGGTGATGCCAGTATCTAGTGGACTAAAAACACGGTCTTCAAATAAAACAGTGCTACCTCTTGGTGGAGATAGCACCCCGGTTGTACATGCACATGAACCAGCCCTACCACACATAACCCAAACTCTCACAGATTGTACCCCTACTACGATGGACAAAGAACCAGCTTCACCCAATCTAACCCCAACCCCAGCCGATAGTAACCCAGTTCCTGTTGACACAACACCATCTCCACCACAGAGCTCCGAAACAAGAGGAGTTAGTAAGGCAGCTCCAGTGCACAAATGACCAGTACTATCATGGCGAACCCCAACTCCACCAGTTAGCATGCCTATTCCTGTGGAGGAAGCACAACCAGCTAGTCGTAGTTTAGCATCTATCGCATTTGATGTTGTTAAATCGTATATGCGTATCTTCCCATCTTGGAAATATTATATGAAGATGAAGGAAAATGCCGATTCTGGTGTTTTTCCAGGAGTTATGTGTAAGTAATGTTATTCATGGCAATTACTTTGCTTTGTCCCATATATCCTACCTCCATGATGGTTATAATACAACAAATTTTCCCATTTTTCTCTATAGAGAAGGACCGATTTGGAAAATCAGGATGAGGTAACCTGTGCTAATACCTCTGCTATCTTCAAGAATGCTTGGTGGCAGTATCGAAATTACAGAAGAAAACGTACTTCACCGCAAAGGAACTCATCAAATTCCCTTACGTTCTCTGAGACACATTCTTGGGACGATGATCGGGAACGCCTTGTTCATCTTGGTCCCGAACCAAGAATGTGGTAAGGTCTATGAGCTCATTTTCTATTTTTAAGTATTATATTCTTGCGTCTTACTGTACTCTGTTCATGTAGAACAAGTGCCTAAAACTGAAGAACAACTGTTCTAATTTAAGATTCCATTGCTACCATAGGACATAGATATATGTTTGTTTGATGCTTTTATTATGTACTAGTACTTGGCAATAGAAGACTTGGTAGTTTAATCCTGTCCACCTTACTAATGAACTGGTTCACCGAAATGAGTTTCATATACTAGTACATGCTAAACTTGTTATGTGTCTACTTGTTTCTTCTTTTAGAATGTTGACATAATATTGGGGAAGAGTGTCTTATTAAGCAACGGTAAAGGAAGTAATGCAGATAAGGTTCAGGATAGTGACACATCCTGTCTTGGTTTAGTGTTGGAATTACTAGCCACTACCACTTGCACAAGCTATTCAAACTCACTGTCTGAATCAGTTCGGTTTCTTGAGTCTCAACTACAAGCTGAAAAACATCGATCAGCTATGCTGCGACAAGAAGCGGAAGGACTGCGGAAGTCCCTAAAGCATTCAGATGCATACTTTCTGGTGCAACAACAAGCGTTGGAGGATTTTAGCGCCAAACAGGACAAAGCTAATCAGCTTGCTAAGCTTATTGCCGACATGGTGGATACCGGGATAACGTTTCTTGAGCTCTTACGAAGTTGTTTCATTATGCTCTTGTTTTGCTGCCGTGTTTATTTGCACTGGTGGCCAATTTTGATGACCAGTGTATACGATATGCTGCTTTGTTCCTTATATTTGCACTGGTGGTGAACTTTGATGCCCAGTGGATGTAATATGTGTAATAGCCGTGATAGCCTAGCGTTAGTTGCTTGCTTATTTATTTCCTTGTTGTCTTGTTTATTTGTTTGCTTGTAGTCATTGCAGTTCTTTTTCCGCGGTTAACTAGTGGCTGCAATAACCTATTTTTTAAAACTAGGCCACAATAACCATGGGCTAATATTTACTGTAGTGACACTAGGCCTCCTACGGGCCGTAGAAACAGCGGGCTTTCTACGGGCCGTAGAAACAGTGGGCTTTCTACGGGCCGTAGAAACAGTAGGCCTTCTACGGGCCGTAGAAACAATGGGCCTTCTACGGGCCGTATCATCAATGGGCCTTATACGGGCCGTATGATCGATTGGCCAAACATGGGCCAATAACATGCCGCATTATGGCCGTAAACGGGCTAGAGTTGGAACCGTTCGTTCATGGGCCGACCATAACGGGCCATCGTTAATAGGCCGTATTTGATGACGCTATGAAAACGGCCCAACGAATTAACGGACCACAAACGGGCCGACTGTAACCACGGGCTGAATTTGGCCCACAACCAGAAAATAACAGTAACGGGCCGTAAGTAAACAAATGCTGGAAATGAGCCCAAGAATAAATGGGCTCTGCGAAGGCCGAAAGATAACATGGGCTGGAAATGGCCCAACGGAACAATGGGCCGTTAATGGGTATAAAGTGATACACTGTTCATTACGGGCCAGTTTCACCACGGGCCATTAATGGGTGTAAAGTGATACACTGGTCATTATGGGCCAGTTTCACCACGGGCCGTTAATAGGCCAAGAGTTACATAGGGCCTCATATGGGCCGAAAGACATCATGGGCTATACATGGGCCAGAAGTGAAAACGGGCTGGAATCATATTGGATGGCCTAGATGACGCTACTGGGCCTAATTCAGATAGGGCGTAACGGGCCTTGGGTTAGCGGGCTGTAAATGGGCTATATGCGAACAGGCCGTTACCGGGCTTTCCATGGGCGCCCGCCACCTTTGACCAAGTCAAGCGGGCGGCCTTTTCACATGAATGGGCCTCTGTTGGGCGTGCCACGTGTCGACGTATCATAGGCGCCTATCGACCCATCGACGAGGTGACCGTGTTTCGTCCGCCAATAAGAATTTTACACGTGGAAATTTCCCATTGGTCGGGGCTGTTAACGGGTTATCGGATCCAAAACCCGACCCGATAGCTTAACGACGTTTCGTTACGGTGGATGCCACGTGTCAGTCACCCTTGACGAAAGCACTTCTGTGACGCGCGATTTATCGTCATGGAAGTGGACACTTCCGTGATGATAATTTTGGTAATGTCATGGAACACTTCTACGACAGCATAGGTATGACTATCTTGATTCTGCCATAAATTTGTCATGGATGTACATGCATGACAAAAAACGCGACCTACTGTGACAAACACGTATCATCACGGAAGTGTATTTTTTTTGTAGTGAGGAGAAGACGACGATTCCACCTGCCCGGAGAACTACATCATCATCGACGACACTGACTCGGACCCCGACGATAGCGATGATGACTTTGTTGATGAAGCTAGAGCAGATATTACGGAGTCTTCCACCGATCATTTTTTCTAGTCGACCACCATATCAGTAGTAGTATTCCCCCATTTATATAGTATAGTCCGAGCACTTTTGTAACGATAGTTAGACCGATTGTATGCCCTTGTTTTGAATTGATTGAAGTGATATGTTTGTGTTTGTCTCATGTGCATATGGGTAGTGTTTCCCCCTAGACCTCATTCTATTCTGTTTTCTCATCTTTTCTAAACCTATCAGATGCCTCTAAGACGCGACAATGGATTTGCTTTCCCACCGGAGCTCACTCAGTTGATCCAGCAGCAGAATGCTTTGATGCAGATACTAGTCCAGAATCAGAACCAGGGGAACAACAACAACAACAATAACCCACCATCACCACCACCACCACCTATTGATCACTTAGCCCGTTTTCTAAGGCTGAATCCGCCGGTGTTCTCCAGTAGAACCGAGTCGATAGTTGCTGATGATTGGCTCCGCAAGATTGGAAGGGAGTTGACCACTGCAGGATGCACAGATGCGGAGAGAGTGCATTTTGCCGCACATCAGCTTGATGGACCCGCAGCATCATGGTGGGAGAATTTCACAACCACTTACCCCATCGACACCGTTACATGGGACCAGTTTCAGTAGGCTTTTTGCACTGCCCATGTATCAGCAGGAGCTATGGCCATGAAGAAGCACGAGTTTCGCAACTTATGCCAAGGAGGACGCTCCGTTGGCCAGTATGTGGATGACTTTAGTAAGCTAGCACGTTATGCCCCAGATGACGTTGCTACGGATGCAGCTAAACAGGAGAAGTTTCTGGAAGGACCGAATGATGAGCTGAGCATGCAGTTGATGGTGGCAACTTTTAATAACTACTAGGAGTTGGTAGATAGAGCTCTCATGATTGAAGGGAAGCAACAACAGATTGACAACCGCAAGAGGAAGTATGGACAAGGGAAGTATAATTTTGGAGCTCAGCAGAGACCCCGTTTCACCCTGAACTCGGGAGGACCCCTTCAACATAACCATGGAGGTCACAATCACAATGGAGGGATTTCGCACAACCATAGTGGCCCCAGGAATGGGAATGGTAATGGAGGAAGCAACGGCCAGAACCGTTCCAACCCAGCAACACCCGCCAAGAAGGATCTAAGTCACATTACTTGTTTCAAGTGCGGGAAGAATGGACATTATGCCACGGGGTGTTCTGAAGCAAAGAATGGAAATGGCAATGTAAGTTCTAGGAATAAGCCCAACCCTTTTAACAGGGGGCAAGTGAACCACGTTAGCGTGGAGGAGGTTGAAGCGCAACCCGATGCAGTAATAGGTAAGTTTATGGTTAAGTCATTTACTACAATCATTCTTTTTGATACTGGTGCATCGCATTCATACATATCAAGGGGATTTGTGGATAAGTCTAAATTGCCAACCCAAGCCCTTAGGTCCCATGTTAGTAACCTCACCAGGAGCAGAGTATATGGCTAGCCTATGGTGTGAGCGGTTACCATTAAGGATTGGTAATTACCTGTTTCCCTCAGACCTGATAGTATTGGAGTCACAAGGACTGGATGTGATATTAGGCATGGATTGGTTATCGAAATATGGAGGGAACATTGACTGCGCCAGTAAGTCGATTTTGCTTACCACCCCAGAAGGAAGAAGGATTAAGTATGTATCTCGGCATGTGACGAATAGGACTCAAGTGAATTCCTTATCAGGAGTTGTACAAGAGGAAGTACCAGCGGTGAAGGATTTCTCGGATGTATTTCCAGAAGAGTTGCCAGGCATGCCACCGGATAGAGACATTGAGTTTTTGATCGAGCTTTTGCCAGGCACAGGGCCAATATCTACTAGACCGTACAGGATGCCCGCTAAGGATTTAGAGGAAATTAAGAAGCAGATTAAGGAGTTACTGGATAAAGGCTATATTCGCTCAAGCTCGTCACCTTGGGGATCACCAGTGCTTCTAGTGGAGAAGAAGGATGGATCTTTGAGGATGGTTGTTGATTATCGTGGATTGAATGAGGTGACAATCAAGAACAAGTATCCACTGCCGATGATCAATGATTTGTTTGACCAGCTACAAGGAGCTATGGTGTTTTCCAAGATTGATCTGTGATCAGGGTACCACCAGCTGAAGATTCGAGAGCAGGATATACCTAAGACAGCTTTTACCACAAGGTACGGGCTATATGATTATACCATTATGTCATTTGGTCTGACTAACGCACCTGCCTATTTCATGATCATGATGAACAAGGTGTTTATGGAGTTTTTGGATAAGTTCGTTGTGGTGTTCATTGATGATATTCTGGTCTACTCAAAGAATGAAGAAGAGCATAAAGAGCATTTGCGTCTGGTGCTTGGGAAGCTCAGATAACATAAGTTATATGCCAAGTTCAGCAAGTGTGAGTTTTGGTTGAAGGAAGTTGGATTCCTCGGACATGTTATATTCGGAGAAGGAATAGCAGTAGACCCTACCAAAGTTGTCACTGTGACAAATTGGGAAGCACCCATGTCAGTTGGAGGGATCCGGAGTTTTCTTGGACTCGTAGGATACTACCGGAGGATGCTACCTCTTGAGCACCGCATTGGTTTTCCCTTGAAGAGGAAAGGGTGATGCAGCAAAGTAGCGTAAGTATTTCCCTCAGTTTTTGAGAACCAAGGTATCAATCCAGTAGGAGGCCACGCATGAGTCCGTCGCACCTACACAAACAAATAAATCCTCGCAACCAACGCAATAAAGGGGTTGTCAATCCCTTTACGGTCACTTACGAGAGTGAGATCTGATAGATATGATAAGATAATATTTTTGGTATTTTTATGATAAATATGCAAAGTAAAGAAAGCAAAATAAAAACAGCGCCAAAAATAGCTTGTTGACGGGAGATTAAATATGATGGAAAATAGACCCGGGGGCCATAGGTTTCACTAGTGGCTTCTCTCATGAGCATAAGTATTACGGTGGGTGAACAAACTACTGTTGAGCAATTGATAGAACTGAGCATAGTTATGAGAATATCTACGTATGATCATGTATATAGGCATCACGTCCAAAACAAGTAGACTGACTCCTGCCTGCATCTACAACTATTACTCCACACACATCGACCACTATCCAGCATGCATCTATAGTATTAAGTTCATAAGAATAGAGTAACGCTTTAAGTAAGATGACATGATGTAGAGGGATAAACTCATGCAATACGATATAAACCCCATCTTGTTATCCTCGATGGCAACAATACAATACATGCCTTGCTCCCCTCATCCTTTGGGAAAGGACGCCGCAAGATTGAACCCAAAGCTAAGCACTTCTCCCATTGCAAGAAAGATCAATTTAGTAGGCCAAACCAAACTGATAATTCAAAGAGACTTGCAAAGATAACCAATCAAACATAAAAGAATTCAGAGAAGATTCGAATATTGTTCATAGATAAACTTGATCATAAACCCACAATTCATCGGTCTCAACAAACACACCGCAAAAGAAGATTACATCAAATAGATCTCCACAAGAGAGGGGGAGAACATTGTATTGAGATCCAAAAAGAGAGAAGAAGCCATCTAGCTAATAACTATGGACCCGAAGGTCTGAGGAAAACTACTCACACATCATCTGAGAGGCTATGGTGTTGATGTAGAAGCCCTCCATGATCGATGCCCCCTCCGACGGAGCTCTGGAAAAGGCCCCAAGATGGGATCTCACGGGTACAGAAGGTTGCGGCGGTGGAATTAGGTTTTTGGCTCCGTATTTGGTAGTTTGGGGGTACGTAGGTATATATAGGAGGAAAAAGTACGTCGGTGGAGAAACGTGGGGCCCACGAGGGTGGAGGGCGCGCCCAGGGGGGAAGGCGCGCCCTCCTACCTCGTGCCTTCCTGGTTGATGTCTGGACGTAGGGTCCAAGTCCCCTGGATCACGTTTGTTCCAAAAATCACGTTCCCAAAGGTTTCATTCCGTTTGGACTCTGTTTGATATTCTTTTTCTGCGAAACTCTGAAATAGGCAAAAAACAGCAATTCTGGGCTGGGCCTCCGGTTAATAGGTTAGTCCCAAAAATAATATAAAAGTGTATAATAAAGCCCATTAACGTCCAAAACAGAATATAATATAGCATGGAATAATAAAAAATTATAGATACGTTGGAGACGTATCAAGCATCCCCAAGCTTAATTCCTGCTCGTCCTCGAGTAGGTAAATGATAAAAACAGAATTTTTGATGTGGAATGCTACTTGGCATAATTTCAATGTAATTCTCTTAATTTTGGTATGAATATTCAGATACGAAAGGTTCAAGACAAAAGTTTAATATTTACATAAAAAATAATAATACTTCAAGCATACTAACTAAGCAATTATGTCTTCTCAAAATAACATGGCCAAAGAAAGTTATCCCTACAAAATCATATAGTCTGGCTATGCTCTATCTTCACCACACAAAGTATTTAAATCATGCACAACCCCGATGACAAGCCAAGCAATTGTTTCATACTTTTGGTCTTCTCAAACTTTTTCAATCTTCACGCAATACATGAGCGTGAGCCATGGACATAGCACTATATGTGGAATAGAATGGTGGTTGTGGAGGAGACAAAAAAGGAGAAGATAGTCTCACATCAACTAGGCCTATCAACGGGCTATGGAGATGCCCATTAATAGATATCAATGTGAGTGAGTAGGGATTGCCATGCAACGGATGCACTAGAGCTATAAGTATATGAAAGCTCAACAAAAGAAACTAAGTGGGTGTGCATCCAACTCGCTTGCTGACGAAGACCTAGGGCATTTTGAGGAGGTCCATCATTGGAATATACATGCCAAGTTCTATAATGAAAAATTCCCACTAGTATATGAAAGTGATATCATAGGAGACTCTCTATCATGAAGACCATGGTGCTACTTTGAAGCACAAGTGTGGTAAAAGGATAGTAACATTGTCCCTTCTCTCTTTTCTCTCATTTTTTTATTTGGGCCTTTCCCTTTTTTATGGCCTCTTTTTTTTTGTCCGGAGTCTCATCCCGACTTATGGGGGAATCATAGTCTCCATCATCCTTTCCTCACTTGGGACAATGCTCTAAGAATGATGATCATCAAACTTTTATTTTCTTACAACTCAACAATTACAACTCAATACTTAGAACAAAATATGACTCTATGTGAATGCCTCCGGCGGTCTACCGGGATATGCAATGAATCAAGAGTGACATGTATGAAAGAATTATGAACAGTGGCTTTGCCACAAATACAATGTCAACTACATGATCATGCAAAGCAATATTACAATGATGGAGCGTGTCATAATAAACTGAACGGTGGTAAGTTGCATGGCAATATATCTCGGAATGGCTGTGGAAATGCCATGATAGGTAGGTATGGTGGCTGTTTTGAGGAAGGTATATGGTGGGTGTATGATACCGGCGAAAAGTGTGCGGTAGTAGAGAGGCTAGCAATGGTGGAAGGAAGAAAGTGTGTATAATCCATGGACTCAACATTAATCATAAAGAACTCATATACTTATTGCAAAAATTTACAAGTTATCAAAGCAAAGTATTACGCGCATGCTCCTAGGGGGATAGATTGGTAGGAAAAGACCATCGCTCGTCCCCGGCCGCCACTCATAAGGAAGACAATCAATAAATAAATCATGCTCCGACTTCATCACATAACGGTTCACCATACGTGCATGGTACGGGAATCACAAACTTTAACACAAGTATTTCTCAAATTCAAAACTACTCAACTAGCATGGCTCTAATATCACCATCTTAATATCTCAAAACAATTATCAAGTATCAAACTTCTCCTACTATTCAACACACTCATAAGAATTTTTTTACTAATCATGAATGCCTATCATAATTAAAGAAAATTACCATGCTGTATTGTAGGACTCTCAAAATAATCTAAGTGAAGCATGAGAGAACAATAGTTTCTATAAAACAAATCCTCCACCGTGCTCTAAAAGATATAAGTGAAGTACTAGAGCAAAAACTATATAACTCAAAAGATATAAGTGAAGCACATAGAGAATTCTAACAATTTCCGAATCAAGTGTGTCTCTATCAAAAGGTGTGTACAGAAAGGATGATTGTGGAAAACTAAAAAATAAAGACTCAAATAATACAAGACGCTCCAAGAAAAACACTTATCATGTGGTGAATAAAAATATAGCTCCAAGTAAAGTTATCGATGGAAGTAGACGAAAGAGGGGATGCCTTCCGGGGCATCCCCAAGCATTGGCTTTTTGGTGTCCTTAGATTATATTTGAGTGCCATGGGAATCCCCAAGCTTAGGCTCTTGCCACTCCTTGTTCCATAATCCATCAAATATTTCACCCAAAACTTGAAAACTTCACAACACAAAACTCAACAGAAAATCTCGTGAGCTCCGTTAGCGAAAGAAAACAAAACACCAGTTCAAGGTACTGTAATGAAATCATTATTTATTTATATTGGTGTTAAACATATTGTATTCCAACTTCTCTATGGTTTATAAACTATTTTACTAGCCATAGATTCATCAAAATAAGCAAACAACAGACGAAAAACTGAATCTGTCAAAAACAGAACAGTCTGTAGTAATCTGTAACTAACGCAAACTTCTGGAACTCCAAAAATTCAGAAAAAATAGGAAGGCCTATAAAATACTTTTATTGATCAGCATAAATTGGAATCAATATTTTATCACGTTCTTGTGATTTTTAACAATTATTTTCGTGAACTGAAAGTTTCTGGAATTTTCAGCAAGATCAAATAACTATCATCCAAGAAGATCCTATAGGTTAAACTTGGCACACACACTAATTAAAACATAAAAACACATCTAAACAGAGGCTAGATCAAATATTTATTCCTGAACAGAAGCAAAAAGCAAAAAAACTACAAAATAAAATTGGGTTACCTCCCAACAAGCGCTATCGTTTAACGCCCCTAGCTAGGCATAAAGCAAGGATAGATCTAGGTATTGCCATCTTTGGTTGGCAATCCATAAGTGGCTCTCATAATAGATTCATAAGGTAATTTTATTTTATTTCTAGGGAAGTGTTCCATGCCTTTTTTTAATGGAAATTGAAATATAATATTCCCTTCCTTCATATCAATAATTGCACCAATCGTTCTAAGGAAAGGTCTACCAAGAATAATAGGACATGAAGGATTGCAATCTATGTCAAGTACAATAAAACCTAAGGGCACATAGTTCCTATTTGCAACAATAAGAACATCATTAATTCTTCCCATAGGTTTCTTAATGGTGGAATCCGCAAGGTGCAAGTTTAAAGAACAATCATCAAATTCACGGAATCCTAGCAAATCACACAAAGTTTTTGGAATCGTGGAAACAGTAGGACCCAAATCACAAAAGAATAGAATTCATGATCTTTAATTTTAATTTTAATAGTAGGTTCCCACTCATCATAAAGTTTTCTAGGGATAGAAACTTCCAACTCAAGTTTTTCTTCATAAGATTGCATCAAAGCATCAACGATATGTTTAGTAAAAGCTTTATTTTGACTATAAGCGTGTGGAGAATTTAGCACGGATTGCAACAAGGAAATACAATCTATCAAAGAGCAATTATGATAATTAAATTCCTTGAAATAAAAAATAGTGGGTTCATTAATACCTAGAGTTTTGATCTCTTCAATCCCACTTTTATCAATTTTAGCATCAAGATCTAAAAACTCCGAAATTTTGGAACGCCTTCTAGGTAAAGGTAGATCATATTCAGTCCCATCATTATTAAGATTCATATTGCAAAACAAATATTTAATAGGGTAACAATAAATAACTTTTAGATCTTCATCTTTATTTTCATAGAAACTAGAAGAACACGCTTTCACAAAGCAATCTTTCTTAGCATGCATCCTAGCGGTTCTTTCTTTGCACTCATCAATGGAAATTCTCATGGATTTGAGAGACTCGTTGATATCATGCTTAGGTGGAATAGATCTAAGTTTCAAAGAATCAACATCAAGAGAAATTCTATCAACGTTCCTAGCCAATTCATCAACTTTAAGCAATTTTTCTTCAAGCAAAGCATTGAAATTCTTTTGCAAATTCATAAACTCTTTAACACTAGTCTCAAATTCATAGGGCATCTTACTAAAATTTCCATAAGAATTGTTGTAGGAATTACCATAATTATTAGAGGAATTACTAGGGTACGGCCTAGGATTAAAGTTTCCTCTATATGCGTTGTTACCAAAATTATTCCTACCAAAAAAATTCACATCCATAGATTCATTATTATTCTCAATCAAAGTAGACAAAGGCATATCATTAGGATCAGAAGAAACACTTTTATTTGAAAATAATTTCATAAGTTCATCCATCTTTCCACTCAAAACATTGATTTCTTCTATCGCATGCACTCTTTTATTAGTGGATCTTTCGGTGTGCCATTGAGAATAATTAACCATAATATTATCTAGGAGTTTAGTAGCTTCTCCTAAAGTGATTTCCATAAAAGTGCCTCCCGAGGCCGAATATAAAAGATTTCTAGAAGCAAAATTCAATCCGGCATAAATTTTTTGTATAATCATCCACAAATTCAAACCATGTGTAGGGCAATTACGTATCATTAATTTCATCCTCTCCCAAGCTTGTGCAACATGTTCATGATCAAGTTGCTTAAAATTCATAATATCATTTCTAAGAGAGATAATCTTAGCTGGAGGAAAATACTTAGAGATAAAAGCATCTTTGCACTTATTCCAAGAATCAATACTATTTTTAGGCAAAGAAGAAAACCAAGCTTTAGCACGATCTCTAAGTGAAAAAGGAAATAGCTTCAATTTAATAATATCATTGTCCACATATTTCTTCTTTTGCATATCACACGAATCAATGAAGCTATTTAGATGGATAGCGCCATCTCCACTAGGAAGGCCGGCGAATTGATCTTTCATGACAAGATTCAATAAAGCAGTATTGATTTCACAAGATTCAGTATCGGTAAGAGGAGCAATCGGAGTGCTAAGAAAATCATTGTTGTTGGTATTGGTAAAGTCACACAATTTAGTATTATCTTGAGCCAGCGTGACAAGCAAGCAATCCAACACATGAGCAAACAAGAAGCGAGCGAAAAAGAAGCGAACGGAAAAGAGAGGGCGAATAAAATCGCAAGGGTGAAGTGGGGGAGAGGAAAACAAGAGGCAAATGGCAAATAATGTAATGCGGGAGATAAGGGTTTGTGATGGGTACTTGGTATGTTGACTTTTTCGTAGACTCCCCGGCAACAGCGCCAGAAATCCTTCTTGCTACCTCTTGAGCACTGCGTTAGTTTTCCCTTGAAGAGGAAAGGGTGATGCAGCAAAGTAGCATAAGTATTTCCCTCAGTTTTTGAGAACCAAGGTATCAATCCAGTAGGAGGCCACGCACGAATCCCTCGCACCTACACAAACAAATAAATCCTCGCAACCAACGCAATAAAGGGGTTGTCAATCCCTTCACGATCACTTACGAGAGAGAGAGAGATCTGATAGATATGATAAGATAATATTTTTGGTATTTTTGTGATAAAGATGCATAGTAAAGAAAGCAAAATAAAAACAGCGCCAGAAATAGCTTGTTGACGGAAGATTAAATATGATGGAAAATAGACCCGGGGGCCATAGGTTTCACTAGTGGCTTCTCTCATGAGCATAAGTATTACGGTGGGTGAACAAATTACTGTTGAGCAATTGATAGAATTGAGCATAGTTATGAGAATATCTAGGTATGATCATGTATATAGGCATCACGTCCAAAACAAGTAGACCGACTCCTGCCTACATCTACTACTATTACTCCACACATTGATGTCTACTACGCAACCTTCTTCTTGTAGACGTTGTTGGGCCTCCAAGTGCAGAGGTTTGTAGGACAGTAGCAAATTTCCCTCAAGTGGGTGACCAAAGGTTTATCAATCCGTGGGAGGCGTAGGATGAATATGGTCTCTCTCAAACAACCCTGCAACCAAATAACTAAGAGTCTCTTGTGTCCCTAACACACCCAATACAATGGTAAATTGTATAGGTGCACTAGTTCGGCGAAGAGATGGTGATACAAGTGCAATATGGATGGTAGATATAGGTTTTTGTAATCTGAAAATATAAAAACAGCAAGGTAACAAGAGATAAAAGTGAGCGTAAATGGTATTGCAATGCTAGAAAACAAGGCCTAGGGTTCATACTTTCACTAGTGCAAGTTCTCTCAACAATAATAACATAATTGGATCATATAACTATCCCTCAACATGCAACAAAGAGTTACTCCAAAGTCACTAATAGCGGAGAACAAACGAAGAGATTATGGTAGGGTACAAAACCACCTCAAAGTTATTATTTCCAATCAATCCGATGGGCTATTCCTATAAGTGTCACAAACAGCCCTAGAATTCGTACTAGAATAACACCTTAAGACACAAATAGACCAAAACCCTAATGTCACCTAGATACTCCAATGTCACCTCAAGTATCCGTGGGTATGATTATACGATATGCATCACACAATCTCAGATTCATCTATTCAACCAACACATAGAACCTCAAAGAGTGCCCCAAAGTTTCTACCAGAGAATCAAGACAAAAACGTGTGCCAACCCCTATGCATAGGTTCATGGGCGGAACCCGCAAGTTGATCACCAAAACATACATCAAGTGAATCACGTGATATCCCCTTGTCACCACAGATACGCACGGCAAGACATACATCAAGTGTTCTCAAATCATTAAAGACTCAATCCGATAAGATAACTTCAAAGGGAAAACTCAATCCATTACAAGAGAGTAGAGGGGGAGAAGCAACATAAGATCCAACTATAATAGCAAAGCTCGCAATACATCAAGATCGTGCCAAATCAAGAACACGAGAGACAGAGAGATCACACACATAGCTACTGATACATACCCTCAGCCCCGAGTGTGAACTACTCCCTCCTCGTCATGGAGAGCGCCGGGATGATGAAGATGGCCACTGGTGAAGGTTCCCCCCTCCGGCAGGGTGCCGGAACAGTATCCCAATTGACTTTTGGTGGCTACAGAGGCTTGCGGCGATGGAACTCCTGATCTATTCTCTTCTCCGGAAGTTTCAGGGTACGTGGGTATATATGGGTGAAAGAAGTACGTCGGTGGACCTCCGGGCTGTCCATGAGGCAGGGGGGCGCGCCCTAGGGGGTGGGCGCGCCCCCCACCCTCGTGGGCAGCCCGGGACTCCTCTAGCGTGCACTCCAAGTTTTTCCGGTAGCTTTCATTCCAAAAATAACTTCTCCAGTTGATTTCATTCCGTTTCGACTCCGTTTGATATTCCTTTTCTTCGAAACACTGAAATAGGCAAAAAAACAGCAATTCTTGCCTAGGCCTCCGGTTAATACGTTAGTCCCAAAAATAATATAAAAGTGGATAATAAAGCATGGAGAAATAAAAAATTATAGATATGTTGGAGACGTATCAGCATCCCCATGCTTAATTCCTGCTCGTCCTCGAGTAGGTAAATGATAAAAAAGATAATTTTTGATGTGGAATGCTACTTGGCATAATTTCAATGTAATTCTTGTTAATTGTGGTATGAATATTCAGATCCATAAGATTCAAGACAAAAGTTTAATATTGACATAAAAATAATAATACTTCAAGCATACTAACAAAGCAATTATGTCTTCTCAAAATAACATGGCCAAAGAAAGTTCATCCCTAAAAAATCATATAGTCTGGCTATGCTCTATCTTCACCACACAAAGTATTTAAATCATGCACAACCCCGATGACAAGCCAAGAAATTGTTTCATACTTTTGACATTCTCAAAACTTTTTCAATCTTCACGCAATACATGAGCGTGAGCCATGGATATAGCACTATATGTGGAATAGAATGGTGGTTGTGGAGAAGACAAAAAGAGGGAAGATAGTCTCACATCAACTAGGCATATCAACGGGCTATGGAGATGCCCATCAATAGATATCAATGTGAGTGAGTAGGGATTGCCATGCAGCGGATGCACTAGAGCTATAAGTATACCAAAGCTCAACAAAAGAAACTAAGTGGGTGTGCATCCAACTCGCTTTCTCACGAAGACCTAGGGCATTTTGAGGAAGCCCATCATTGGAATATACAAGCCAAGTTCTATAATGAAAAATTCCCACTAGCATATGAAAGTGACAACATAGGAGACTCTCTATCATGAAGATCATTGTGCTACTTTGAAGCACAAGTGTGGTAAAAGGATAGTAGCATTGTCCCTTCTCTCTTTTTCTCTCATTTTTTATTTTTTTATTTGGGCCTTTCTCTTTTTTTGCCTCTTTTTTTCTCTTTTTTTTATTTTTTGTCCGGAGTCTCATCCTGACTTGTGGTGGAATCATAGTCTCCATCATTCTTTCCTCACTTGGGACAATGCTCTAATAATTATGATCATCACACTTTTATTTACTTACAACTCATGAATTACAACTCGATTCTTAGAACAAAATATGACTCTATATGAATGCCTCCGGCGGTGTACCGGGATATGCAATGACTCATGAGTGACATGTATGAAAGAATTATGAACGGTGGCTTTGCCACAAATACGATGTCAACTACATGATCATGCAAAGCAATATGACAATGATGGAGCGTGTCATAATAAACGGAATGGTGGAAATTGCATGGCAATATATCTCGGAATGGCTATGGAAATGCCATGATAGGTAGGTATGGTGGCTGTTTTGAGGAAGGTTTATGGTGGGTGTATGATACAGGCGAAAAGTGCGTGGTTTTAGAGAGGCTAGCAATGGTGGAAGGAAGAAGAGTGCGTATAATCCATGGACTCAACATTAGTCATAAAGAACTCATATACTTATTGCAAAAATCTACAAGTTATCAAAGCAAATTATTACACGCATGCTCCTAGGGGGATAGATTGGTAGGAAAAGACCATCGCTCGTCCCCGACCGCCACTCATAAGGAAGACAATCAATAAATAAATCATGCTCCGACTTCATCACATAACGGTTCACCATACGTGCATGCTACGGGAATCACAAACTTTAACTCAAGTATTTCTCAAATTCACAACTACTCAACTAGCATGACTCTAATATCACTATCTTTATATCTCAAAACAATTATCAAGCATCAAACTTTTCTTAGTATTCAACACACTCATAAGAATTCTTATAAATCTTTTATGCTTAGCATATTAGGATTACTTAGGCAAATTTCCATGCTATTTAAGACTCTCAAAATAATATAAGTGAAGCATGAGAGTTCATATATTTCTTCAAATAAAACCACCATTTTTCTAAAAGGTATAAGTGAAGCACTAGAGCAAACGACAAACTACTCCAAAAGATATAAGTGAAGATCGATGAGTAGTCGAATAATTATACAACTATGTGAAGACTCTCCTCTTTTAATAATTTCAGATCTTGGTATTTTATTCAAACAGAAAGCAAAGCTAAAGAAAATAAAAGACGCTCCAATTAAAACACATATCATGTGGTGAATAAAAATATAGCTCCAAGTAAAGTTACCGATGAACGAAGATGAAAGAGGGGATGCCTTCCTGGGCATCCCCAAGCTTAGATGCTTGGTTATCCTTTAATATTACCTTGGGGTTCCTTGCGAATCCCCAAGCTTAGGCTCTTGCCACTCCTTATTCCATAGCCCATCGAATCTTTACCCAAAACTTGAAAACTTCACAACACAAAACTTAACAGAAAACTCGTAAGCTCCGTTAGCGAAAGAAAACAAAACACCACTTCAAGGTACTGTAATGAACTCATTACTTATTTATATTGGTGTTAAACCTACTGTATTCCAACTTCTCTATGGTTTATAAACTATTTTACTAGCCATAGAGTCATCAAAATGAGCAAACAACACACGAAAAACAGAATCTGTCAAAAACAGAACAGTCTGTAGTTATATGTAACTAACGCAAACTTCTACAACTCCAAAAATTCTAAAATAAATTGGTGGACCTGAGGAATTTGTTTAGTAATCATCTTCAAAAATAATCAACTAAATAGCACTCTCCAGTAAAAAGTTGAAGCTAATCTCGTGAGCACTAAAGTTTCTGTTTTTTACAGCATGACCATAAAGACTTACCCAAGTCTTCCCAAAGGTTCTACTTGGCACAAACACTAATTAAAACATAAAACCACATATAAACAGAAGCTAGATGGATTATTTATTACTAAACATAACCAAAAAGCAAGAAACTAAAATAAAATTGGGTTGCCTCCCAACAAGCGCTAACGTTTAACGCCCCTAGCTAGGCATGATGATTTCAATGATGCTCACATAAAAGATAAGAATTGAAACATAAAGAGAGCATCATGAAGAATATGACTAGCACATTTGAGTCTAACCCACTTCCTATTCATAGAGATTTTTTGAGCAAACAACTTATGGGAACAATAATCAACTAGCATAGGAAGGTAAAACAAGCATAACTTCAAGATTTTAAGCACATAGAGAGGAAACTTGATATTATTGCAATTCCTACAAGCATATGTTCCTCCCTCATAATAATTTTCAGTAGCATCATGAATGAATTCAACAATATAATCAGCACCTAAAGCATTCTTTTCATGATCTACTTGCATAGAAATTTTACTACTCTCCACATAAGAAAAATTCTTCTCATGAATAATAGTGGGAACAAACTCAACAAAATAGCTATCATGTGATTAAAAATTAAGATCAAGATGACAAGTTTCATGGTTATCATTATTCTTTATAGCATACGTGTCGTCACAATAATCATCATAGATAGGGGGCATGCTTTCATCATAGTAAATTTGCTCGTCAAAGCTTGCGGGACAAAAAATATCATCTTCATCAAACATAGCTTCCCCAAGCTTGTGGCTTTGCATATCATTAGCATCATGGATATGTAAGGAATTTATACTAACAAAATTGCAATCATGCTCATCATTCACATATTTTATGCGAAGCATTCTACGTAATTCTTCTTCTAGCACTTGAGCACAATTTTCCTTTCCATTATTCTCACAAAAGACATTAAAAAGATGAAGCGTATGAGACAAACTCAATTCCATTTTTTTGTAGTTTTCTTTTATAAACTAAACTAGTGCTAAAACAAGAAACAAAAAGATTCGATTGCAAGATCTAAAGATATACCTTCAAGCACTCACCTCTCCGGCAACGGCGCCAGAAAAGAGCTTAGTTGACGGGGTGTGAGTGCCGCTTACCTAGCCTCCACGGCAACGGCGCCAGAAACTGCTTGATGTCTACTACGCAACCTTCTTCTTGTTGATGTTGTTGGGCCTCCAAGTGCAGAGGTTTGTAGGACAGTAGCAAATTTCCCTCAAGTGGATGACCTAAGGTTTATCAATCCGTGGGAGGCGTAGGATGAAGATGGTCTCTCTCAAACAACCCTGCAACCAAATAACAAAGAGTCTCTTGTGTCCCCAACACACCCAATACAATGGTAAATTGTATAGGTGCACTAGTTCGGCAAAGAGATGGTGATACAAGTGCAATATGGATGGTAGATATAGGTTTTTGTAATCTGAAAATATAAAAACAGAAAGGTAACAAGTGATAAAAGTGAGCGTAAACAGTATTGCAATGCTAGGAAACAAGGCCTAGGGTTCATACTTTCACTAGTGCAAGTTCTCTCAACAATAATAACATAATTGGATCATATAACTATCCCTCAACATGCAACAAAGAGTCACTCCAAAGTCACTAATAGCAGAGAACAAACGAAGAGATTATGGTAGGGTACGGAACCACCTCAAAGTTATTCTTTCCAATCAATCCGATGGGCTATTCCTATAAGTGTCACAAACAACCCTAGAATTCGTACTAGAATAACACCTTAAGACACAAATCAACCAAAACCCTAATGTCACCTAGATACTCCAATGTCACCTCAAGTGTCCGTGGGTATGATTATACGATATGCATCACACAATCTCAGATTCATCTATTCAACCAACACATAGAACCTCAAAGAGTTCCCCAAACTTTCGGAGAATCAAGATGAAAACGTGTGCCAACCCCTATGCATAGGTTCATAGGCGGAACCCGCAAGTTGATCACCAAAACATACATCAAGTGAATCACGTGATATCCCGTTGCCACCACAGATACGCACGGCAAGACATACATCAAGTGTTCTCAAATCATTAAAGACTCAATCTGATAAGATAACTTCAAAGGGAAAACTCAATCCATTACAAGAGAGTAGAGGGGGAGAAGCAACATAAGATCCAACTATAATAGCAAAGCTCGCGATACATCAAGATCATGCCAAATCAAGAACACGAGAGAGAGAGAGAGAGAGAGAGAGAGAGAGAGAGAAGAAACACATAGCTACTGGTACATACCCTCAGCCTCGAGGGTGAACTACTCCCTCCTCGTCATGGAGAGCGCCAGGATGATGAAGATGGCCACCGGTGAAGGTTCCCCCCTCTGGCAGGGTGCCGGAATAGGGTCTCGATTGACTTTTGGTGGCTACAGAGGCTTGCGGCGGCGGAACTCCCGATCTATTCTCTTCTCCGGAAGTTTTAGGGTACGTGGGTATATATGGGTGAAAGAAGTACGTCGGTGGACCTCCGGGCTGTCCACGAGGCAGGGGGGCACGCCCTAGGGGGGTGGGCATGCCCCTACCCTTGTGGGAAGCCCGGGACTCCCCTGGCGTGCACTCCAAGTTTTTCTGGTAGCTTTCCTTCCAAACATAACTTCTCCAGTTGATTTCATTCCGTTTCGACTCCGTTTGATATTCCTTTTCTTCGAAACACTGAAATAGGCAAAAAACAACAAGTCTGGGCTGGGCCTCCGGTTAATAGGTTAGTCCCAAAAATAATATAAAAGTGGATAATAAAGCCCAATATTGTCTAAAACAGTAGATAATATAGCATGGAGCAATCGAAATTATAGATACGTTGGAGACGTATCACACATCGACCGCTATCCAGCATGCATCTAGAGTATTAAGTTCATAAGAACAGAGTTACGCTTTAAGTAAGATGACATGATGTAGTGGGATAAACTCATGCAATATGATATAAACCCCATCTTGTTATCATTGATGGCAACAATACAATACGTGCCTTGCTGCCCCTACTGTCACTGGGAAAGGACACCGCAAGATTGAACCCAAAGCTAAGCACTTCTCCCATTGCAAGAAAGATCAATCTAGTAGGCCAAACCAAACTGTTAATTCGAAGAGACTTGCAAAGATAACCAATCATACATAAAAGAATTCAGAGAAGATTCAAATATTGTTCATAGATAAACTTGATCATAAACCCACAATTCACCGGTCTCAACAAACGCACCGCAAAAGAAGATTACATCGAATAGATCTCCACAAGAGAGGGGGAGAACATTGTATTGAGATCCAAAAAGAGAGAAGAAGCCATCTAGCTAATAACTATGGACCCGAAGGTCTGAGGTAAACTACTCACACATCATCGGAGAGGCTATGGTGTTGATGTAGAAGCCCTCCATGATCGATGCCCCCTCCGACAGAGCTCCGGAAAAAGGCCCCAAGATGGGATCTCACGGGCATGAAGGTTGCGGCGGTGGAATTAGGTTTTGACTCCGTGATCCGTAGTTTGGGGGTGCGTGAGGTATATATAGGAGGAAGAAGTACGTCGGTGGAGCAACATGGGGCCCACGAGGGTGGAGGGCACGCCCAGGGGGGTAGGCGCGCCCCCTACCTTGTGCCTTCCTGGTTGATGTCTTGACGTAGGGTCCAAGTCCTCTGGGTCACGTTCGTTCCGAAAATCACGTTCCCGAAGGTTTCATTCCATTTGGACTCCGTTTGATTTTCTTTTTCTGCGAAACTCTGAAATAGTCAAAAAACAACAATTCTGGGCTGGGCCTCCGGTTAATAGGTTAGTCCCAAAAATAATATAAAAGTGTATAATAAAGCCCATTAATGTCCAAAACAGAATATAATATAGCATGGAATAATAAAAAATTATAGATAGGTTGGAGACGTATCAGAGGTTCATTGAGAATTTCTCGACGATTGCAAAGCCTATGACGGAGTTGCTAAAGAAGGACACCAAGTTCAAATGGACTGAGGAATGTGAGGCCAGTTTTCAGGAGTTGAAGAAATGCTTGGTTACAGCTCCAGCGTTGATTCTGCAAGATCAACGCAAGGATTATCAAGTGTATTGCGACGCTTCTCGTCGAGGACTTGGAGCAGTATTTATGCAAGAGGGAAGAGTTGTCTCATATGCCTCACGACAGCTTAAACCCCATCAGTTGAATTATGCTACCCATGTTTTGGAGTTAGCAGCCATAGTGCATGCACTGAAGACATGGAGACATTTTCTCATCGGAAACCATTGTGAGGTGTACACGGATCACAAGAGTTTGAAGTATATCTTCACGCAGAAGGTGTTGAATCTCAGGCAGAGGAGATGGTTAGAGCTCATTAAGGATTATGATATGAAGTTGCATTATCATCCCAGAAAGGCTAACGTACTAGCCGATGCGTTGAGCCGCAAGAGTCATGTCAATACACTCATGACCGCAGGATTACCCAAGGAGTTAGTAGAGGATCTTCGTGAGCTATGTTTGGAAATAGTTCCGAGAGGTTTTGTAACCGCACTGGATATTCAGTCAACTTTGATGGATAAGATCCGAGAAGCTCAGATGACGGACAGGGAGATTGCCGAGATAAAGGAAAGAATGAGCAAAGGAAAGGCTAAAGGATTTCGTGAGGATGAGCACGATACCATATGGATTGAGGACCGTGTTTATGTGCCTAATGATCCGGAGATCAGGAAGTTGATTCTGCAGGAGGCACATGATTCGCCGTATTCGATTCACCCAGGAAATACCAAGATGTATCTAGATTTGAGGGATAGTTTCTGGTGGACCGGAATGAAGAAGGACATTGCGGAGTATGTAGCAATTTGTGATGTATGTCAAAGAGTGAAGTCAGAACATCAGAAGCCAGCTGGATTGTTACCGCCATTGCCCATACCCAAATGGAGGTGGGATAAACTAGGTGTCGGTGTCAAAACCGGCGGATCTCGGGTAGGGGGTCCCGAACTGTGCGTCTAGGCGGATGGTAACAGGAGACAAGGGACACGATGTTTTACCCAGGTTCGGGCCCTCTTGATGGAGGTAAAACCCTACGTCCTGCTTGATTAATATTGATGATGTGTGTTACAAGAGTGGATCTACCACGAGATCAAAGAGGCTAAACCCTAGAAGCTAGCCTATGGTATGATTGATGTTCGTCCTATGGACTACAGCCGTCCGGTTTATATAGACACCGGAGAGGGCTAGGGTTACACAAAGTCGGTTACAAAGGTAGGAGATCTACATATCCAGATCGCCAAGCTTGCCTTCCACGCCAAGGAAAGTCCCATCCGGACACGGGATGAAGTCTTCAATCTTGTATCTTCATAGTCCCGAGTCCGCCGATGATGATAGTTCGCTATCCGGACACCCCTAGTCCGAACTCCTCGGTAGCCCTGAACCAGGCTTCAATGACGACGAGTCCGCGCGCATGTTGTCTTCGCATTGTAAGGCGGGTTCTTCCTCGAATAATTTATAGAAGATTGTGAACACCAGGATAGTGTCCGCTCGCAAAGATAAATTCCACGTACCACCGTAGAGATAATAATATTACACAAGTTCAATCTGCTGACGTATTTAGTGGCGTGACGTCATGCCATTACCAAGCATTTACTCGTTTTTATTGTTCCACCTCAGCGTGTTTAGCGAGGCGGTTTCCTTGGCACGTCTTATCAAAGCGTAGATCGTGCCCCCTTATTCCGGGATTCTCATCAATACGGACGTGGGTAACCCAACCATGCCCGTTGGCCTGCCTTCTCTATCCAAGGGGAGTCCTAATCGACCACGGGGTGGGCTCTTGGTATTCAAGCTCTTTATGATGAGACCAAGGCCCTCTTCTTCTTACACCCTCCATCGAGTTAGCCTCGCGCCGAGTTCCAACACCCAAAGCTTCAGATTCAGCGCCGGACTTCCGACGATGTCCGCTCCGACCAAAGACGACCGATGGATGTCTTCCTCCATCACGAAGAAGATGTGCTAAAGCTGCGAGACGCCGGTATCTAACCGGCGAGATCTCGCATAGGCTGCCTGCTCGTGGCAGGTCATTCCCACTCCTGAGCCCGGCGAGAACGTGGTGTTCGTGTCCCACTTCCTTCGGGTTTAGGCTTCCGACGGACCCCTTTGTGCGGGGGCTCATGTTTTATTATGGGCTTGATTTCCATGACTTGCATCCGAGTCCATCCTCCATATCTCGTCATTCATTGTCGATGTGAGGCCTTCCTCCATATTACCCCCACTTTGGATTGTGGCTCAAGACCTTCAAGGTGGAGCCAAAGATGATCAAGGGCAGCAAGCGGAGTGCGGAGGGGCGGTCATAAGCAAATGTGCTGATGCTCCGTGGCCCGAGGGCTCTTTTCAAGAGGAGCTTGGATGGCAACGGAGTGGTTTTATATCACCGCCCTGGGGGCACCAAATGGGCAGCACTCCTCGCCTTCCGCCAGTCCACCACAGCTGGTGGCATCATGGGTCAACAAGGGGCTCGACTGGGGCCGCCCAAGGATGTTCCCTGCTGCAGGGCCGTATTCGAGATCTCCAGGAAAGAGGGATCAATCTGGTTGCAGTGGTGCAGGTTATGGTGATCCGGTGCCTTCAGCCCTGCAAACGTGCCCCCTCCGCCTGTGGGAATTCAATCCGGAGGGACCACGAGCTCTCCAAAATTTTATGGGCACGACGCCCGTGGAGATGTATAAACTGTTCTTCGGATCACAAGGGAAGTGTCCGGACTTGACCGAGGACGCAGGACTAAGCTGCAATCGCCCAGATACTCAAGTAAGTAGTACTGTAACCGGACAAGCTGTTCATTCATTTATTTCATATATATATGCCCTTTAAAGGAGCTGTTTATTGAACAGGAGTGGATAGCCAAGGCAAAGTTAATAAGGTGTCCGGCTCCCCTCCCAGAGACCACGCCGGATCCCATGTTGACCAAGATGTTGAAGGTCGTGCCTTTTGAAGTAGGCGAAGGGGGGAGCGGGGAAGCAACCGCCTCTGCAAAGGAGGATATCAAGGAAGGAGGGATTAAGAGTCCCACCTTCCGATGAGAGAAGAGGACCGCTTCGGAAGATCCGGAGGTCAAGGCCTCAAAGAGGGGGAAGGAATCTTCGGCAGAGAGTCCGGCGCTGGGAAGTAACCCAGCCGCATTATTTCCCCAAGGGATCAGCCCTCCACCAGCCGTAAGTAAAAAGAAGGGTCTTGTAAATAAGGAACATCCTGTATTTATTCATGAGGATAACCAAATTGTACCTTGTAGTTCGGACTTCAGCCCTTCTCAATGAGCTCGTCTTGAGGAATCTTCTTCGGAGATGATGGAGAGCGAAACGCCTCCACCTGTCGCACCCTCATGTGAGGCGGACGACCCGGAGGTGTCGTCGCGGAGGGTTCCCCCAAGTCCGGCGGGGCCGGAAGGTCCAGCGCCAAGTGGCGTGCGGTCGGAGGAGCTGAAGGATCTGCTCGGGCGAGCGACTATTTCAGAGGATCACAGTGCTCTAATGGGTACGGTGATTGAAAGAATTGCATCCGCGGAGAGCGGATTGCATGAAGCCGTCAGAAGCTCACTGATGGGGTTTGAGGTACGCAAAAATGATGCATCTTCTGACAGCTATGCATATAAAATGCGCCCTGTATAGATAGTAGCCCCTGAGACTTGGTATGTTGTCAAAATTGACAATGTGTCGAGGCTCAAATTCTCAGTTATAACATATCGCCGCTCCTGAACAGGTGGCGGGGCGTCCGGAGGCCAGCCGGACTGCTGAATATGCCGAACTAAAGCGGCAACTTGACGAGGCGGATGCGGACATCGCGCTGGTCAATAAACGGTTTGACGAGTAACAAGGTATGTGACCTCTATGCAGACACCTTGTAAGGGAGCTTGACGCCCATGTCTTACTGTTTGTATGCTTAATGCAGATGGTGCCGCTGCCGTGGAGGAGCTGCGGGCAAAACTCGCCCGAGCTAAAGAGCAAGCCAGAATTAGTAATGCGGCCGCTGTAAAGGCGGCCGAAGAGCTAGAAGCTGAACGGGCTGCTCACTGCCGAAGCAAAGAGGAGATGGCCGATATGGCCAAAAAGTTAAGGAATACTACCGATCGCTGCGTGGTTCTTGAAAAGGAACGTCAAGCGGAACAAGAGGGCCTAAAGAAGACCGCCGCCGAATCCAAGAATGCCCAATCGGCTTTGAGAGCTGCCAAGGAGGAGCTGAGTCAGGCGGGCAATTGCGGCTGGAAAACCGTTTACGCTGGAGGAAATATAGATCCAAAGTATGCTTAGTTGGATAAATTGTGGAGTTCAGAGGATGCTTATCTCGACTTGGCGGCGAAGCGCCAGGACGCGCTTGAGCACTTCCGGGCCGAAGGGGCGAGAAGGAAGAGCTATATTGGTTGCAATTCCATAGTCCGGGCGTCCTCTGCCGCTAACCGATCGGTTGGCCGAATGGGCCGAGCTGAATCAATTGTCCGGATTTGCCATGAAGCATGTCTTGACTCACTTGTGGCCGAACGGACCCCAGCCGAAGAGCTATTTTGGTTTAGTGCAGCAGTTTCTTGGTGCGGCACCGAGTATCGACGCAATGAAGCGATCGGCGTGTATTGAGGGAGCGCGGATGGCTCTTGCCCGTGTCAAGACATACTGGGCAGAGATGAAGGCCACTGACGTTGCATCCCGTGATTGGACAGAGGCCGAGTACCTGCCGAGCACTACTTTGAAGAAGTCCTGCCGGGCGCTCGTTTAATAGAGACGCAGTGCTCGAAGGATATTATGTTTAAATGACATGTATGATTTGTGAAAACAATGTTTCAATGTAATATAAGTGCTTTTTATACTTGTCCGTTCAAGTAGTAAACTACTCCCTGTGCGGCCGTTTATGTATATGTGTATATAACCTGAAAGATGGCAGTCCTTGGCTTCAGCCCCCACGCACATAGTGCGGGGGTGTTTGCAAAAAAAAGCGCTTTTTCACACTTAATCCAACGTCTTGGTCCTGTTAAGGAGGTGATAGCGTAGCAAACCAGGCAACCGGACTATAATGCTTTATCACTTTCACTTAGCCATAGGAGTTCGAGGGTGGGGCTACCATATAGCCCCTGGGGGCACCGCACTCTCCCGAATTAGGGGTGCGTATGTGCCTGACCGAAAACCGGTCCTTCGTTAATGAGGAGGAATCCTAAACATTCCTTTGAGTCATCGAGTGGTTGACCAGTCTCTCGCTATATCATGACAGTCAGTTTTCGGCTTTCTCTACTGAGGTGCTCGCCCGGCGAACGGGGCACAATCGCATAGTTCTCCGGTGCCGCATTAGCCGTGAAAGCGGGCGTAAGGCAGCAAAACACGTGAGCCGGGCAACCCAACATTTGACCAAAGACATGATTTGGAGCTGATGCATATAAGGCCTAATTCGAGACGCCGAATACTCCCTAAGGTATTCGGTCTTTATGAAAATGGGCGAATAATGCCCTAAGCCCCAGTGTCTAGGTGCAGCTAAAAATTTCAGTGCGGCCAATGCCAAAGCACCAGCCTCCTCCTCGGTTATATTAAGGAACCGGGGATGTATATCAACAAGAGGCAGTGAAAAAAGGTTTACGCAGGTCTTAATCTGAAAAGAATCCTTGCAACGGGTCCCTCTGCACGTCTGCGCTGTGTCTCTGTTGTGCCATATCTCGGACGGTGTAGCACGTTGTTCATCTGTAAAAGAGAGGAACTTAGTTTAAAGAAAAGGATCATGTGAAAGATGTACTTAATATTAAATAAACAGAGTACGGTTCGAAGAAGTGAATAAAATTGAGCTTTATTGTCTCTTGTTATACATGCATGCGGCCCCTCGTATGGGGGTATGCCGCTAGTAGGCGCCGGACTCGTCTAGCCGTGTCCGGGGTTTGAATGACCAATTCAGGTTCTTTGCCTAGCAGAGCCGGATAGCTGTGGGGCTGTCAAGGCAGTCTCCCGTTCTTCCGTGCTCGAGTAACACTTAATACTTCCTTTTAACGAGATGATGCCGCGTGGACCGGGCATTTTAAGTGTTAGAGATGCATAATGCGGTATTGCGTTAAAGCGGGCGAAAGTTGTACGCCTCAGTAGTGCTTAAGGGCTACTGCTGAATGGGCCGATGGGGAGTGAGCTTTCCGCGATGGGGGTTGTCGGATGAACCGAACACAACCTCTAGTGGTACAGAGCCTGTATAATAAAGAAGGCCTGGCGTCATTCCTTTGAAGGAAGTGCTGCTATAGCGAATTTTGGTAGGTTCTATCCCCATTATGCGGACGGTGTCCTGGTATGGCAGGTGCCGTGCTGTGTGTTATCACATGAAGTGAGTTCACTGTTTTGACTTCTAGTGGAAAGTCTTTTGTTTTCCGGAGTGTTGCTTTTGGGTTTCGTCACTTTCACTTGGTGTGTCGAGCCCCTTGTGTTCGGCGTTAAGTCGGCCGGACTGCTTGAAGACCCAACAATCTCGTGGGTATGGTTTGCGAGCTTCCGGAGGTACCATGTATTTGACACAGTCTATCCGAATCTTGTTTAGGTTGGATAGCTCGTCCTTTATTATCCTTTAGGGCAGTGTTTTGTTGTTCGCCGAGAGCTTTTGAATCCGGCGTTGACTGCCATACTATTTGGGCCATTTTCCTTATTCCGCGCTGATCTTTTCTGCGTCGTGATTTCCCATTCCATCCTTGATTTGGATGTACTGGTCATTTGGTGCTGCATCTAGCCAGCCATTGTCTTCCCCCGCGCATAAGCGGGTCATGAGGCTTGTTAATGCGGCCATTGTTCTTGGCTTTTCTTGGCGAGGTGTCGGCGAGCCATTCGTCTTGGACGTTGTGTTTGAAAGCTGCTAAGGCTTGGCGTCCGGACAGTCGACTATTTGGTTCTTTTAGTAAGGAACCTGTTCGGAATTTCCGGCTGACTCTCCGGCTGTTGAGCTATGTGACTTAGATCGTCTGCGTCCGGGAGGGCGGACGAGGTCCCCTGAAAATTTGCGAAATGCATCCTCGAGCTCTTCCCGGCTTCCAATGGTATTTTCGGGAGGCTCTTAAGCCAATGCTGAGCTGGCCCTTTGAGTTTAAGGGTAAGTATTTTATGGCGTGGAGATCATCTCCTCCGCCATGTGTATGTGGAGGATGTAATCCTCAATCCAGACTCGTGGTCTGTTGTTCCGTCGATGCCTCTATGTTTACGGGTTTGAATCATTTGAAATCCATGATCCAAGACCTCGTCGGTAAAACATAGTGGGTGTGCGGCGCCCCAGATTTGGGTGTGCCGTTGTCTTCAAATGCTCGGCTGGTTGTGTTACTTCGAGTCTTCTTTTTGGCCCATAGATAGACCTGGCGGGTTATCCTTTTCCGAGGATCTTTATGCTGATCGTGTGCGGCTTGTGTGCGGCGCCCTTGTTGCTCTTGGCCCGTCATCCGTCGTCTATCCGCCAGCGGCTTCTTTCTTTTTTTTTGCGGGGCTCTAAGGCCTCCTCGTCAAATTCGGGCAACATCTTGCGCTTGGGTAGCTCTTTGTCCGGTGACTAGTGCCATATTTATCTGCGGTGTTGAGTACTTTGCTCCATCTGATCCTCGAGTGCATCTTCCGCTGTTTTGGGCTTCGCTTGCTTTTTCAGGCTACGCGCAGCGGATGGCATTGAGCCTTTTCTCGGAGGTCATTTTGCTCCAATAGTTTGTCCGGCGTGAGATCGTCCGGATGTTTGTTTTGCCGGGACAGATTGTTTATCCAAGTTGTCTTGTTCGGACGATTGCTCGATAGCTTGTTTGCTGTCCATCGGTTCGCCCTGCTCTATGGCTGGGTCTTTGTTGAGGCGGGACTTTGTTCGGCGTTTACGTTGCCGTTTTGACTGCTTTTCGAGGGATTTATCCTTCGTGGCGTCCCGTTGTTCCTCGTCTTCATTTCCTTTAGGTGTATCCACCATGTATACATCATGGGATGAGGTTGTCCAACATCCTATAGGTGCTGGTTCATTGTTGTCTCCTACATCCTCGTCCATACCGTTGATGTCTTCGGAGTCGAAATCGAGCACGTCGTGTAAGCTTTCGACAGTGGCTATGAAGTGGGTGGTGGGTGGGCATTGAGTTTCTTCATCGTCCGCATCCCAACCTTCCTGTTCAGTAGTCCGCCAGGCTCTCGGGATAAAGAGAGACTTTAGTGAATTCAGGATGTCGCCAAGGGCGAGTCTTTGAAAAGATGTCGCGCCGTGAACTCCATAACGGGTGCCCAATCGGATTCGATTGGTAAGGGCGCGGAGGGTTGAGTCCGGAGAGGAGTCCGGCACCCTAGAGTCGAGGTCTTCGCAGCGACAGGGATGGAGTTCGCTCGATCGCCGAGAGATTAAAGCCCCGAGGCGTGTCCAACCACTCGTCCTCGATCGGGAATCCGCCCGGATTAAGGGTCGGAGCGGATTCGTGCAGCCTCGAGGCTTTGCTCACCGCAGAGCTAGATCATGCCCATCGAGACAAAGGCGGCGGCGCTTGGCTGCGGCTCGAATCCGTCGAAGATCAAGTCTCCGCGGATATCGGCCGTATAGTTTAAACTTCCAAATCTGACTGGCGGCCGGGCGTAGCTTCGATCTGCTCCGGATGGCCAGCGAATTGGCCCGCATGCAAAGCCGCCAACACGAAGATCTATCCGGGAGAAAAGTCTCACCTGGACCGCGTCATTGTTGATGATCAAAGGAGCCATCGGGCCTGTTGGTGACGCGACGAGGAACTCTCAATGAAAGCACCAATGTCGGTGTCAAACCGCGGATCTCGGTAGGGGGTCCCGAATCTGTGCGTCTAGGCGGATGGTAACAGGAGACAAGGGACACGATGTTTTACCTGTGTTCGGGCCCTCTTGATGGAGGTAAAACCCACGCCCCGCTTGATTAATATTGATGATGTGTGTTACAAGAGTGGATCTACCACGAGATCAAAGAGGCTAAACCCTAGAAGCTAGCCTATGGTATGATTGATGTTCGTCCTATGGACTACAGCCGTCCGGTTTATATAGACACCGGAGAGGGCTAGGGTTACACAAAGTCGGTTACAAAGGTAGGAGATCTACATATCCGTATCGCCAAGCCTGCCTTCCACGCCAAGGAAAGTCCCATCCGGACACGGGACGAAGTCTTCAATCTTGTATCTTCATAGTCTTGGAGTCCGGCCGATGATGATAGTTCGGCTATCCGGACACCCCCTAGTCCGGAACTCCCTCACTAGGCATGGACTTTATCACGAGATTGCCCAGGACTCGTTCAGGCTATGACTCGATATAGGTTGTAGTCGATCATTTGACGAAGGTAGCTCATTTCATCCCAGTTAAGACCACTTACACCAGTGCTAAGTTGGCAAAGATATATATGACCAGGATCGTATGTCTGCCTGGAGTTCCGAGGACCATTGTATCAGATAGAGGAACCCAGTTTACCTCAAACTTTTGGAATCAGTTGCATGAGACTTTGGGAACCAGGCTAGAGTTCGGTACAGCTTTTCACCCGCAGACAGATGGACAGACTGAGAGAGTCAATCAGATTCTGGAGGACATGTGGGAGCTTGTGTGCTAGACTATGGATCTAGTTGGGACGACAATTTGCCATATGCAGAGTTCTCTTACAACAACAGCTATCAAGCCAGTTTGAAGATGGCCCCTTTCAAAGCATTGTACGGAAGGAGGTGCAGGACACCGTTGTTGTGGGATGAAGTTGGAGATCGTCAGTTGTTTGGACTAGATTTGATTAAAGAGTCTAAAGAGAAGGTTAAGCTGATACGCGCATAGACTCAAGGTAGCCCAGTCCAGGCAGAAGAGCTATGCGGATTCTAAACGCAAGGAGACAATTTATGAAGTCGGAGACAGAGTGTATTTTCGTGTATCACCACTTCGAGGAGTGAAGCGTTTTGGAGTTAAGGGAATGTTAGCACCACGTTTTGTGGGACCATACAAGGTTTTGGAACATATGGGAGAAGTTTCTTACAAGTTGGAATTGCCCGAAGGATTGTTAGGAGTTCATGATGTGTTCCACGTTTCTCAGTTGAAGAAGTGCCATGCAGAGATGGCTGATATTCCTCTGAGAGATACAGTGCCACTGGAAGCGATTCAGTTGGATAGCGATTTGACTTACGAGGAGAAACCAGTGAAGATTCTCGAGTTTTCCAACCGAGTCACACGCAGTAAGCTTATCAAATTCTACAAAGTTCAGTGGAGCCACCATACCGAGGATGAAGCCACCTGGGAACGAGAGGAAGACATACGGAAAGATCACCCTCACCTATTTTCTAGCCAACCCGAATCTCGAGGGCGAGATTCATTTTAAGGGGGGTAGGTTTGTAACATCCCAAATTTTCAATTTGGAATGTTATACAATAGGTCATCATTGCATATCATATTTTATTTGCATTTTGGCTTGATCCTAGATATTCCACGCAACTCAAGGACCCACAAAGAGAGTGGGGATTTCGTTATTTTCATATTTGAGTTTTCTCAAATTTTGAGAAGAGGATCGTTTGATTTTAACTATTTTCTCTTTGATTTTCCTTTATGAAAATAAAAGAGAGGGGATAATATGACTTCCCCACAATAAAGAAATATTGGAGATTTAATATTAAAATCAAATGAGATTTTATTCGAAGTTTTTATCGCTATTTTATTTGAATTAGGAAAAAATATGCGTTTCTCAAAATTGCATTAGAGGCCCAAAGAAATGTTCACCTTGTCCACTATATTTTTAGAGGACGGGGAAAATTTATTTCAGGATTTTTGGAGTCCGTTTAGTATTTCTTTTCCTTGTTTTTCTACGCGTAATTATTTAAAAAAAGTACCCGACTAGGACTTCCGCCGCCCCAGGCTTTATAAGCCGCCCCGCCAATCCCGCAACCCACCCCAGCCCATCGCCGCCGCCACCGAACCCAAACCCTAACCAGCAGCGCCATGCCGCCATGACCATGACTGCCGCTTCGCCGCCAAGACGCCGACGCTACGGACGCCGCCAAGACGCCACCGACGCCCTCGCCGCTGGATTTGACCGCCGCCACCGCCAGAGTTGACCGCCGCCCGCCGCCACGCGAACCGAGGTAGCCGCCGGTTTTCGTCAGAAAACCGTTCGTTTTTTTAGAAACCCGCGGTTTTTTTAGATCGTTTTTTAACCGGTTTAGTTATTTAGCGAATGCCCGTTCGTACGTTCGTTTTAACGAACGGTTTTCACTCGTTAGCCGCAGACAGCGAACGTTCGTTCGTTAGCCTGTTCGTCAGTTTTTCTTTTTCCAGGGTTTTTCCGCGATTATTTTAGATCGCGATTTGTGACCCGATTTTTGTTTTAGTTTATCTTTTTGCTCATTTATCGGAATCGGGCGATTCAAGCGCCTAGATCTTCGTTTCCAAGCCCTCTTTCTGTTTAACCAACTTGAAAAAGATTTTGCTACTATAAATTTGACTTAAGTCCAGATTAGTAAACGGATCTTGTTTCTTTCGTAGTTTGAGTTTTGTTGCTTCGTTTGATTTGATTATTTTTGCAAACCGGAGTTCTTAAGTTGAACATCTGGATATATCTCTTATTTGAGTTTTACCTGTTCTTATAGTTGAGTGCTTATTGTATGCTTGTTTGTTTGCGATAGAGTACCCGGAGTGCGAAGCGTGCTACTACGAGTCTCTAGGTTTCACGGATCATCAGCAAGGCAACTAACACTTTGATCATACCTCTTTACTACCCAATTTTATTGCATTAGATCAATCCTCAAACACTGCATGATTAGGATGTGATTAATATGTGGGTTTTGGGAAGTAGTTGATGAGGTAGAACCTATTTACCTATTTATCATCAAACCTAAGGGAGTTACTTCTATGTTGCTTATATTGCTATGCTATGCTTGTAGACGTGGATTGTGTTTGAGTGTATCCATGACATATGTGAGTTTGTTAATTAATTGTTCAACTTAAGGTGGAAAATTAAATACACATCTGGGTGGATTGCTTGTGGGCACCTGGAGAATCCAGTGTTGTCCTAGGATATCCCGGAGGACCCGTGTGATCATCCTACGGTCCGCCACCCAGGCTCAAAGGGATCATAAGATTATTCATGCTAGAAACTTCCGTGTGCAGCACAAGCCATTATGGGCTCTGGCATAGTTGAGTAAGTTACGTGAAGCTCTTGAAGAGGTAGATTAGCAGATGTAGTGGGTTGTAGGTGGTACTGTCTACCCAGAGTAGAGAGTTAATGCTTCAGAAAGACTGTGTCTCGAATCTCCGACCATGGATGTATTCTAGTCTTGTGGGGAAAAGTGCGCAAACCTCTTCAGAGTGTACAAACTAATCATGGTTAGCCGTGTCCCCGGTTATGGACGTTTTGAGTATCTAGTTCTTGGATTATCATGTTGATCTCATCACTCTTAATATAATTTGATTGGGTTTAATGATGACGCTTAATTGGGATTGAGTTGGAGGAACCTTTTCAATGTTTATCAACCACCATGATAGTTAAATAAAATTTATTCCTTTGTTGTAGGAAAAAATTGGCTTTTCGCAAAAACATGTTAACCATAGAGCCTCCATCAGCCATATATGCATGTGGTGATAGCAGCTATTCTGTTCATTACTCTCTTGTGTTACATTGCTAGCATATTCCATGTGCTGACCCGTTTCGGGCTGCAACGTTCATGTTGCAGACTTTTCAGACGACGAGTAAGGAGCCATAGGTCGTTGTCTTTCACTCAGTGATGCCGTTGGAGCTGATGGACTCACTTTATCTTCCAAGCCTTCCGCTGTTATCGTTTTAGATAGCCTTAAGCCATATTTATTGTAATAAGCTCTCTTTTGAGACATTCGATGTAATAAGTGTGTGATTGCTACTCTGTTATAAATCCTCAAGTATTGTGCGTGTTAGCATTACCGATCCAGGGATGACACTGATGCACAAGGATCAAACTGTTTGAGGTCTGGTCGCTACACTTATGGTGGTGATTTGTTTTCTTATACTAACGGAGCTCTTGAGATTTTCTGTTGAGTTTTATGTTGTGAAGTATTCAAGTTTTGGCTAAAGATTTGATGGATTATGGAATAAGGACTGGCAAAAGCCTAATCTTGGGGGTGCCCAAGGCACCCCAAGGTAAAATTCAAGGACAACCAAAAGCCTAAACTTGGGGATGCCCCGGAAGGCATCCCCTCTTTCGTCTTCGTCTATCGGTAACTTTACTTGAGGCTATATTGTTATTCACGACATGATATGTGGTTTGCTTGGAGCGTCTTGTATGATTTGAATCTTTGCTTTCTAGTTTACCACAATCATCCTTGCTGTACACACCTTTTGGTAGAGACACACATGAATCGGAATTTATTAGAATACTCTATGTGCTTCACTCATATCTTTTGAGCTAGATAATTTTGCTCTAGTGCTTCACTTATATCTTTTTAGAGCACAGTCGTGGTTTTATTTTATAGAAATTATTGATCTCTCATGCTTCACTGATATTATTTTGAGAGTGTTTTAGAGCAGCATGGTAGTTTGCTTTGGCTATACAATTAGTCCCAATATGATGAACATCCAAGATGGGTATAGTAAAAACTATCATATAAAGTGCATTGAATATTATGAGAAGTTTGATACTTGATGATTGTTTTGAGATATGAAGATGGTGATATTAGAGTCATGCTAGTTGAGCAGTTGTGAATTTGAGAAATACTTGTTCTAAAGTTTGTGATTCCCGTAGCATGCACGTATGGTGAACCGTTATGTGATGAAGTCGGAGCATGATTTGTTTTTTGATTATCTTCCTTATGAGTGGCGGTCGGGGACGAGCGATGGTCTTTTACTACCAATCTATCCCCCGAGGAGCATGCGCGTAGTACTTCGTTTCGATAACTAATAGATTTTTTCAATAAGTATGTGAGTTCTTGATGACTAATGTTGAGTCCATGGATTATACGCACTCTCACCCTTCCACCATTGCTAGCCTCTCTAATACCACGCACCTTTCGCCGGTATCATACACGCACCATATACCTTCCTCAAAACAGCCACCATACCTACCTATTATGGCATTTCCATAGCCATTCCAAGATATATTTCCATGCAACTTACCACCGTTCCGTTTATTATGACACGCTTCATCATTGTCATATTGCTTTGCATGATCATGTAGTTGACATCATATTTGTGGCAAAGCCACCATTCATAATTCTTTCATACATGTCACTCTTGATTCATTGCATATCCCGGTACGCCGCCGGAGGTATTCACATAGAGTCATATTTTGTTCTAAGTATTGAGTTGTAAGTAAATAAAAGTGTGACGATCATCATTATTAGAGCATTGTCCCAAGTGAGGAAAGGATGATGGAGACTATGATTCCCCAACAAGTCGGGATGAGACTCCGGACGAAAAAGAAAAAAAAGAGGCCATAAAAAAGAGAAAAGGCCCAAATAAAAAAACGAGAGAAAAAGAGAGAAGGGACAATGTTCCTATCCTTTTACCACACTTGTGCTTAAAAGTAGCACCATGATCTTCATAATAGAGAGTCTCCTATGTTGTCACTTTCACATACTAGTGGGAATTTTACATTATAGAACTTGGCTTGTATATTCCAATGATGGGCTTCCCTAAAATGCCCTAGCACTAGTAGAAAAGGGGCCTATTGACCCGGTTGGTGAGGGCCTTTAGTCCCGGTTCATGAACCGGGACTAAAGGGTCGGTACTAATACCCTGGCCCTTTAGTCCCGGTTCAATCCATAACGGGACCGATGGGCCTCCACGTGGCCTTGTGTAACCGAGCCCAGCGGGAGGGCCTTTGGTCCGGTTGGTGGCACCAACCGGGACCAATAGGCATCCACGCGTCAACATTTCGTGGCTGAGGTTTTGTTTTTTTGAAAGGGGGGTTGGGGGTTTTGGGGGTTAATTTAGGTGTTTCATATATTGTGCTATAGCTAGCTAATTAATAGAGAAAAGTGTCCTCTCTTTTGTCCGTTCTTGGTCGACGCTACGTACTATACATACGTATAGAGAGGACTAGCTAGACACGCTAGCTAGCTAGTAATTAAGCAAACAGAAGATCGTCATGAACATATATGCATACAGAGAGAAGTGATATCGACCACCTCTCCTTCTCCGAGAGATTGGTCGAACAACAAGTTCTCGTATATCTATCCGACACTACCGGCTACATATATACAATAAATATCTTTTACAAATATATAATCTCCTAACATACGGACGCGTGGTCCACATAGTATTCTCCGTCTTCAGCGATCACGTGGTCAAGAAAGAATGCCGCCAATTCCTCTTGAATTGCTGCATGCGATCCGGTGCTAGGAGTTCATCCCGCTTCAAACATCTAATTTTAAGAAAGGGTCAATACATATATATATATATATCTATGAATGAATGAAACTCAACACAAATGATGGTAATAAAATAAAATTGTGAATATTTTTATTTACGCACTTCATATTGTTTGTCGGAGTAGCCCCTCTCACAGGTCGTGTGGCGGATGGACTCGCAAACGTAGTATCCACAGAAATCATTCCCTTGTTCCTGCCACAACCACTTTACAAGAAATAGAGGTCAATCAAACTGATAATTAGCAAGCATGCTAAATGGTATTGATGAAACTAGTGCTTGAATCACTAGGAGATGCGTGGAATATGCTACTATATAGTACTTACTTTCGGGTGTCTAAATTGTAGCTTCTTCGGTAGTCCCGGAGCTTTTTTGGTGAATTTTCTCCAAGCCTTGCCATACAAAGAAAACAATTACTTGATATCAGAAATGAACAAAGTTGTTGATATGGTGGATAATGATCGATTTAACTTACTTCTCGAGCATTTCAGTCATGTCCGCATACTCCTTGGGATCTTTTCGCTTGGAGTCTAAGACAGTTACTACTCCCTTCTCAAGCTTAATCTCTAGGAGAATATAGTGGTAGCTGCGCACACATGCATAACTCATCAATATTACATTACTATAACCTGGACTAATAAGGAAACCGAATGTGCCACAAGAGAGTAACACTCACTTGAAGTTGTAAGGAAAGAGTATTATATCTTTGTGTTCATTTATTACCAACGATTGTAGCAAGTTGGCCTCGGTATCTTGGCACGTAAATTTAACCTCGCTTGCATCTATGAGATATGTGTTAATGAACCCAATATCACCCACTTGTCTTTTCTTCAATTCGCGATCTTCAATCTGCATAATATAGTGAGGATAATTATAAATACATGCAATGAAAGGGCTGAGTTATATAGAGAGACTTAATGATGAAGTAATACTACTTACAGACGATGAGCAGGTGACCGTTGCTTTATCGAGGGCCACTTGATTGAAAAACTGATAGAACTCCTCAAATGGAATAGGCAACAGTTCAATTCCAAGGAGGTCATGCTCCTTTTAACTCTCACATACAAAGTACTCCTCCCTCAAACTCTTTGCAGGTTTTCATGTACCAATCATGCAATCTTCGCATCATCGTTGATAGAGAACTTTCATCTTTGACGAGAGGCTTCCCGTACATCAGATCTTTGTATCTGCACCTCCAAGAAATCATAATGTACATCGTCGGGCAGGTAATCTGCAGGATTGCCATAACCGGGCACCATCCTCGGATCGACGATGTTGCTAGCAGGCACCTTGAGTGGGGGGCACGATTGCTTCGCTTGTTCTTCGAGCTAGGCAATTTGTTTCCCAGCTCGTCGTTCTTTCATCCTTTGATCACTGACAGTACTTCCCGACCCCTCCGCTTCGGCAAATGCCTTCCAATAATGCGCTCATAGTTGCCTTTGGCGGAGACTTGGGTGGTTTTGTCGTGGCAGCAGAGTGCGCTTCGCTTTCACGGATCTACCTTCTCCTCCGGAGGTGGATGTCTCTTTGCTTTCAAACCTTGAAACCAGTCATCCACTTGGTCTGCGCGATCTTCGCGTTTTCCTCCTCGCTCCTCTCAGACGGTAACTTCTCCGAGTCTTGAGAGAAGGACCGAATCAGATCTCCTGCCGCCTTTGGCTGTCTTGCTAGACGCGGCCGCAGAGCGAGACGGAGCGGATGTCTTCTTTCCTTGCTTACGAGGCGGAGGAGAAGGACTACGACGCGACGGAGCAGCCGGAGCGGCGGCGGGTCTCTTCCGCCCTTGCTAACGAGGCGGATAAGGAGGAGGCTGGCTGCTCGGGCGCGCCAGTGCAGGTGGAGAAGGAGGCGGAGTGCCGCCACGCGCCGGAGAAGGAGCCGGCCGAGTGCCCTGGTCGTCACTCGCCGGAGGAGGAGGCGGTGGAGGAGGCGGAGTGTCCTGACTCGCCGGAGGAGGAGGAGGAGGCGGAGGCGTCCAGTTCGGAAGGTTGATGAGATCCTTCCGCCATAGGCATGGAGTCTTGAGAGCAGTAACCCAGCCGATACTCCCCTTCACCGGTAGGGTGGTCAAGCCGAGGTCCTCAAATCCTCCGTTATTTCATCGACCATCACCTTAGCATATCCTTCGAATCGGCGGCGGTGAAAAGTTGAGTCGGGTTTAGTAGGATAAACAGAGCCAACAGCCGCCTTGACCTTCAAATTGCTCCATTGCGCCATAAGGTGGCAATTTTCAGCATCCGTGATAGCATCCACGGGATAGCTGGCAGGAGCCGTCAAGGCATGCTACTCTGGCTGAAGCAGCTCGGTGGAAGACACGCTGCTTCTCCACTGAGATGGCGGGGTAGCTTCGGGGGAAGCTTCGGCAGGTCGTTTGCTGCGATCTGCAACTTCTCGTTCCTCTAGCCCCATTACCCTTTCGTGCAGCGCTTTGCATTTGGCTCTGCTCCGTTTCTTCCTCCTCTCATGGGTTTTGTAACCCCTGCGTCCGAAAATCCAGCCTTCCACGAAACGGAGCTGGCGTGCCTCGTGTCCGCCTGTGGTGCTCGTGGATTCGAGGGCCATTGTGAGCTCGTCCTTCTCCCCGTCTCGAACGAACTTCCCTTGCTGCGCTGCTTCGATATATTGTGAAGCCTCTTGACTGGTATGTCCAATTGTTCGTCCGCCCAAATGCACTTCCTGTTATAGGGTCCAAGGATCCGCCGCCCCAAGAACCAAGTCCGCAACAGTCCGCCATTCATTGTCTCGGTTCGATCCCTTTATCAAGCAGATCATTCTCAGCCTTGGCCCACTTAGGCGGGCTACGAGGTAGCCACCGACCCGTGCGATGGTGAAGCTTCTTCTTCGCAGCATTTCTCTTGTTTGTCGCCGCATCTTTTTACTCTTTTCCGATGTCTTTTAGGCCACAAATGCGGGCGACCATCTCTCGATCTTCTCATATTTGCCCTTGAATTCTGGTATCTCATTTTTTCGACATACGTATTGAGTTCTTTCTTCCAATTCCTGAATAGTTCTGCCATCTTATTAAGAGCAAAAGACTTGATTAATGGCTCTATTACTGGCTTCTCCGGATCATCCTCTAGCGGTAGGGTAAAATTTGACTTCAGCTCGTCCAAAGATCATTTTTCTCGCATATCATTGACACAAGACACCTTATGGTCTTCGTTCTTAGGCTTATACCATTGGTGGATGCTGATCGGGATCTTGTCCCTAACCGAACCCCGTGACCGAGCAACAAGTGCCTTCTTTGTCCAGTAGGGTTCAATCGGTTGGCCGTCGCGCGATTTGTATGATCTCAAACTTTTCATCCGAGCTCAACTTTTCTTGGGCCTCGTCTCTTTACCGGGTTGTGCTCGATCCGGAGGGCTAGAAAAAGAACAAAGACGAGAGTTAATTAATATGTGTACATACCAAAACAAAGACGAGAGCTAGTCAGCACAGGCTTAACTAATATATATACCTGGCCGGACTCGGTTTGGTGATCACCGGAACCGTCCTCACGGTCTACTTCTTCACCCTCTCCTTCTTGCACCGGCATTGGGTCATCGGAGCCATGTAAATCGTAGCTACTGCTTCTTCACCTCTCCTTCCAGACCATCGTTGTCGTTGAGAAACATCAACGAGCAGACGGCATCACTTCCTTGTGCGATTATGTCCCTCAACAACGCTTCTTGTGCTTCGTCTCGGGGGGTGTACATAGTTTCTACAAATATTTACAACATGGCAATTATTATTCAAACATGACAGATATGGATATATTAGTGGCAAATGTAGAACTAGCTAGCTAATCACAATAAGGAATCATATTAGTGGCCTCGACGCTGCTTCTCTAGGGTTTGGGGTAGCCTCGACAACGCTTCAAGGGTTAGGGGGTGGCCTCGAGAACGCTTCAAGCTAGGAGGGTACATCGACCCCCCACGTGTTGAAGCTATCGGGAGGGGGGGTCGGTGTTGAACACTACATCTATGTCCCACAAGTGACGTGGGCATCGACGCCCGCGGTAGGGTAGAGGGTCGTGGATCGCCGAGCGGTCGAGGGTCAAGGGGTCGAGGATCGCCGAGGGGTCGGGAGGTTGCCTAGTGTCAAAGATTCAACAAAACCATGTCTTCATCATTAGGTGAAAGTAACAGGTGCATGATGATGCGAAGCTCTCCAAAGTTATTTTGGAGCGGAGTCGAGATAGGATAACCGCTTTTGGTACAAAGTTCAGCAAGAACCTTCCGAATATCGTTATTTGAAAGGCCTTTGCTGAGATTCGCATAAAAGGCAAATTATCCTATCCGGACTCCATTCCGTAATAACTTTGAGGACTTCGCACCATCATGCCATGGTTACTTCCTGCTAATGATGAAGCCATGGATTTCTTCAATACTTTGACACTATAGGAACCTCGACCTGAAACCTTCGACCCTTGACCCCTTAACGACCTCGACCCTCTACCCTAGTTCCCGACCCTCGACCCTCGGCGATCCTCGACACCTCGTTATATCGACAACCACGCAACATACATATACATGGGAAAATAATGTTATCGGGAGGGGTATCGGTACCCCCCTCGTGTCAAAGTTTCTTCTTTCTCCTCTATTCCTTTCTTTCTTCTTCTCCTCTTCTTTTCTTCTTATCCTCGAGAAAGGAAAATAAGGAAAAGGAAGAAAATAGGAAGAAGGAAGAAGGAAGAAGAAGAAGAAGAAGAAGAAAAAAAGAGGAGAAGAAGAAAGAATAGAGGAGAAGAAGAAAAATAGAATTTTTTCTTTTTTTCTTCTTCTATTCCTTTCTTATTCTCATCTTCTTTTCTTCTTTTTCTTCTTCTTATTTATTTCTCCTCTTCTTCCTCTCCCTCTTCTTCTCCTTTCTTCCTCTTCTTATTTCCTTTTCCTCTCATTCTTTTCTTCTTCTTCCTTCTTAAAAATACATGAAGTAGTATTGCCTAATTCATTGTTCATATGAATATACAAACATTTGCATATTTACAATAATTAATATCACCAAAAAATCTATGAACAGAAAAAAATCATAATTTTTCTAAAAACTATCTTTTGCATTGTTCACATACACATATACATTATAGCCACAAACACATATACATCACATATGAACTAAAAATTAAAACATAAAAAACAGAGCATAAAAATAAAAAAAGAGCTTAAACATTGTATATATATGAAAAATTAAAGAAATAAAAAAAAGAGCGGGCGGCGGGCTCAGCATGGGCAAGAGAGGGCGCCGGCCAGCTGGGCGGGGGGGGGGGCAAGGCGACGACGACGAGGCGGGCGGCGACGGCGAGCCCAGAAGTGGGGAGCTCGAGGCGACGGCGGGCGGCGAGGGGCGGGCGTGGGGCGGGACGGGCGGGGCAGGGCGACGGCGAGCACGGGCGGGGGCGGCGACGACGACGGCGGCGAGCACGGGCAGGGGCGCGGGCGGCGGCGACGGCGAAGCACGGGCTGCTGACGGCGTGTGGGCGAAGCTCGGGCAACTCGGGCGGCGTCGTCGGGCGGAATCTGGCGATGAAATCTGAAAAACGCTAAGTCTTTGCTTATATAGAAAAGGCTTTAGTCCTGGTTCATGCCACGACCCGGGACTAATGCCCCTTTTAGTCCCGGTTGGTGCCACCAACCGACCAAAGGCCAATTTTCAGAGCCCAAAGGGCGGGAAGCGTGACCTTTGGTCGATTGGTGGCACCAACCGACTAAAGGGGACATTAGTCCTGTGTCGTGGCACCAACCGGACTAATTCCCCCTTTAGTCCGGTTGGTGCCACCAACGGGACCAAAGGCCTTGTGCTGCCAAGACTAAAAGTTTAGTCCCACCTCGCTAGTTGACAAAGCTCGAGAGTGGTTTATAAGGCCGCGCGCCCACCTCTCGAGCTCCTCTCAACTGCAGCTTTGGGCCTAATCTGTCACTAGCTATGTGCTGTGGGCCTACTTGGCCTCCTGCGGGCCCTGAATCCTGGCCCATGTAGGGTTTCTAGTCGTATTCAGCCGTGGGGGCCAAAGATGGCGGCACTATTTTTCCAGTTTTTTTGTTTTGTTTTATGCATTATTATTTAGTTTTTGTTGTTTTTGCTTTATTTTTAATTCTTTTTGCTTTTAGTTTTAGAAAAATTATAAACTTTCTCGATAGTGCCATTAGTTTTCAAATTTGAAAACTCTTTTTTGTTTTCTTTGTTGCTTTATTTATTTTATTTTGTTTCTACTTACAACAAAATACTTATTGTTGCTATTTTTATTTTTTTTCAGTTTTTTGTTCTGTTTTCGCATTATTTAGTTTTTGTTGTTTTTTGCTTTATTTTTAATTCTTTTTGCTTTTAGTTTTAGAAAAATTATAAACTTTCTGTTAGTGCCATTAGTTTTCAAATTTGAAAACTCTTTTTTGTTTTCTTTCTTGCTTTATTTATTTTATTTTGTTTCTACTTACAACAAAATACTTATTGTTGCTATTTTTATTTTTTCAGTTTTTGTTCTATTTTCTGCATTATTTATTTTTTTTTGTTTTTTCTTTATTTTTTAATTCTTTTTGCTTTTAGTTTTAGAAAAATTATAAACTTTCTGTTAGTGCCATTAGTTTTCAAATTTGAAAACACTTTTTTTTTGTTTTCTTTGTTGCTTTATTTATTTTATTTTGTTTTTGCTTAAAACAAAACGGTGTGTAGAGGGACGGGCTTATAAACCGGTGTGAGCGCCCTTCGGTTGGCGAGGTTTTCAAATTCATAGTTTTCAAATGAACTCTGAAAAAGTTGGCATAGCATGTGCATGTACAAAACGGACAATGGTATCATACTGCTCTGCATTACAAAGTTGGCATGGTATCATCATAATAGTTATGGAGAAAGTCTTCACTTTTTCTTCGCTTGTGTCGTTGGCTTATTGCGCCAGTAACCATGGATAATCTTCATCGTTTATCGGGATGCTTGGGTCAGCCTTGACTTTGAAGGGGGAATTTCATGAAACTTTTCATACTCTTGAGACATGTCATGATTGCCCTCCACTCCCGTGGATGTCCCTTTTCCTGAAAAGAACTATGTGGCGCTTTGGCTCATTGTATGATGCATTCGCTTCCTTATCTTTTCTTTTCCTCGGTCCGGTAGACATGTCCTTCACATAGATAACCTGTGCCACATCATTGGCTAGGACGAACGGTTCGTCGGTGTACCCAAGATTTTCCAGATCCATGTTGTCATTCCGCATTGTGGGTCTACCTGCACTTCCGCCTCGACAGATTGACCCACTTGCACTTAAACAAAGGGACCTTAAAATCTACTCCGTAGTCAAGTTCCCATATGTCTACTATGTAACCATAATATGTGTCATTTCCTTGTCGGTTTCTGCATCAAAGCGGACACCGCTGTTTTGGTTGGTGCTCTTTTCATCTTGGTCAATCGTGTAAAATGTATTCCCATTTATCTCAGTATCCTTTACAAATCATTACAATCGAAGATGGTCCCTGGATAACAAGTACAGCTCATCACAAACAGTCTTGTCACCTCCGAGACGTGTTTCCAACCAACTCTGAAAGTCCGATGTGTTCACATGTAATCCAGTCATCGACCGCTCCGGTGTTTGGAGCGCAGGTATTCTTGTGTTCATCGACATACGGGTCACCAAGGTAGAGTTTCGTAGAACTGTAGAGTGCTTGAGACCAAGAATATCTGTCCCTGCATATTATTGAGTCCCTTCCAAGCGTGCCTTTTCTAGTCAGTCTCCCCTCATACCGCGATTTAGGGAGACCTGTCTTCTTAAGGCCAGGAATGAAGTCAACACAAAACCCGATGACATCCTCTGTTTGATGGCCCATGGAGATGCTTCCTTCTGGCCTAGAGCGGTTACAAACATATTTCTTTAGGACTCCCATGAACCTCTCAAAGGGGTACATATTGTGTAGAAATACGGGCCCCGGAATGACAATCTCGTCGACTAGATGAACTAGGACGTGCGTCATGATATTGAAGAAGGATGGTGGGAACACCAGCTCAAACCGACAAGACATTGCGCCACATCACTCCTTAGCGTTGGTACGATTTCGGATCGATCACCTTTCGAGATATTGCATTGAGGAATGCACATAGCTTCACAATGGCTAATCGGACGTTTTCGGTAGAAGCCCCTCAATGCAACCGGAAGTAGTTGCGTCATAATCACGTGGTAGTCATGAGACTTTAGGTTCGGAACTTTTTCTCGGCATATTTATTATTCCCTTTATATTCGACGAGAAGCCGTTGGGACCTTCATCTTGAGCAGGCATTGAAAGAATATTTCTTTCTCTTCTTTTCGTAAGAGCGTAGGTGGCGGGACCTTCATCTCGCTTCGGAGGCATGCCCTCTTTTTCGTGCAAGCGTTGCAGGTCCTCTCGTGCCTCGGTGTATCTTTTGTCTTCCCATACACACCCAAGAAGCCTAGCAGGTTCACGCAAAGGTTCTTCGTCACGTGCATCACGTCGATCAAGAGCGGACCTCTAGGTCTTTCCAATAGGGTAGGTCCCAAAATATAGATTTCTTCTTCCACATGGGTGCGTGATTCTCGGCGTCATTCGAACAGCTAGTCCGCTGGACCCTTTCCAAAGATTACGTGTAAATCATTGACCATAGCAAGTACGTGATCACCGATACGCATGGCGGGCTTCTTCCGTGATCTGCCTCGCTTTGAAATGCTTGCCTTTCTTTTGACATTGATGGTTGGTCGGAAGAAATCGATGATGGCCTGTACACATTCTTCCTGCAGCTTCCGGTATATACTATCGGTGTCAAGTAAACAGTGCGTGCATGCGTGGTATCCCTTGTTTGTCCGTCTCCGAAGGTAATCGAGAGCGGGCCAATCGTTGATGGTCACGAACAGCAACGCCTTTAGGTCAAATTCCTCCTTTTGTGCTCATCCCACGACGTACACCGTTTCCATTCCACAGCTGTAAAAGTTCTTCAACTAATGGCCTTAGGTACACATCAATGTCGTTGCCGGGTTGCTTAGGGCCTTGGATGAGAACGGCATCATAATGAACTTCCGCTTCATGCACATCCAAGGAGGAAGGTTATACATACATAGAGTCACGGGCTAGGTGCTGTGATTGCTGCTCTGCTCCCCGAAAGGATTAATGCCATCCGCGCTTAAAGCAAACCATACGTTCCTTGGGTCCTTCGCAAACTCATCCCATACTTTCTCTCGATTTTTCTCCACTGCGACCCGTCGTGGTGCTCTCAACTTCCGTCTTTCTTACGGTCCTCACTGTGCCATCGCATCAACTTGGCATGCTCTCCGTTTCGAACAGACATTTCAACCGTGGTATTATAGGAGCATACCACATCACCTTCGCAGAACCCTCTTCCGGGAGGCTCGCCGTCAACATCACCTGTGGTCATCTCGTCTCGATCTTATACCGCAATGCACCGCATACGGGCATGCGTTCAGATCCTTGTAGGCACCACGGTAGAGGATGCAGTCATTAGGGCATGCATGTATCTTCTCCACCTCCAATCCTAGAGGGCATACGACCTTCTCGAGCACGGTACCGAGCTTTGTGTTGCCATCTTCGCAATTGGGGTACAACCCTTTTGTGATCCTCTAACATGCGATCGAACTTCAGCTTCTCCTTTTGACTTTCGCATTGTGTCCTTGCATCGACAATGACCCGGCGGAGATCATCATCATCGGGCACATCGTCTGGTTCCTCTTGGTCTTCAGCAAGCCGCCCGCTCCGGCACCATCGTGCACATCGTGCAGTGCATCTTGATGTTCAAGAGCATCACCGTATTCAGGGGCACATAGTTGTCATCGTACTCTTCTTCCTCGCCGTCTTCCATCATAACCCCTATTTCTCCGTGCCTCGTCCAAACATTATAGTGTGGCATGAAACCCTTGTAAAGCGGTGGGTGTGAAGGATTTTCCGTCGAGTAAGACTTCGTATTCCCACATATAGGGCATGGACAACACATAAAACCATTCTACTTGTTTGCCTCAGCCACTTGAGAAAATCATGCACGCCTTAATGTACTCGGAGGTGTGTCTGTCACCGTACATCCATTGCGGTTCATCTGCGTGCATTATATATAATTAAGTGTGTCAAAATCATTACGTAACATCATGAATAGATAATTAAGTGACCAAATTAATAGAAGTTCATCATCACATAAAAACCAAAGTACATGCATAGTTCTCATCTAACAACATAAAGCTCTGCAGAGCATCTAAATTAATTAAACCATACATTGAAACTATGTAAAACATTTCAATGCGAAAACAAATGCGATCATAATCGCAACCAAGGTAACAACTGATCCAACGGCATAATGATACCAAGCCTCGGTATGAATGGCATATTTTCTAATCTTTCTCATCTTCAAGGCATTGCATCCATCTTGATCTTGTGATCATCGACGACATCCGCAACATGCAACTCCAATATCATCTTTTCCTCCTCAAGTTTTTTTATTTTTTCCTTCAAGAAATTGTTTTCTTCTTCAACTAAATTTAACCTCTCGACAATTGGGTCGGTTGGAATTTCGGTTCAACAACCTCCTAGATAAATAAAATCTATGTCACGTTGGTGGCATAATTTTCATAAACAATAAATGAACCAATAGTTATGAAAAGATAATATATACCACATCCGAATCATAGGCAGGGCGAGGGCCGACGGGCGGATACCAAAACCATCGCACTATATAATGCAATAATAAAAGTAAGAAAATAATACAAGTATCTATCTAAACAAACAAGTAATAATATTTTTCCTTTCGAAAGAAGATAAGAACAAGAGGCTCACCACGGTGGTGCCGGCGATGAGATCGGCGCGGGTGATCGACGGCAATGAAGACAGGGGACGGGCGTGACGGACCGCTAAACCTAGATAAATATTGAGGAAAATGGAGCTTGGCGGTCGAGCTTGAGAGGAGAAACCTTAAGTAGTGTGGCTCGGGCATTCCATCGAACACCTTGTGTGCATAGGAGGTGAGCTATAGCACCACCAAGCCTGTCCCCTCGGCGTAAAAAAGCAGCGGTGTGCTCTGCTCTTGCTTGCTGAGGGGCTATATATATGCAGCACCATTAGCCCGGTTGGTGGCATGAACCAGGACTAAAGGAAGCCTTTGGTCCCGGTTCATGCCACCAACCGGGACCAATAGTGGTGGGCCAGAGCCAGACCATTGGTCCCGGTTCGTCCCCACCAACGGGACCAATGGCCCACGTGGCCCGGCCGCCCCCCTGGGCTCACGAACCGGGGCAAATAGCTCCATTGGTCCCGGTTCTGGATTGAACCGGGACTAATGGGCTGAACTGGCCTGAACGAAAGCCCTGTTTTCTACTAGTGTAGGTCTTCATGAGCAAGCGAGTTGGATGCACACCCAGTTAGTTTCTATTTGAGCTTTCATACACTTATAGCTCTAGTGCATCCGTTGCATGGCAATCCCTACTCACTCACATTGATATCTATTGATGGGCATCTCCATAGCCCGTTGATACGCCTAGTTGATGTGAGACTATCTTCTCCTTTTTGTCTTCTCCACAACCACCATTCTATTCCACATATAGTGCTATGTCCATGGCTCACGCTCATGTATTGTGTGAAGATTGAAAAAGTTTGAGAACATCAAAAGTATGAAACAATTGCTTGGCTTGTCATCGGGGTTGCGCATGATTAAATACTTTGTGTGATGAAGATAGAGCATAGCCAGACTATATGATTTTGTAGGGATAACTTTCTTTGGCCATGTTATTTTGGGAAGACATGATTGCTTTGTTAGTATGCTTGAAGTATTATTATTTTGATGTCAATATTAAACTTTTATCTTGAATCTCTCGGAAATCAACATTCATGCCACAATAAAGGAAATTACATTGAGAAATATGCTAGGTAGCATTCCACATCAAAAATTCTGTTTTTATCATTTACCTACTCGAGGACGAGCAGGAATTAAGCTTGGGGATGCTTGATACATCTCCAACATATCTATAATTTTTTATTGTTCCATGCTATTATATTATCTGTTTTGGATGTTTAATGGGCTTTACTAAGCACTTCTATATTTTTTTTAGGACTAACCTATTAACCGAAGGCCCAGTGCAAATTGTTGTTTTTTTTGCCTATTTCAGTGTTTCGCAGAAAAGAAATATCAAACGGAGTCCAAACGGAATGAAACCTTCGGGAGAGTTATCTTTGGAACAAACGTGATCCAAAGGACTTGGAGTGGACGTCAAGAAAGAAGCGAGGAGGCCACAAGGCAGGCAGGTGCGCCTGCCCCCTCGGCGCGCCCCCACCCTCGTGGGCCCCTTGCATCTCCACCGACCTACTTTTTCCTCCTATATATACCCATATACCACGAAAACAACCGAGAGCACCACGAAACCCTATTTCTACCGCCGCAACCTTCTCTACCCGTGAGATCCCATCTTGGGGCCTTTTCTGGTGCTCCGCCGGATGGGGAATTGATCACGGAGGGCTTCTACATCAACACCATAGCCTGTCCGATGATGTGTGAGTAGTTTACCACAGACCTTCGGGTCTATAGTTATTAGCTAGATGGCTTCTTCTTTCTCTTTGGATGTCAATACAAAGTTCTCCTCGATCTTCTTAGAGATCTATTCGATGTAATTCTTTTTGCGGTGTGTTTGTCGAATCCGATGAATTGTGGGTTTATGATCAAGATTATCTATGAACAATATTTGAATCTTCTCTGAATTCTTTTATGTATGATTGGTTATCTTTGCAAGTCTCTTCGAATTATCAGTTTGGTTTGGCCTACTAGATTGATCTTTCTTCCAATGGGATAAGTGCTTAGCTTTGGGTTCAATCTTGCAGTGTCCTTTCCCAGTGACAGCAGGGGCAGCAAGGCACGTATTGTATTGTTGCCATCGAGGATAAAAAGATGGGGTTTATATCATATTGCTTGAGTTTATCCCTCTACATAATGTCATCTTTCCTAATGCGTTACTCTGTTCTTATGAACTTAGTACTCTAGATGCATGCTGGATAACGGTCGATGTGTGGAGTAATAGTAGTAGATGCAGAATTGTTTTGGTCTACTTGTCGTGGACGTGATGCCTATATACATGATCATGCCTAGATATTCTCATAATTATGCACTTTTCTATCAATTGCTCGACAGTAATTTGTTCACCCACCATAATACTTATGCTATCTTGAGAGAAGCCACTAGTGAAACCTATGGCCCCCGGGTCTATTTTCCATCAGATAAGTTTCCAATCTATTTTTACTTTGCAATTTTTACTTTCAATCTATATCATAAAAATACCAAAAATTATCTTATTATCTCTATCAGATCTCACTTTTGCAAGTGGTCGTGAAGGGATTGCGTTGGTTGCAAGGTTCTTATTTGTTTGTGTAGGTACAAGGCGACTTGCGTATAGTCTCCTACTAGATTGATACCTTGGTTCTCAAAAACTGAGGCAAAGACTTACGCTACTTTGCTGCATCACCCTTTCCTCTACAAGGGAAAACCAACACAGTGCTCAAGAGGTAGCATACATCAAACTGTGAGACTACATATAAAGAAGCATGCAACTGTAACTTGACTCCAGCAACAACCTTCTTGCTGTTGAAGCTCACAAAGTTCATCTGATCTTGCCTACTCATCTTGTGTCAAGAGTGCTTCGGAAGTAGTGTCAGGTGGCAAGGGAGCTTGGGAACGTGCTGCTAGCTGAGTTGACCAACAAGTAACTCGTGCAGCTGGTGGTACTATGGAAGGTATTGCAACAACTAGGTTGTCTCTGCTTGTTTGGTGGCAGCTATTTGTTTCTGTTTGGCTTGTTCTGCAGCTCGTGTAGCATGGGATACACTGTTTGTACAATTTTCCGCTGGACTTTGACCTTCTATTGCACCATTAGTACCAACAGAATCTGCAGGATTCTTCCGCTTCCCTTTCCCTGTCATTCTGTGTTGCTTCCTCTTTCTTTGTGCCATGTTAAGTCAAGCTGACAAGAAAAATGAATAACAATTTAGTTCTTCAGAACAAATTGATGCGTGATATAGATGAATTGAACTTTGATGTTAGACAACTAGATGATAGGAGGATGTAATATGTACGAAAAACAGGACGGCATGAGATAACCATAACTATGATGTGTAAACTAAGTAGAAGAAATTTCACTAAATTAGAAGCAATGTAATAGAAGGTAGTCACCATATGAAAGATACTACAAATATCGCTCTGCCAAGTTAATAGTGTCTCATCATAAATGGCGTTTAAACAAACGTGAAGCAGTACAAGAAATAAATCATATGCAGGATGCAAACAACATCACACTACCAAGTTAAAGGTCTCTCGTTATTAATGCCATTGCATATTCACATCTTATGATGTGTAAACTAAGGAGAAGGCATTTCAACAAATTAGAAGCAATGAAAGCTAGACACCATATGAAAGATGCAACGAATATCACACTACCAGTTTAAAACGGTCTCATCATAAGTGCCATTTCAACAAATTAGAAGTAGTACAAGATAGAAAAGAATGCGAGATGTAACCTATATCACACTACCAAGTCAAACGTGTCTTATGATAAGTGATTGTTGTAGGTTACACAACAGTAGTACTTTGATGTAAGAACATGGTGTGATAGATAGATATTGTATGTTCTAGAAACATGAACACGTGTCCTTTTCGAGTATAATGTGTAAAGTAAGCAGATGGAATTCAACAAAATTAGAAGCAATACAAGCTAGACATCATACATAACATGCAACCACATATAACAGTGCCAAGTTAGAGGGAGCACCTGTGATGGTGCACTAGGGGAGACGTGCTCATCATCAACACATCTACGTTGAGTGTCTATGCATGTGTTGTCTTGCAAATCATCTTGGGGGGGATGGAGGAGTAGAATCTGTAGGGGCCCTCCGTTTGGAAGGAGCACCTTTATCCGCCGCCTTGCTAACTTCCTTCCGCTTTATTGATTTTGAATTGTCAAGTAAAACCGACAAGAAAAAGCAATAATATTCACTCTTCAGAAGTCATTCGTGCAAGATACTGACAATCACTACTTTGATGTAAGGCAAACACATGATACCAGGATGGAATATGTATGAAAAACAGGACGGCATGGCATATTCACAACCGTTTGTGTAAACTAAGCAGAAACCATTCCAACAAATAAGAAGCAATGCAAGCTAGACACCACATGAAAGATGCAACCAATATGACTCTGCCAAGTTAAAAGTGTCCCATCATAAATGGCATTTCAACAAATTAGAAGCAGCACATGCTATAAATCATATGAAAGATGCAACAAATATCGCACTGCATATACTAAAGGTGTCTCGTCATATTGATTGATGCGGGATACAAAAAAACAATAGTTTTATGTAAGGACATGCTTAATAGACAGATGTACTATGTACTAAAAATAGGAAGGCATGTCACATTAGCAGGTATAATGTATAAACTAAGCAGAATAACACATGCAATTTAACCAGATTGGAAGAATTACAATCTAGACACCATATGCAACATGCAACCACATATCACACTGCCAAGTTAGAGCAAGCACCAGCGATGCTAGTGTAGGGGAAATGCGGTAATCAACTACAAAGCTATGTTCACTATCTTCATCTAGCCTTGTTGTTTCTTGAGAATCATGTCGGGAGGCTGACGCTGCATTCTTTAAATGAGGATCTTTTCTCAAGAGTCCATCTGCCTGTTGCCTCATCATAAGTGATTGATGAGGGACACACAAGAGCATTAGTTTGATGTAAGAACATGGTTAATAGACAGATGTACTAGTATGTACCAAAAACAAGAAGGCATGTCATATTCAATGGTATAATGTGTAAGCTAAGCAGATGCAATTTAACCAAATTGGAAGTAATACAAGCTAGACATCCAGCTGGAGTGGTGAGCATGATCATCTAGGACCTGAGAGCCTGGTGGGAGGTGGGCTGCTTCGCCACCATCGTGGATTTTTAGTTGGCTTCCAGGTGATGCCTATCTGTGCTAGGCTTATCACTCACTCTGGCAGTGCCCTGACTAGCTATTTGTCTTCTGGTGCTCACGGGATGGTGGTTCATGTAAAAAATATCTTTCCTTATCTTAATAAAGACCGACTTCGGCCTTTCGAATACAAGCTAGACACCATATGCAACATGCAACCACATATGACACGGGAAGTTAAAGCAAGCACCTGGGATGGTGGTTCATTGCGAGCGAGGTCATCAACTCCAGAGTTACGTTTACTGTCTCCATCTGCTGATACTACACCCTTTATAAGGATGAAACGTGTCTGGCCTATCCGCGTACGACGCTGGAGCGACTTCTCTCTTTTCTTTTCTTCTTCTCTCAAGGCAGCAGAGTCTGGAATACCCTTGCATAAAAACACAATAGTGAGAGTATGGGTGAAGTGTGTGCAGAACTAGTGCACTGTAAAAGTAGCAGATAGCAGGTGGCTGAAAAACAAATGACAGGAGACATATGATAGCTCTACAACATTGCATGGCAAACAAAATTAGATACTACTCCGTATGATTTTGTAATATATGAGCACAGGAAATGGGTACTCCTCTAGCACACCACCACATGTGGTCCTATCAAGATAACAGTCGACTGAAAATAAATAGGCCAGTCAATTTATTTATGAATTGTTTGATCTATAAGGAATGGGCAGATGGCCTTCGTCTACCTCCCGCCAGTCACTGTTGACGATCTTTCTCGAACCGCCAGCGACCACGGCCTGACCCTGCCTCCGCCGCCCGCCTCCCTCGACCTCACACCACCGCCGTGCTTGGCATCGCCCCCAGGCCATCCCTTTAATCTCGGCCGACCTCCAGATCATGCGCGAGCAGCTCTAGGCCCCACACGCCCCTTAGATAAACACCGAGGCGCTGCTTCCTCGGCGTAATAGGCGGACTAGCGCCTGTTACGCTGGGGAATGCTTCCGTTAATTGGGAATCAACTGACCAGGAATTGAAATCCAGGGGGAGATGGACCTCTAGCTAAGGTGAAATAGTATATGAGGCGAAACCTTGTGCATCGCGAGTTACTTGTAACATCTAGTATCAAGAAGAAGCGGTCAACTAGTGTCTTCTGTGGGATGAATAACGTGCAAGCAGACACATAAGATTTGCACGAATAAGGGAAGAGGAGTACCATTTCCGGTTGTCAGTGTGGTGTCCTCCATATGCCAAGTTGGAGCGGCAGCAGTGAGGCGCAGGACGGCGTGGTTGAACTGGCTCGGGTACGGATGGCTCGGCCTCAGCTTCAACTACTAGCTGTGGAGGGCATTGCGGTGGACGACGACATCGGGGTATCGGCTCCGGCGTGATGGAGGAGGGTGGCGGTTGATGGGTGGGATGGGGTAGTGGACGGAGGATGCCGGGGTTTCGCGGCTGGTGGAGAGGTAGTTTTTGCGCCAATGGAGTACGAATGGGGAATCGGGACGGGGGGTAAGGAGAACCATGTTTCAGAGCGACCTGACCCAACATCGGTCAAATCTACGTATGCATACCATCCCAAGATCATCTTTGGTACTCACAGTACATCGATGAAATAATCAAAGTTCAATCACACCTGAATTTATTACACGTTTCTCATATAGAGTCTTTATTACAAGAGAATAAATTCGGCTCAAGGCCAACTCATGAGAAATAAACTACTAATGCTGCGGAAGCGTAGAAGATAAAGCGAGTCCATCCGACTCAAAGGGCAATCGCTAAGCGGAGCGTAGCCTCACTCTGGTGGAATATACCTCGCAACATAAGACGTTGCAGCCATGTAGGTCAGCTTTTTGAATAAGCTGGCAAGTCATGAAGAATAACAATAATAAAGTTACTAACACTATATGCATTTTGGCTGTGGAGCTCTAAGTTTCATCATTTTGCGAAAAGCCAATTTTCTCCTACTACAGTGGACTTGCTTGCAAATTACTACAAATTGTTGGTAATTATTGAGATGGTTCCGCCAACCAATATCTCATTCCCCAAATTATTAAGTCATAAACCCCTCAAATTAATTCATTAGTTTTAGTGTTGAGATTTCCGAATACTTCCAAGTTCCAGAGGCTCAATTTGTCCGTGAATCGGGACACGGCTAATCGATTAGATCTTTAACTCTGCAGAGGCTTGCGACTTTACCCGCAAGAATCATTCCCTCCTTTAAGTCTTCGCACTTCATGGTGTTTGAAGACGGACGAATGAAACAGGTCTTCCAAAGAGTTCTTCCGCTCTGCCGGTACCCATCCAATCCTACCGTTCTTCTACATCTCGTAGTACCGCCCAGCTAAGCGTCACTACTAGGGTTAACCCAGCGAGCCCATAATGGCTTGCGGCTGCACATGTAAGCTTCCGGTCATGGGGCATCCATCCGTTTCTTCGTGGCTGGGTGAAGCTTTCCGCAAGATGTCATGGCACTTCTCCATGCATCCCGGCCAACCACTGGGTTCTCCAGGGTGCCCGTCAACCATCCTCCACCCAGTAGTGAATTCTGAAGTCCATCTTGATTCTTGTAGTTCATGGGGTTGTCATCATCATTGACTCTCACATCTTGCTTATGAATATCACTCAACCAAAACCCGTCTACGAGCATAGCAAAATAAACTACTTCGTCCCGGGGTCATGGTAACAAGGGGATTGGTTCAACCTACCACATGATACTACTCAAGATTAATAACTTCAAAATTTCAACTACTGCATGCATGGTGGGGTGGTGACAATTTTAATGCACAAAAACATAGGTATAGAAAATAACATGATCAAAACTTGCCTTGCTGATGATCCTCGTAAGCTAAAGATTCGTAGTAGCAAGCTTCAGACAGGAAACTCTACCGAGACAAACAATAATCACAATAAGCATATAGCATTGGATCACATAACACAATAGCATAACAAAGTAACACACCAAAACCAACAAAGCAAAACCCAAAGGGAAAACTCAAAGAAAACCAACTCAAAGTTTTCCTACTTCAAACAACAACTAAAAGTAGTTTTATATAACAAAATTTTTCTCAATATAACCTAATCATGGTTTTAAGTTAACTTAACATAAAAGATTTCATTAAACAACTAGGAGCAAAAAGAATTAATTAAAAATCTATTATGAAACTCCTATTAGGCCTAATTCAATTTCTATTAAGAAAAATAAAATAAAACTTTTATTTATTATAAATAAAAGTTCATCCTATAAAGTGACAGAAACTATCCTAGAATAATCAATCACATGTTAAAAATAAATTTATTTACTAATTAAAATAATAGGAAAACAGTAGCTAGTTAATTAATTAGGATTAACAAGATTCTGCTTAAAACTATTTTTTATTAATCCTAAAATACCCAAATTAATTCCAATGGTTTGGCAATGTCAAAATAAAGTTGGGACAAAAGAATCATCCAAAAATAATTTTCCTAGCTCATGTTATAACAGATTTACTATTCTGACTAAAACTAAATTAAAGCAATTTTAATTAATTTTAACATATCTAATTATATTTTCTACAGAAACTATAGAAAATTTTCAAACCAACAAAAAAGAATCACCTAAAAATATTAAACAGAATAAAAGATATGAATTTTCAAACAGGAACTATTCATTAAAACAGAAAATGAAAATAAATGAAAAAGGGCCTAATGGGCCTAAACTACGCACTGAGCGTAATATAAACTAAACGGGCCTAGGGTTAAACGAGTCGGGCCGGCTAAATAAAAATAAACCCTAACTAAAATAAACCGTAACGAACCGGCCGGTTTTATTTAAAAAAAATACCCCTTGGGTGATCTAATCTCGTCGTGAGATTATGAATCGAGACGGTGCTCTCTGTGACTCACCGGGCCGACGGCGGTGGCGGCGGCGGCGGAAAAGTCGCTGGCCTCTCCGGTCGTCGGGAGGTCGGTGGAGTGGCTCGGCAAAGTGCAGACGAGTTCGGGGGCTCTTGGTGGGGTCGGTGGGGGTCGGGAGGGCTAGGGCGGCGGCGGCGCGCAAATGGCGGTGCCGGAGGCTCGGCTCTGGCGACGGGCGTGAGAGGAGGAGGGGCTCGGCGAGGGGGTAAGGGGAATGGGGTGCGGGAGGGGCTTATATAGGCGGGGCCTCGGCCTTGGCAAGGGGGCGATCGGGAGATCGGCATCCGGATCTCATGAGATCCGCGATCGTGGTGGCGTGGCGTGGGGGGGGGTTTGAAGACGGGGCGGGTCCACCTGCCAAAGAGAGAGAGAGAGAGGGCGGGCGGGCGGTTGGCCGAGCCAAGGCTGTTCAGGCGAGGGGTGGTGGCGGTCTTTGGCCGGGCTCGGCTGCCTCAGTGGGTCACTGGCTGCGCTGGGCGCATTGGTGGTCGGCGCTGGCTGGGCAGGGGGCTGGTGGCGCTTTACTGGGGTTTGTTTTTTTAAATTTATTTTTTAAATAAAACAAAACAGAGATATCTTTTAAAATATAATTATTTTATATAGGACATATATATATACCAAAATGATCGGGGAATATTCCTATCATTTGAACATTTTCCAAAGGCAAAATCCAAACTTTATAAAATTCCATTTTTTCAAATTCAAATAAATCTCAAGTTTGAATCCAAAACTTTTGGCAAGGTTTTCCTCTGATATTTTGGAGTGTCATGTTTACTCCTCTCATACTTTTGATCAAGTATTCATCGGGCATAGTTTTTGAAATGATTCCCACTTGCCAAGTTTGAATTCAAATATGAAAACTCAAAACTCTCTGAAACTTCAAATGACATTCAAATTCAAACATGATGCATTAGATGCTTAGCTATAATTGTAAAACATTCCAAATAGGAAATTTGGGATGTTACAAACCTACCACCTTAAGATGAATCTCCCTCGAGATTCGGGTTGGCTAGCAAATAGGTGCGGGTGGTCTCAAGAAGGTCTTCTTGGCCCTGTGTGGCTTCTTCCTCGGTGTGGTGACTCCACAGCACCTTGCAAAATTTGATGACCTTGCTGCGGGTGACTCGCTTGCAGTCTCGAGAATTCGGACGGGTTTCTCCTTGTAGGTCGATCTTTGTCAAGCTGTATGGCCTCTAGGGCCTTGTGTCTCTCAACGGAACATCGGCCATGTCGGCATGACACTTCTTGGTGAGAAACATGGAAGACATCATGAACTCCGGACAATCCTTCCGCAATTCCAACTTTCCTTGACACCAAACCTCTTGATCCCACGAAGTGAGACACACGAAGGTATGCTCGGTCTCCCGCTTCGTAAGTTACTTCCTTGCGCCATCGTCGGCATAACTCTTACGTCTCGATTGTGCTATCTTGAGTCTGTCTCGAATCAGCTTGACTTTCTCTTCGAATCCTCGATAAGGTCGGAACCGAAAAGTGATCGATCTCCAACACTATCCCACAAGAATGGTGTTTCGCACCTCCTTCCGTATAGAGCTTGAAAGGGCCATCTTGATGGATTGATAACTGTTGTTGTATGAGAACTCTGCGACTGGCAAATTATCATCCCAGCTAGACCCATAGTCTAGCACACAAGCTCTCAACATGTCCTCCGTAATCTGGTTGACTCTCTCGGTCCATCCATCCATCTCATGGATGAAAAGCTGTACTAAATTCCAGCCTCGTACCCAAAGTTTCATGCAACTGCTTCCAAAACTTTGAGGTAAACTGCGTTCCTCTATCGACACGAATTTCCTCGGAACTCCATGCGAGACATCGATCCTGGTCATGTATATCTTGGCCAACTTAGCACTGGTATAGGTAGTCTTCACGGAATGAAGTGAGCTACCTTGGTCAAACGATCAACCACTACCCAGATAGAATCATAACTTTGAACGGGTCTGGGTAATCTGTGATGAAATCCATTCCAAGTTTCTCCCATTTCCAATCGGGAATCGGCAAAGGTTGAAGTAACCCTGCTGGCTTCGATGTTCGCCTTTACGCGTTGACAAACATCACATACTGCTACGCACTCGGCAATATCCTTCTTCATACCGCCCACCGAAACTTTCCTTCAAATCCGGTACATCTTGGTGTTACCGGGTGAATCGAGTACGGTGAATCATGAGCCTCTGAAGAATTAGCTTCTGAGTTCGGGATCATTGGGCACATAAATACGATCCTCGAACCATATAGCTCCGTGTTCATCCTTACGGAACCCTTTAGCTTTCCCTTCATTCATCTTCTGCTTTATCTCATCAATTTCCTTGTCCGACTTCTGGGCTTCACGAATCCTTTGGGCCAAAGTGGACTGAACTTCTAGAGTTGCAACAAATCCTCTCGGAACTATCTCCGATCGGAGATCTCGAGGTCATCGACTAACTCCAGGGTAATCCTCCTGCTGTAAGAGTATTCACATAACTCTTACGGCTCAAAGCATCTGCTACAACATTAGCTTTACCGGGGTGGTAATGCAATCTCATGTCATAGTCCTTTATCAACTCTAGCCATCTCCTCCGCTCGAGGTTCAACTCTTCTGCGTGAAAATATACTTCAAGCTCTTGTGATCTGTGTAAACATCACAACGGTTTCCGATGAGGAAATATCTCCAGGTCTTGAGTGCATGCACTACGGCTGCTAACTCCAAATCATGTGTGGCATAATTCATCTCATGAGGTCGTAGCTGTCTGGAGGCATAAGCTACAACTTTTCCTTCCTGCATTAGTACTCCTCCGAGTCCTTGACGAGAAGCGTCACAATAAACCTGGTATTCCTTGTGTATGTCCGGCAAAATTAGCACTGGGGCTGTAACCAAACGTTTCTTCAATTCCTGAAAACTGGCTTCACATTCCTCGGTCCAAACATACTTGGCTTCCTTCTTCAACAGCTCAGTCATGGGCTTGGCAATCTTCGAAAAGTTCTCAATAAACCTCCGATAATATCCTGCGAGTCCGAGAAAACTGCGGATCTCCTTGACTGAGGTGGGTGACTGCCAATCGGTGACTGATTCAACCTTGGCGGGATCAACTGCTATTCCTTCTCCTGAAATAACATGTCAGAGGAATCCAACTTCCTTCAGCCAAAATTCACATTTGCTGAACTTGGCATACAACTGATGTTCTCGAAGTTTCTCGAACTAGACGCAAATGTTCCTTATGCTCTTCCTCGCTCTTGAGAAAATCAATATATCATCGATGAACACCACGACAAACTTTTCCAGATATTCCATAAACACCTTGTTCATCAAATTCATGAAGTATGCAGGAGCATTAGTCAATCCAAATGACATGACGGTATACTCGTATAAACCATACCTAGTAGTGAAAGCTGTTTTGGGTATATCCTTTTCACGGATCTTCAATCGATGATACCACGATCAAGATCGATCTTAGAGAATACCTTGGCTCCAACTAGCTGATCAAACAGGTCATTAATCATCGGCAGAGGGTACTTGTTCTTGATGGTCACTTGCTCAACGCACGATAATCCACAACCATCCTCAAGCTTCCATCCTTCTTCTCTACCAAAAGAACTGGGCTCCCCAAGGTGATGAGCTTGGCGAATATATCCTTTCTCCAATAACTCATTAATTTGATCCTTGATCTCTTTCAACTCATTCGGTGGCATCCGATAAGGTCTCTTGGATATTGGGGCTGTGCCGGGCAATAACTCGATCAGAAATTCAATGTCCCTGTCCAGTGGCATTCCTGGTAATTTCTCCGGAAACACATCGGGAAAGTCTTGCACTCTCGGCACTTCCTCTGAACAACCCCGTGAGGGAATGCACTGATTCTTCATCTGGCTGTGCTGGCTACATACTTGATCCTCTTACGCTCCGGGTGGTGAGCAGAATAGACTTGTGGGCACGATCTATGTTCCTTCAAACTTCGTCAACCAATCCATGCCTAGGATTACATCCAAGGTCCGGGTTTCCAACACTATGAGGTCTCAAGGGAAACTTATGGTTCCCGATGTTGAGGGTTGCACGACAGCCTAAGCCGCCATCATTTCTCCTCCCGCGGGCCCGCGAAGGGGCTTCTAAGGGTTTTAGTGGGCAACCCGTACTTTTCCACAACTACCCTTGATATGAATGAATGCGTTGCACCGTAATCAAAGAGTACCAAAACTGAACGTGAATTCAATAAAACTTACCAACCACGATTGTTCGGCTGATCATAGACGTCCTCCACGCCAATGTGGTTCACCGAGCACGAGGGAACGGATTGGGCTTCTTATTTGAGCCTCCATTGCCGTTTCCATTCCGCTGCTTGGCCTCCGGAAGTCGGTGGCATAGTGCCCTGTATTCGGCACTTGAAGCGGTGATGTGGCTCAGATCCCTCGGAGCCGGGCGAACGATGCTGATTGCCATTATCGTTTCCATTGCCATTGCCATGGCCCGACTTGTTGTCCGGCTGCGGTTGTTCCCATTTCCTCCATGGTTATGACCTCCATGGTTATGATGGGTGTGCCCTCCGAGTATGGTGCATAACGGGCTTCGCTGAGCTCTGAGTTGTGCTTCCCCGGCTGTACTTCCGCTTGCGGCTTCAATCTGCTGCTGCTTGCCTTCAAGTATGGTGGCCTTGTCTACCAGCTCCCGGTAGTTGTTGAAGGTAGCCACAATAAGCTGCATACTCAGCTCGTCATTGAGTCCCTCAAGGAACTTCTCCTGCTTATGCATCTGTGGCCACATCATCGGGGCATAGCGGGCTAGCTTGCTGAATTCATCCACGTCTTGTGCCACAAGACGGTTCCCTGGCGTAAGTTGCGGAACTCACGCTTCTTGAGCTCATGGCTCCGGTGAAACATGAGCGGTGCGGAAGGCCTGCTGGAATTGATCCCATGTGATGGCACCGATGGGATAAGTGGCGGTGTAGTTCTCCCACCAAGAAGCTGCAGGTCCACCAAATTGATCTTGTGACAAGCGCACCTTCTCTGCATCAGTGCATCCAACAGTGATTAGCTCTCTTCCAACTTTGCGGAGCCAATCATCAGCCACAATCGGCTCAGTGCTACTAGAGAACACTGGCGGATTCAGCCTCAGGAATCGAGTCAAGTTATCCACAGGGGGTGGTGGCCGTGGATTGTTGGTGTTGTTGTTCTGATTCTGGATGAGAAGCTGCATAAGGGCATTCTGCTGCTGGAGCAGCTGGGTGAGCTCTGGCGGAAAATTGGTGTCACGTCTCGGAGGCATCTGGTGTTTTTGGAGTGGATGAGAAAATTAGAATAGAACAATGGTCTATGAGAAATAACACTACCCATATGAATGCACAATCATATAACACACCAATCATTTATTCATTCCACTCAAACATGGTTCAATCTCGATTACAAAGCTCATGACTAATCGAAGGAAATATCGGCCTAACTGATCGACGAAAAGGAAAAAAATAACATGGTGGTCGACTAAATGTCTTCATCAATAATCCTTGCGTCCTCTGGTGTGATGTCCTCCGGTGCGGCGCCTCCTCTTGTGGCTTTCTCGGTGGAGCTCCTTCAAAATCCTGATCATTGCTCACGAGGGGTCCATTATCTCCACTCGGAAAAAGGTCCTCTCCCAAGTCCATCTTTTCCTCTATCGCGCAAGCTTCATCTTCGGTCGTCGATTGTCTCCATGAAGTCCGCGATTTCTTCCTCATGGCCAAGGAAGTCTGCGTGCCTTCTCCTCTAGTTCCAGTTCACGGAACAAAAGCTTCAGTGTGTCTTGAGTTACGGCGAGTCCGAATCTCCCGTTTCTGAGGAGACACTCCAAGTCCTGGATGTACGAGAGTGGAGTCGTCCTCACGGTGACGGATGATATCTCCGTTCCTCGCTCTGCGAGAAACCATGGCGAGTCCGAGGGATCGAGCTCGCCCAGACTCCTCTCGGAGATGTCCAAGGGCACGATAGATCGCCATGTCCTTCCGATGATCCAGTTGAAGTCGGTGAACTCAAAGTCAATAGGCTCCGTGTGTCCTCCGAAGGTTCTCCCTGGGATATGCACTTCAATACTGTAGCGGGTGTCCGTCGGAAGTGCATTGGTTGGCTTCTCGGTGATCGATGGTAGAGCAATCTTCAGCTTCTTCACCATCTGGACCAGCTTCCTGCCGAAGGGCATCGTCTCATCGGGCTGGCAAAACTCCGGTAGCAAAACTGGGGTGAACTCGACGGCCATCTAGAATGTTGAAAATAGGAGAAGAGTCAGAATTGAACAGGGGAGAATTACGGAATGATAAGGATATAAAGTAAATGGTCTCTTCCTATGGCTTTCCGATCCTAGGGGTTACGATCCTACGGTCAGCGTGTGCTCTGATACCATCTCTGTAGCGACCTGACCCAACATCGGTCAAATCTCTATGTCTGTACCATCCCAAGATCATGCTGGTACTCACAGTACATCGATGAAATAATCAAAGTTCAATCACACCTGAATTTATTACACGTTTCTCATATAGAGTCTTTATTACAAGAGAATAAATTCGGCTCAAGGCCAACTCATGAGAAATAAACTACTAATGCTTCGGAAGCGTAGAAGATAAAGCGAGTCCATCCGACTCCAAAGGGCAATCGCTAAGCGCGAGCGTAGCCTCACCCTGGTCGGAATATACCGCAACATAAGACGTTGCAGCCATGTAGGTCAGCTTTTGAATAAGCTGGCAAGTCATGAAGAATAACAATAATAAAGTTACTAACACTATATGCATTTTGGCTGTGGAGCTCTAAGTTTCATCATTTTGCGAAAAGCCAATTTTCTCCTACTACAGTGGACTTGCTTGCAAATTACTACAAATTGTTGGTAGTTATTGAGATGGTTCCGCCAACCAATATCTCATTCCCCAAATTATTAAGTCATAAACCCCTCAAATTAATTCATTAGTTTTAGTGTTGAGATTTCGAATACTTCCAAGTTCTAGAGGCTCAATTTGTCCGTAGAATCGGGACACGGCTAATCGATTAGATCCTTAACTCTGCAGAGGTTTATGACTTTACCCGCAAGAATCATTCCCTCCTTTTAAGTCTTCACACTTCATGGTGTTTGAAGACGGACGAATGAAACAGGTCTTCCAAAGAGTTCTTCCGCTACCGCCGTACCCATCCAATCCTACCGTTCTTCTACATCTCGTAGTACCGCCCAGCCAGCGTCACTACTAGGGTTAACCCAGCCAGAGCCCATAATGGCTTGCGGCTGCACATTGTAAGCTTCCGGTCATGGGGCATCCATCCGTCTCTTCGTGGCTGGGTGAAGCTTTCCGCAAGATGTCATGGCACTTCTCCATGCATCCCGCCAACCACTGGGTTCTCCAGGTGCCCGTCAACAAATCCTCCACCCAAGAGTGAATTCAAGTCCATCTTGATTCTTGTAGTTCATGGGGTTGTCATCATCATTGACTCTCACATCTTGCTTATGAATATCACTCAACCAAAACCCGTCACGAGCATAGCAAAATAAACTACTTCGTCCCGGGTCATGGTAACAAGGGATTGGTTCAACCTACCACATGATACTACTCAAGATTAATAACTTCAAAATTTCAACTACTGCATGCATGGTGGGGTGGTGACAATTTTAATGCACAAAAACATAGGTATAGAAAATAACATGATCAAAACTTGCCTTGCTGATGATCCTCATAAGCTAAAGATTCGTAGTAGCAAGCTTCGCACTCCGGAAACTCTACCGAGACAAACAATAATCACAATAAGCATATAACATTGGATCACATAACACAATAGCATAACAAAGTAACACACCAAAACCAACAAAGCAAAACCCAAAGGGAAAACTCAAAGAAAACCAACTCAAAGTTTTCCTACTTCAAACAACAACTAAAAGTAGTTTTATATAACAAAATTTTTCTCAATATAACCTAATCATGGTTTTAAGTTAACTTAACAGAAAAGATTTCATTAAACAACTAGGAGCAAAAAGAATTAATTAAAATCTATTATGAAACTCCTATTAGGCCTAATTCAATTTCTATTAAGAAAATAAAATAAAACTTTTATTTATTATAAGTAAAAGTTCATCCTATAAAGTGACAGAAACTATCCTAGAATAATCAATCACATGTTAAAAATAAATTTATTTACTAATTAAAATAATAGGAAAACAGTAGCTAGTTAATTAATTAGGATTAACAAGATTCTGCTTAAAACTATTTTTTATTAATCCTAAAATACCCAAATTAATTCCTATGGTTTGGCAATGTCAAAATAAAGTTGGGACAAAAAGAATCATCCAAAAATAATTTTCCTAGCTCATGTTATAACAGATTTACTATTCTGATTAAAACTAAATTAAAGCAATTTATTTAATTTTAACATAGCTAATTATATTTTCTGCAGAAACTATAGAAAATTTGCAAACCAACAAAAAAAGAATCACCTAAAAATATTAAACAGAATAAAAGATATGAATTTTTCGAAACAGGAACTATTCTGTTAAAACAGAAAATGAAAATAAATGAAAAAGGGCCTAATGGGCCTAAACTATGCACTGAGCGTAATATAAACTAAACGGGCCTAGGGTTAAACGAGTCGGGCTGGCTAAATAAAAATAAACCCTAACTAAAAATAAACCGTAACGAACCGGCCGGTTTTTATTTAAAAGAAATACCCCTTCGGGGTGATCTAATCTACGCCGTAGATTATGAATCGGACCGGGGAGGGGGGGGGTGCTCTCCGGTGACTCACCGGCGCTCGACGGCGGCGGCGGCGGCGGCGGCGAGTGCGCTGGCCTCTCCGGTCGTCGGGGAGGTCGGTGGAGTGGCTCGGCGGGAAAGAGACGAGCTCGGGGGCTCTTGGTGGGGTTGGTGGGGGTCGGGAGGGCTAGGGCGGCGACGGCGACGCAAATGGCGGCGGGGAGGCTCGGCTCCGACGACGGCAGCGAGAGAGGAGGAGGGCTCTCATGAGGGGTAAGGGGGAATGGGGTGCGGGGAGGGGGCTTATAGGCGGGGCCTCGGCCTTGGCAAGGGGGCGATCGGGAGATCGGCATCCGGATCTCATGAGATCCGCGATCGGCGGCGTGGCGTGGCGGGGGGGGGGGTTGAAGACGGGCGGGTCCACCTGCCGAGAGAGAGAGAGAGGGCGGGCGGGCGGTTGGCCGAGCCAAGGCTGTTCGAGGCGGGGGGGTGGCTTGGCGGTCTTGGGCGGCTCGGTGGCCACAGTGGATCATTGGGCTGCGCTGGCGCCAGTGGTGGTCGGCGCTGGCCGGGCAGGGTCTGGCTGGCGCCTTTGGGGGGTTTTTTTTTTTAATTTATTTTTAAATAAAACAAAACAGAGATATCTTTTAAAATATAATTATTTTATATAGGACATATATATACCAAAATGATCAGGGGAATATTCCCTATCATTTGAACATTTTTCCAAAGGCAAAATCCAAACTTTATAAAATTCCATTTTTCAAATTCAAATAAATCTCAAGTTTGAATCCAAAACTTTTGGCAAGGTTTTCCTCTGATATTTTTGGAGTGTCATGTTTACTCCTCTCATACTTTTGATCAAGTATTCATCAGGCATAGTTTTTGAAATGATTCCCACTTGCCAAGTTTGAATTCAAATATGAAAACTCAAAACTCTCCTGAAACTTCAAATGACATTCAAATTCAAACAGGATGCATTAGATGCTTAGCTATAATTGTAAAACATTCCAAATAGGAAATTTGGGATGTTACAGTTTCGGTCTGGGACGCGCTTTTTTTTTGTTTTTTTGAACAGATGGGACGCGCTTGTTTGAAATTTGGGGAAAGTACAAACTTTGCCCCCTCTTAAATTTCGGACTCATCATGGGTCGAGGGTAGGATGGTAATCCCTGTGTCCCAAATAGTGGTATGGAGCGATTTGCCACAAGCATGTGTGCTTAGGAGGCCATTGTGTATGAATGTTTTTCGAAGGCGGTTGCGTGGCATCTAGATGAAGCTACAAACCTACCCCGGGTTAGACCTTTGGACGTCGGGCCGGTAGGTTTCACGGGTCGGAGTTAGAAAAGTAATTTCCTTCTACTACCAAACATTGGTCTCACACGGTTTCGGGCGAGTAGAGGCTCTTTTGGCACATCGTTCGAAATTTTGAAATAGAAGCATTCACGTTTAGAGTACTCTTGAACTTTGAGGATTGACCTAAATAGACAACGTTAAATTTGACCTTGTATGTTTGAAAACCTCATTAAATTATCCGCTTCATTTTGAAATTTCGACACTTGAAAATCCTATAACTACGATTATTTTGGAATGGAGGACCTAAATTTGAATCTATTTTGTACACAACTATATATGCTATTATGTACAAAACCAGAGCAAAGATTGGGGCCCCCATAATTTAGGTATGATTTACAAATGCCATGATATTGAATGGACTTCTCGAATTTTTTAAACCACCTTAAGTTGAATTCAAATGTATGCTAGTTCATATCTAGCTATTTATAATGTTCATTGTGTAACTTTCGTATGTATAATGTGCTTTACACACACAACATGAACTATACTCACATTTATATTCGATTTCTAAAGCGATGCATTGTCTGGAGTTCAAAATACTAACTATGTGGATCAATTATGTCGAATAATAACATAGACATGCTCAAATTCGATAGAATCTAGATGTCTGATGGATCAATGACCGTTCCTCACGCGAATTGCAAATATCATGATCCCATCTTAATATTTGTATACAATTTATATCTTTAATCAATGTGTACATCAGTCTTATACCTGTAGTTTCACTCTCCATCGGTGGTCTCTCACATATGCTCACACACTCTCTCCTGAGGTGTCTTTCTCCCAGACATGCTCTCGATATAACCCTCCCTCCCTCTCGTAACCATTTACGACTGTTTTCACTAACCTTTATCACAAGCACTCTTCCTCTCACAAGCATACACACACACAATCCCCATCGACCCTTTCTATATACATAGACCTGCCTACGTGTCTCCTGTACGCACATTATATTTAGGCATGTCTCTCACGCATTGTCTCACACCTCTCTTCCTAATCGACGAGTATGATTCTAGCAGAGCATTCTGTAGGATGCCCCTTAAAGTTAGGTTGGATGAATAGTAATATCAGAGATAAGGGGTTACCTTAGTCCGAGGACCTAGGGTTAAAAATCCTAGCCTGCTTTGTCAGTGGACATAGAGTCCTTCACGATTCTGCTATCTTTGTCTTATACGACTAGTCATCCATGGGTCTCCCTAAATGTGTCACGGGCCGACCAATGTGGCGCAGGACGGAACCAAACCAAGGGCCTCACCTCGACCCACCGGACCTCACGTAGTGACACACCCTCTGCCCCCAGGTCTCGTTATCTTCTCATACCCAGACATACCAACACAGACACGACACAAAAAAAATTCTCCCCGTGCTGATACATCTCCAACGTATCTATAATTTTTTATTGCTCCATGCTATTATATATTCTGTTTTGGATGTTTAATGGGATTTATTATACCCTTTTATATTATTTTTGGGACTAACCAATTAACCCAAGGCCCAATGCAAATTGCTGTTTTTTTTGCCTATTTCAGTGTTTCGCAGAAAAGGAATATCAAACGGAGTCCAAACGGAATGAAACCTTCGGGAGCGTGATTTTTGGAACAAATGTGATGCAGAGGACTTGGAGTGGACGTCAAGAAATAAACGAGGAGGCCACGAGGCAGGGGGGGCGCGCCCTCCACCATCATGGCCCCTCGTGGCTCCACCGACCTACTTCTTCCTCCTATATATACCTACGTACCCCGAAACCATCTAGGAACCCCACGAAAACCTATTTCCACCACCACAACCTTCTGTACCTGTGAGATCCCATCTCGGGGCCTTTCCTGGCGCTCCCCTGGAGGGGGAATCGATCACAAAGGGCTTCTACATCAACACCATAGCCTCTCCGATGATGTGTGAGTAGTTTACCACAGACCTTCGGGTCCATAGTTATTAGCTAGATGACTTCTTCCCTCTCTTTGGATCTCAATACAAAGTTCTCCTCGATCTTCTTGGAGTTCTATTCGATGTAATTCTTTTTGCGGTGTGTTTGTCGAATCCGATGAATTGTGGGTTTATGATCAAGATTATCTACGAACAATATTTGGTTCTTCTCTGAATTCTTTTATGTATGATTGGTTATCTTTGCAAGTCTCTTCGAATTATCAGTTTGGTTTGGCCTACTAGATTGATCTTTCTTGCAATGGGATAAGTGCTTAGCTTTGGGTTCAATCATGCGGTGCTCGATCCCAGTGACAGTAGGGGAAACGACACGTATTGTATTGTTGCCATCGAGGATAAAAAGATGGGGTTTATATAATATTCCTTGAGTTTATCCCTCTACGTCATGTCAACTTGCCTAATGCGTTACTCTGTTCTTATGAACTTAATATTCTAGATGCATGCTGGATAGCGGTTGATGATTGGAGTGATAGTAGTAGATGCAGACAGGAGTCGGTCTACTTGTTACGGACGTGATGCCTATATACATGATCATGCCTAGATATTCTCATAATTATGCACTTTCCTATCAATTGCTCGACAATAATTTGTTCACCCACCGTAATACCTATGCTATCTTGAGAGAAGCCACTAGTGAAACCTATGGCCCCGGGTCTATTTTCCATCATATTAATCTTCCGCAAACTAGTTATTTCTGTCGCCGTTTATTTTGCAATCTTTAATTTCAACCTTTATCATAAAAATACCAAAAATATTATCTTTTCATCTCTATCAGATCTCACTTTTGCAAGTGGCAGTGAAGGGATTGACAACCCCTTTATCGCGTTGGTTGCAAGGTTCTTATATTTTTGTGTAGGTACGAGGGACTTGCGTGTGGCCTCCTACTGGATTGATACCTTGGTTCTCAAAAACTGAGGGAAATACTTACGCTAGTTTGCTGCATCCCCTTTCCTCTTCAAGGGAAAAACCAACGCATGCTCAATAGGTAGCAAGAAGGATTTCTGGCACCGTTGCCAGGGAGTCTACGCACAAGTCAAGACATACCAAGTACCCATCACAAACTCTTATCCCTCGCATTACATTATTTTCCATTTGCCTCTCGTTTTCCTCTCCCCCACTTCACCCTTGCCGTTTTATTCGCCCTCACTTTCCGTTCGCCTCTTTTACGCTTGCTTCTTATGTTCCGTGTGTCGTCATGGCCAGTCCTTTATCTACTCCCTTGTCTCCCGAGAATGAAGTTTTTAATTTTAAATAAAGGGAGGGAGAAAATCCAAAAGATGCTTGGTACAGAATGTGCAATGCGCAAAATAGATCTACTAGGAAGCAATTTACTTCCATTCTTGTTCGCAATTTTTATGTAGGCATCACTCCTTGGAATAGATTTATTCTTGATACCATTACCGGAGGGAATTTTTTGGGTAGTCATACTTTTGATTCTTATAATGCAATGATAGATTTGTTTGGGCCACCACCTCTTTTGGTTAATGGAACTATTTTAACTTTGGAACATGTGATGCAAATGCTTGAAATTATTGAAAATAAAGTTGCCACCGTAGAGTTGATTGAAAATTTTGATAAAAATATCCATGACCAAATTACCCAATATGGATCTAAGGTAGGAGTTGCTCTTAAAAATTTCAAAGAAAAGGAACCCATGGTTAATGAAAAGATAGATCAAGATTCCACTAGAATTGATAAGATTGAGGATATTATTACCAACTTAGGGTCAGCCTTTTCCTCCGTGAAAAATACTCCAAAACCTCCTAGTGCTAAATTTGCCAAACTGATGTATGTTCCTAAAAATAAGGGTGAAACTTGTAGTAAGGAAAATGCGGATCTCAAATCCATAAGTGTTCGCCCCAACTTGCCTAGGGGTTTAATCATTAATAAAAATAAGGAAACTTCTAAGGATTATAAGTGTTCTTTTGAAGAATTGCCTACCAAAGATGGCAATACCTAGATCTATCCTTGCCTTTATGCCTAGCTAGGGGCGTTAAACGATAGCGCTTGTTGGGAGGCAACCAATTTTATTTTATTTCCTTGATTGTTTGTTCTGTTTAGTTATAAATCTTTGATCTAGCCTCTGGTTAGATTTGTTTTTGTGTTTTAATTAGTGTTTGTGCCAAATAGAACCACTAGGAACTTCTTGGGTGATAATTGTTTGATCTTTCTGAAAGAGAAAAACTTTGCGCTCACGAATATAATTGTTTAAACTCATCAGAACATGATAAATTACCAATTCTTTTTGCATTAGATCAGTATACAAATTTTCCTGGTTGTTATAGTTTTTCACGATTTATTAGTTTCCGGAAGTTTTCGAACAAATCTGATTACTACAGACTGTTCTGTTTTTTACAGATTCTGTTTTTCATGTGTTGTTTGCTCATTTTGATGGATCTATGGCTAGTAATGGAGTTTATGAACCACAGAGAAGTTAGAATACAGTAGGTTTAACACCTATATAAATAAATAATGAGTTCATTACAGTACCTTAAAGTAGTGGTTTGTTTTATTAAGCTAACAGAGCTCACGAGATTTTCTGTTAAGTTTTGTGTTGTGAAGTTTTCAAGTTTTGGGTAAAGATTTGATGGATTATGAAACAAGGAGTGGCAAGAGCCTAAGCCTGGGGATTCCCAAGGCTCCCCAAGGTAAAATCCAAGGACACCAAAAAGCTAAAGCTTGGGGATGCCCCGGAAGGCATCCCCTCTTTTGTCTTCGTCCATTGGTAAGTTTACTTGGAGCTATATTTTTATTCACCACATGATATGTGTTTTGCTTGGAGCGTCTTGTATGAATTGATTCTTTGCTTTTTAGTTTACCACAATCATCCTTGCTGTACACACCTTTTGGGAGAGACACACATTAATCGTAATTTATTATAATACTCTTTATGCCTCACTTATATCTTTTGAGCTAAACAATTTAGCTCTAGTGCTTCACTTATATCTTTTAGAGCACGGCGGTAGTTCTATTTTATAGAAATAATTGATCTCTCATGCTTCACTTATATTATTTTGAGAGTCCTTTAGAACAACATGGTAATTTGCTTTGGTTATAAAACTAGTCCTAATATGATAGGCATCCAAGATAAAAACTTTAGAGTGCGTTGAATACTAAGAGAAGTTTGATACTTGATGATTGTTTTGAGATGTGGAGATAGTGATATTAAAGTTGTGCTAGTTGAGTAGTTGTGAATTTAAGAAATACTTGTGTTGAAGTTTGCAAGTCCCGTAGCATACACGTATAGTAAACGTCATGTAACAAATTTGAAACATGAGGTGTTCTTTGATTGTCATCCTTATGAGTGGCGGTCAGGGATGAGCGATGGTCTTTTCCTACCAATATATCCCCCTAGGAGCATGCGCGTAGTGCTTGGTTTTTGATGACTTGTAGAATTTTTCAATAAGTATGTGAGTTCTTTATGACTAATGTTGAGTCCATGGATTATACACACTCTCAACCTTCCACCATTGCTAGCCTCTTCGGTACCGTGCATTGCCCTTTCTCACCTTCAGAGTTGGTGCAAACTTCGCCGGTGCATCCAAACCCCGTGATATGATATGCTCTATCACACATAAACCTCCTTATATATTCCTCAAAACAGCCACCATACCTACCTATTATGGCATTTCCATAGCCATTCCGAGATATATTGCCATGCAACTTTCCACCGTTCCGTTTGTTATGACACGCTTCACCATTGTCATATTGCCTTGCATGATCATGTAGTTGACATCGTATTTGTGGCAAAGTCACCATGCATATTATTTCATACATGTCACTCTTGATTCATTGCCCTTCCTGATACACCGCCGGAGGCATTCATATAGAGTCATACTTTGTTCTAAGTATCGAGTTGTAATCATTGAGTTGTAAATAAATAGAAGTGTGATGATCATTTTTAATAGAGCATTGTCCCAAATAAAAAAAAGAAGAGAAATGCCAAAAAAAAAAGAAGGCCCAAAAAAATAAAAAAAAGAGAAATAAAAAGGGACAATGCTACTATCCTTTTTCCACACTTGTGCTTCAAAGTAGCACCATGATTTTTATGATAGAGAGTCTCTTGTGTTATCACTTTCATATACTAGTGGGAATTTTTCATTATAGAACTTGGCTTGTATATTCCAATAATGGGCTTCCTCAAATGCCCTAGGTCTTCGTCAGCAACCAAGTTGGATGCACACCCACTTAGTTTATTTTGTTGAGCTTTCATACATTTATAGCTCTAGTGCATCCGTTGCATGGCAATCCCTACTCCTTGCATTGACATCAATTGATGGGCATCTCCCTAGCCCGTTGATTAGCCGCGTCAATGTGAGACTTTCTCCTTTTTTGTCTTCTCCACAGAACGCCCATCATTATATTCTATTCCACCCATATTGCTATATCCATGGCTCACTCTCATGTATTGCGTGAAAGTTGGAAAAAGTTTGAGATTACTAAAGTATGAAACAATTGCTTGGCTTGTCATCGGGGTTGTGCAAGATGAGAGCATTCTTGTGTGAAGAAAATGAAGCATGGCCAAACTATATGATTTTGTAGGGATGAGATTTCTTTGGCTATGTTATTTTGAGAAGACATAATTGCTTGATTAGTATGCTTGAAGTATTATTATTTTTATGTCACTACTAAACTTTTATCTTGAATCTTTCAGATCTGAATATTTATGCCACAATAAAGAAAATTACATTGAAGAATATGCTAGGTAGCATTCCTCATCAAAAATTCTGTTTTTATCATTTACCTACTCGAGGATGAGAAGGAATTAAGCTTGGGGATGCTTGATACGTCTCCAACGTATCTATAATTTTTTATTGCTCCATGCTATCACATATTCTGTTTTGGATGTTTAATGGGCTTTATTATACACTTTTATATTATTTTTGGGACTAACCTATTAACCCAAGGCCCAGTGCAAATTGCTGTTTTTTTTGCCTATTTCAATGTTTCACAGAAAAGGAATATCAAATGAAGTCCAAACGGAATGAAACCTTTGGGAGCGTGATTTTTGGAACAAATATGATCCATAGGACTTTGAGTGGACATCAAGAAATCAACGAGGAGGCCACGAGGCAGGGAGGCGCGCCTACCCCCCTGGGCGCGTCCTCCACACTCGTGGGCCCCTCATGGCTCCACCGACCTACTTCTTCCTCCTATATATACCAACGTACCCCGAAACCATCCAGGAGCACCACGAAAACCTATATCCACCACCGCAACCTTCTGTACCGGTGACATCCCATCTTGGGGCCTTTTCCGGTGCTCCGCCTGATGGGGAATCAATCACGGAGGGGTTCTTCATCAACACCATAGCCTCTCCGATGATGTGTGAGTAGTTTACCCCAGACATTCGGGTCCATAGTTATTAGCTAGATGGCTTCTTCTCCCTCTTTGGATCTCAATAAAAAGTTCTCCTCGATCTTCTTGGAGTTCTATTCGATGTAACTCTTTTTGCGGTGTGTTTGTCGAGATCCGATGAATTGTGGGTTTATGATCAAGATTATCTATGAACAATATTTGGTTTTTCCATGAATTCTTTTATGTATGATTGGTTATCTTTGCAAGTCTCTTCGAATTATCATTTTGGTTTGGCTTACTAGATTGATCTTTCTTGCAATGGGAGAAGTGCTTAGCTTCGGGTTCAATCATGCGGTGCTCGATCCCAGTGACAGTAGGGTAAACGACACGTACTGTATTGTTGCCATCGAGGATAAAAAAGATGGGGTTTATATCATATTGCTTGAGTTTATCCCTCTACATCATGTCATCTTGCCTAATGTGTTACTCTGTTCTTATGAACTTAATACTCTAGATGCATGCTGGATGGCGGTTGATGTGTGGAGTGATAGTAGTAGATGCAGGCAGGAGTCGGTCTACTTGTTACGGACGTGATGCCTATATATATGATCATTCCTAGATATTCTCATAATTATGCACTTTTCTATCAATTGCTCGGCAGTAATTTGTTCACCCACCGTAATACTTATGCTATCTTGAGAGAAGCCACTAGTGAAACCTATGCCCCCTGGTCTATTTTCCATCATATTAATCTTCCGCAAACTAGTTATTTCTGTCGCCGTTTATTTTTCAATCTTTAATTTCAACCTTTATCATAAAAATACCAAAAATATTATCTTATCATCTCTATCATATCTCACTTTTGCAAGTGGCCGTGAAGGGATTGACAACCCCTATATCACGTTGGTTGCAAGGTTCTTATTTGTTTGTGTAGGTACGAGGGACTTGCGTGTGGCCTCCTACTGGATTGATACCTTGGTTCTAAAAAACTGAGGGAAATACTTACGCTACTTTGCTGCATCACCCTTTCCTCTTCAAGGGAAAACCAACGCATGCTCAAGAGGTAGCACGTGCCTCTATCCCCTCCCCCCTTGCATATACACAGTCAAGGGAATCTCTCGCCATGACATCATATTCGTCTCTCTCTCTCTATACCTCTCTCATTTCTCGTGCTATCTCTCCCACGAACCCTCCCCCCGCCGGCCCCTCTATCCATGCCTCTCTCGAATACGTAATACACACACATACATCAACTACACATTCACACATGTTACATCATGTATCCCATTGATCTAAAAAGCCCTCTCTTCAGGTTTATTTCGCATAAAACATTCCTTTTGATTAAAGTGTGGCCAAAAAATTATTTTAGAATTTCTACATATATACAACATTACACAGTTATATGGAGGAGTATGAACGTTAATTTGCATTGCATGGTGCCCGCAATGATATTTATTCCGCACTGTGAATTTTTATATTTTTATACTATATATAAAGTTAGTCATAATAAAGAGAAACGAAGAGCATCTCTCTCTCCATCGATACACCCCTCTCGCCCCTTTCATGTACGCACACAAACTATCTCCGTGTCCTCTAAAAGTAAGCCCCAGACATTCACGCATGTTTCATATTTCTCTCGAATATATACAAGGATTTATAATTGTATTTGAAGCGAAAGCACGATACGTACATTGGACTTCAGAATCCACTAATTACGATCACCATTTACGTTTTGTGGTTATTATACAGTCACGGGCTCACCGTACAACTCTGTATTTGCTCAAGACACGACTAGTTGACCAGTTAAACGCTCCACGCGGCACCTCTAGTGTTGCATCACATTATCTCACTACCATTGGGCCCACCTGTCGGCTTGTATCTACTCTACATTCTTATAAAAAACAGAGTTGGTGATGATGGTGTGCCTGCCATCCTGCAATATAGGTTAAGTCAAACCTTTATCTCCTTGCATGACACGCAATTGATCTCTCAACATCAATCGATCTCGTCAAGATGTGTCGGGGCATGAACCGAATGGGATGTCAAAACTAAGACGGGAAGAGACACGTAGTGGAGGCAAAGTGAAACTTCAAACGAACCGTTTGTTTGTATGCATGTCGGACAAATTACAACATTGGAAATACAAGCATGGTCTAGGCCCACATGCGAATGATACTCGGCGGAATGTTCAAATGAGGCATGCGGGAGGATGGACTCGACCAGAGGGCGGCATGATCGATGGAGAAGAGGGTTGGAGAGGAATGATAAATAAGCAACGCCACATGAGTAAGATACTCCCTCTGTTTTTATTTACTCTGCATATTAGGTTTGACTGAAGTCAAACTTCATAAAATCTGACCAAATTTATAGAAAACTAGCAAGATGCCCGTGCCTTGCACGGAACATCAAGATCTTGTGAGAGAAAAGGATGAACGAGGGAAGGCCTTATCTGTAAATGTGGAGAGGAGTGCGGGTAAATTTTCATAATTTCCTTCCTATCTATTAGATATAGATCACACGACCTATATTGCAGGATGGCAGGCACACCATCATCACCAACTCTACTTTTTATCTACACTAGCAAGATGCCCGTGCATTGCACGGAACATCAAGATGCATTTGTATGAGTAGTTTATCTTGTGGGAGAAAAGGATGAATGAGGGAAGGCCTTATTTGCAAATGTGGAGAGGGGTGTGGGTATCTTTTTGCAAAATTGCCATAGTTTCCTTCTTATCCGTCAGATATACATTGGACGGACTCTTATAAAAAATGGAGTTGGTGATGATGGTGTGCCTGGCATCCTGCAATATAGGCCGTCCGATTTATATCTGACGGATAGGAAGGAAACTATGGCAATTTTGCAAAAAGGTACCCACATACCTCTCCACATTTGCAAATAAGGCCTTCCCTCGTTCAACCTTTTCTCTCACAAGATAAACTAGTCATACAAATGCATCTTGATGTTACATGCCACGCACGGGCATCTTGCTAGTAAGAGTAGAAATATGAACATTTACAATAGAAAAAATATATATGATGTGAAAGTATATTCAATAATGAATCTAATGGTGTTGATTTGTTATTGTATATGTTATTATTTCTTTCTATAAACTTTGTCAAAGTTTACAACGTTTGACTTTGAGCAAAGCTAAAATGCGGAGTAAATAAAAACAGAGGGAGTACGCAGGGACTAGTATAGTTACTACTGCCGGAACATGGTAAGTTGGGCCCCTAAATGCGGGCATGGACCGGGCACACCTCAATTATTCTTTCAGACAGTTAGACGCCTACATTTAGCACACCATCCGGCTACTTAATCAAGTGTTATGCTTCACTGCTTGAAAAGGAAAAGGGTGGTACCGTACCCAAAATCACCACACTTGGGGCTAGGGTAACAACTTAGTATTGTACCACATTTGAACCAGGGCACAAAAACCACCTGCTCCGCGCCTAATGCGCAACGCGGAGCACTGACGCTCTAATATGGCTAGGAAAACAGGGAAACCGACATGTGGGGCACACCTGTCGGGACGACGTGGCGCAGACTAGTCCAATGGAGGAGCTGGCCCACGACCTCCTCGCCACCGACAACCGTTCATGTGGGTCGTGGGGGCTAGCAACTTGGCAGCTCCAGCATCGCCTCTGGATAGGGCGACCACGGTGAGCGACACGCTCATTGTCGCTGGACATGGTCGGTTTCAGTGTGTCGAGGGTGGCGTTAGCGCTGTGGCATGACCAGCAGATCAACACCTGGCTCGTCGAGGATGCACGGTGCACCGAAGTGTGTGCGCGCCGCGACGCGTCCGCGAAGTGGTGGAATGTGGCCAACTGCATCCCCAGGACCTGAGACCATACCGTGTCGTCTTGCTTTTTCAATGACATGTGGGGTCGCATGTGAGCAAAGGGCATCTCCAATGTTGCCACGACCACAACAGACTACCCTGGCACACCAAAAACCCTCGTCCCTCGCGCCGTAGCGACGAGTGCGTTCCCAGCCAGTGCCAGCTGCCCGCATTCATGCCGTCCATCTATATGCTGTCATTAAGAGGCTCCGTGCCCGAGGAACCAACTCCGGTGACTTAATGGCGCGCCCGGATGCTTTGGCCTCACCGGAATGCGCTACTTAAAGCGGCTAGCTAACCTCCACACCATAGCGCATCGTCCTGCTACCTGGTACCACATCCGCCATGACCGCGAGCACGAACGCTCTGCGGGAGAGCTTTGTCTTCGGGGATGAAGCTCGAGGTCGCCGCCCTTGCTCAAGTTGCCACTAGTGACGCAATAGCGGTGTAGCCGGACAGGGACACGGCCGCACAAGCGATGGACACTGAGGGAGTCCTGGACTAAGGGGTGCCCGGGAGTCCGGCCTGTTATCCATGGGCCGGACTGATGGGCTGTGAAGACATGAAGGCCGAAGACTGTACCCGTGTCCGGATTGGACTGTCCTTGGCGTGGAAAGCAAGCTTGGCGACCAGCTATGAAGATTCCTTCTTATGGAACCGACTCTATGTAACCCTAGATCCCCCTCGGTGTCTATATAAACCGAAGGGGTTAGTCTGGAAAGGATACACTCATTACCATAGTCATACAGGCTAGACTTCTGGGGTTTAGCCATTACGATCTCGTGGTAGATCAACTCTTGTAATACTCATATTCATCAAGATCAATCAAGCAGGAAGTAGGGTATTACCTCCATCGAGAGGGCCCGAACCTGGGTAAACATCATGTCCCCTGTCTCCTGTAACCATCGATCCTAGACGCACAGTTAGGGACCCCCTACCCGAGATTCGCCGGTTTTGACACCGACATTGGTGCTTTCATTGAGAGTTCCACTGTGCCATCGACGAAAGGTCCGATGGACCCTTCGATCGTCAATAGTGGCGCTGCCCAAGGGGAAACCTTCCTCCGCGGACAGATTTTCGTATTCGGCGGCTTCGTACTGCAGGCCAACTCGCTTAGCCATCTGGAGCAGATCGATAGCTACACCCGTGGCCACCAGGTCAGATTTGGAAGCTTGAACTACGTCGCGGATATCCGTGGAGACTTGATCGTCAATGGATTTGAGACCACGGCGATCGCTCCCCCTTGCTCCGATGAACATGACATAAATCTGTCATCGGACCAGGTTCAGGAGATGGTTCCTATAACTGCTACGGCCTTTGATCCGGAGCAGACTGCACCATCCGAAGCCACAGACTCCGCGGCGTTGGAGCCGCACACAGACTCAACACCAAGGAATATCTGCGTCAGCGGAATTCCGGACTTGTTTCCGGCTATAAACTCCGAACCGCATACGCCTGCAGACACCGAGCTCGATCGGTCATCGATCTTCGAGTTCAGCACCGCAGACGTCTTCCAACACTCGCCCTTGGGCGATGTGCTAAATTCATTAAAAAAATCTGTCCCTGGCGGGGGACTCACATCCGAACTATGTCCGGTTCGAACTAGAGGCTGGTGATGGGGAATTTCGCTTCACACCCGCCACCCACTTCATAGCCACTGTCGACGACTTAACCGATGAGCTTGATTATGGATCCGAAGACATCGACGGTATGGACGACGATGCCGACAAGGAGCAAGGCCAAGACCCGCCATTCACTGGATGTTCGACGGCCACCTCTTTGTACTATGTGTACATGGTTGACACACCTAAAAAAGCTAGCGACAATGACAAAGATGATCCAGTTGCGAATAAACCTTCTGAGACACAGTCCAAGCACCGGCGCCCTAAACGCCGTTCTTAGCCACGTCGTTCAAAAGATGGTAACACTGGCACCAGAGAAAATAGTACTTCGGACGACGCCGAAAACAATGAAGACCCTGTTGGAGCAGCATCCGAACAGGAGGAACAAGACAACGGGCAGGTTAACCCTGTTAAACAGGCCACACCCAATGACCGAGATGACAATAGTTATCGTCCACTCTCCGAGGACGAGGAGAGCCTCGGCAACGAAGATTTCGTCATGCCTAAGGCACCCCTCAAGTAGGAGCGCTTCAAGCGCCAGCTAATAGCTACTGCAAAAAGCCTGAAGAAGAAGTAGCAGCAGCTTCAAGCTGATGAAGACCTACTCATTGACAGATGGAATGATGTTCTGACAGCCGAAGAATACGGCCTCAAGCGTCCAGCCAAGAGTTACCCGAAGCGCAGATTGCTACCTCAGTTCGATGAGGAGGCGCCGGAACCCATACCTCCCTCGCGCATGCGGAACGACCACCACGTGGTCGGGATAGTGCGGCAGACTGACCACCCCGTGGCCGGGATAAAACGGCAACTCATGATGAACACCAGCCCGCCCCACCGCCTCGCAAAAACAGAGACAAAACAGCTCGGGACTATACATACGACCTTCGGCAGGACCTGGACAGCAGAGCAGGACACACCAGATCAATCTACCGATCGCGAGGACGCTTCTTGACTCGGGATGACGGCTACGTATTTGGATGCGACAAACCTAGTCACGCCCGGGCCGATAACTACAGACGGGATATAGAGGTGCCGCACACCCTCTCTGCTTCACAGATGAAGTACTGGATCACAAATTCCCCGAGGGGTTCAAGCCCGTCAATATTGAATCATACGACGGAACAACCGATCCCGCAGTGTGGATCGAAGATTTTATTCTCCACATCCATATGGCTCGAGGAGACGACCTCCACGCCATCAAATACCTCCCACTGAAATTAAAAGGCCAGCTAGACACTGGCTAAATAGCCTGCCTGAAAATTCCATCGGCAGCTGGGAGGACTTGGAAGAAGCTTTTCTTGACAACTTCCAAGGTACTTATGTCTGGCCACCAGATGCCGATGACTTAACTCATACAGTCCAACAACCCGGAGAATCAGCCAGAAAATTCTGGACTAGGTTCCTAACCAAAAAGAACCAGATTGTTGACTGTCCGGATGCCGAAGCCCTAGCAGCCTTCAAACACAGCATCCGTGACGAATGGCTCGCCCGCCTCCTCAGCCAAGAAAAGCCGAAATCTATGGCAGCCCTCACAGCACTCATGACCCACTTTTGCGCGGGTGAGGACAGCTGGCTGGCCCATAGCAAAAGCACAGCCAGTGAGGCAGGCCCCTCCGAGGCCAAGAACAGCACCGGCAAGCTCCGGCGCAATAGGCACAAACGCCGAAGTAATGGAGATAACACCGATGACACCACAGTTAACGCCGGATTCAGCAGCCCAGAGTCCGGCCAACGGAAGAAGCCCTACAAAAGAAACAGTGAGGGACCATCCAGCCTGGACCACATACTCGACCGTCCGTGCCAGATACATGGCACCCTAGACAAACAAGCCAATCATACCAACAGAGATTGTTGGTTTTCAAACAGGCTGGCAAGTTAAATGCCTAGAACAAAGAAAAGGGATCACAAAGTGAGGGCAAGGATGAAGAGCCCCGGCAGCCAAACACTCGGGGGCAGAAGAAATTTCCCCCTCAAGTCAAAATGGTGAACATGATATACGCTACACACATCCCCAAAAGGGAGCGCAAGCGAGCACTCAGGGACGTCTATGCGGTAGAGCCAGTCGTCCCAAAATTCAATCCATGGTCGTCGTTCCCGATCACCTTCGACCGTCGAGATCACCCAACTAGTATCCGCCATGGCGGTTCGGCCGCACTGGTCCTCGACCCAATCATCGACGGATTTCACCTAACATGAGTCCTAATGGACGGTGGTATCAGCCTCAACCTGCTCTATCAGGATACAGTGCGGAAGATGGGCATTAATCCCTCACGAACCAAACCCACAAAGACTACCTTTAAAGGAGTCATACCAGGCGTAGAGGCCTATTGTACGGGCTCAATCACGCTGGAGGTGGTCTTCGGTTCTCCGGACAACTTCCGAAGCGAAGAGTTAATCTTCGATATCGTCCCCTTCTACAGCAGCTACCACGCACTGCTCGGACGAACCACGTTTGCTAGATTCAATGCAGTGCCACACTATGCTTATCTCAAGCTCAAGATGCCCAATCTAGGCGGCGTCATAACAGTCAATGGCAACACTGAACGCTCCCTCCGAACAGAGGAGCACACAGCCGCCCTAGCAGCAGAGGTACAGAGCGGCCTTCTCAAGCAGAGTCGTAATCCGGCTGCCGAACCCCTGGACATCACTAAGAGAGTCCGGACCACACTGCAACAGGACGGTTCGGCTCGTCAACAGCTCGACTAGCAATTCGGCCTCCGTCCCAGTCCCGATAAGGTAGCGGCATCCGCACCACGCATACATAATTACGCACTCAAAATCCCATGGGCATCGACGGAGGCACAACTAGCTGGTAGTTCGGCTACACCAATCCCGGACTCATTGGTATCTTTACTATTATTTTTTCCCCTTCCTTCCTTTTTCTTTCAGGTATCTTTTATACAGGACTCCTTTGATTGCCTGATTACCGGTCCTGTCAAAGGACAAGTACACCAGATTGGCACAGAGCACAAGCATACAGGGGAAGCTCTAGAGGACAATCCAACGATTACTCTACCTGTTTTGAGTACCCGAATGCAGCTCTCCTTTGGTTATGGCATGTTAAATAGTCGGTTGCTTATCGCACTATTTGTATAAATGCGCTTTGACGCTTTAACCCAACTATAATGGAAACAGTTCACGGCCCAAGTCAAGGGGCCCTAGATACTACCTCTGCTCTCTTTCTGTTTTCCTTTGCCATTAATTACCTGTATTCTCGCAATCGTGCACTTTGGTACATTTCATATTCGCCAGGGGCTTCCCATCGCCCCATAATATGGCAACAAAGTCCGAACACTTCTTAAAAAGATAAGTTCGGCACCCCAAATTTAGCATTATATGCATTGGCACCGAATCATGTCTTTGGTCAATAGTTGGGTTGCCCGGCTCCTGTGCTTTCTACCCTACGTTCTGCTACATCGGCTAGGGTAGTAAAGGGAGAACTACTATGATTATGCCCTGGTCTAAACCGGATGAGCACCTCAGTAGAGAAAGCCAAAAACTGACTATCATGATGCCGCGAGAGCCGGTCAGCTGTTCGGAGGTCACAAATCGTTGGAGATTTTTTTCCCGCATTTTGCAAAGGATCGGTACTTCCCGATCAGAGGCTGCGCCTATGTTTTATTATAAAACTCCTATGGCTAAGTGAGGGCGTTTAATATGCTGTGCTAAACAACTCCTTCAAGGACCATATAATTGGATCAAGATTGTTTAGATTCCATCCCGAACACCTCCGTACTACCTACATGAGGGCAGAAGCTGACGACTGGCCAACCCTCAGATTCCATACAACACGGCCGCACAGGAGGAAACAATCAAAACATAACAAAAAATTATATTACAAACCGGATTAGTTTTCATCATACAAGGTAAAGACAAAAACGAATGTATTCATTCGAAAAAAATGTCCTGCCTGCACTGCGCTGCTGCAAGTCGAGATCCTTCCAGGACATCCGCAAAATATTGCTCGGGTGTGCGGTGCTCCTTGCCCTCCGGCGCCCCCCCATGGCCACCTCGACGGTGTCCATCTTCGCCCACCACATCTTGCAACGAGCGAAGGCCATGCGGGCACCTTCGATGCAGACTGATCGCTTGACGACGTCTAGCCGCGGACAAGCCTCCATCACCCGCTTCACGAGGCCAAAATAACTACCAGGTATAGCCTCGGCTGGCCACAGCCGGATTATTAAATCCTTTATGGACAGTTTAGCCACCCTGTGCAGCTCGACCAACTGTTTCAGTTGATCGGCAAAGGGCACCGGATGTTCTGGCACAACATACTGCGACCAGGACAGCTTCTCCGTGGAACTCCCTTCTCCGGCTCGGAAGAACTCCGCAGCATCGGACACGCTGTGAGGCAGTTCCGCAAAAGCCCCTGGGTAACTCCAAATCCGGGTTAGTAAAAGGTACTTCTTCTCCGCATACTTGCTTTGCATGTTAAAAGCCTTACCCGCTGCAATCTTCTTGGCATCGTGGACCTCTTGGAGAGCGCCCCAAGCCTCATTCTGTGCGGCATCCGCGCTCTGGCAAGCCTTGGTAAGTTCGGTCTCTCGAACCGACGCTTCGCGCTCCAAAGCCTCACACTTCTTCACTGCATCATGTAGCTCCTGCTGGATCTCGCCGACCCGGGCCTTGAGCTTCTTACGGGCGGCTTGCTGCTGGACAGCCTTCCCCTCGGCTTCGGTCAGGGAATTTTTCAGGGCCTCGACCTCGGTCGCCGCCCCTACACATATTATGACACTCCGGTCAATACTCACCGCTTACTCTTTCCGAATACATAGCAAGTTGTTACTCACCTTGCTTCTTATGGAGTTGAATCTTCACCTCGCCGAGCTCGTTCTTGGTCCGCTCCAACCTCTGCTTCAGTCCAGAGACTTCGGCAGCATGCGAGATTGCAGCCAACAACGACGCCTGTTTAATTATAAAATTAGTCTCCTACAAATGATTGATCCTCTGTCCGGCCTTTCTTTCCAAACCCCGGACAATGTCTCAGGGGCTACTGTCAGCACGGGGTGTTCTCTTCCTACGTGACTTACCTCAAAACCTGTCAACAGGTTGTTGCAGGCCTCGTTTAGTTCACTCTTGACGGACTGAACCTTCTCTATCACCGTACCCATAAGGATACGGTGCTCGTCCACAATAGAGGCGCCTCGTAGTGCCTCCATCAGGTTATCCGGTGCCCCTGGTTAGACGGGGCCATCGATGGAATTGGCACACCCCCCTCCTTCGAAGGAAGGCACGCGCCGGATTCTGTGGCCGTATCGGTCCCCGGAATCGTCTCCATGGGGATCTGCTCCCCCATGTGTCCGACAGCGGAGGTCTCGCCTTGCGGCGCCTCCTGGACAGCATCCTGGGCCCCTCCTCGGCTTGGAGCGATCCTCTGGGACAACACTTCGGTGTCGTCCTTGGCCTCAGAGGAATAAGCGGGCGGCGGCGACATACTGGCCATTTTCGCCGGATCCAACGAACCTCCAGATGAGGTCGCTGGATGCTGCCATGGGCCGGACTGCAATGGCACAATTAACCACGTCAAAACAATAAAAAGGAGAGGCCAGGTACACTTACGTACGAGAGTCATAGTACTTACGAGGCGACCCGAGGCTTAGTGCGGAGGCGTCGCTCCGGACTGCTATAAACGTCCCACGCGGTGTTGACCACAGGGGGCGCCCTTCCCCTTCTTGGGCGTTCCCGCCTCCAGATTCGTGGAGGCCCCCCTCTTCTTCTCCTTAGGGGGAGGGTTCTTCTCCACCTCCTCCTCCTCTTCCTCGTCGTCGTACTCAGAGACGGAGGAATGGGCTTCCTCATCTTCGGATGTCACGTCCGAAGTGCCCTTGCGACGGGGGCCACTTTTGGCCCCCTTGGCCTTCTTCTTGGTCTTCTTCTCTGGCGCCTTATATGGCGCTGGCACCAGCATCTTCGCCAGACGTGGGATGACCGGTTCTTTAGGCAGCGGAGCCGGACACTGGATCCACTTCACCCTCTCCATCCAATCCTGAGAAAGCAATGATAAACTCAGACATCATCCTCAAAACAGTTGGGTAGGGGATACGTCAAAATAACATACCTCGCAGGCGAGGTGTTTACAATCGTGCCCACGGTCTGAATCTATGGCCGGCGGTTTCTCGTTGCCCTTAAAGAGCAACTTCCAGGCCCGTCGTGAGTGGTTTCGAAGAGCCTCTCCAGGGCTTGGTGCTTCTTCGGATTAAACTCCCACAGATGGCGACTTCTACGCTGGCACGGGAGGATCCGGCGAACTAGCATCACCTGGATTACATCAACAAGCTTGACGTTCTTGGCTATCATACTCTGAACGCGCGTCTGCAGCGCTATCAGCTCATCGGGCGAACACCAGTTCGGACTCTTCTCGACCAAGGAGGTGAGTCGCATGGGAGCACCGAAGCGGAATTCGGCAGCCGCGGCCCAGGCTGTGCCGCGGGGTTCTGTGATGTAGAACCATTGTTTCTGCCACTCCTTTACTGTCTCCATGAAAGTACCTTTCGGCCAGGAGACGTTGGACAACTTACTCACCATGGCTCCCCCGCACTCCTCGTGCTGGCCATCCACCACCTTCGGCTCCACGTTGAAGACTTTGAGCCATAGCCCGAAGTGGGGTTGGATGCGGAGGAAGGCCTCACACACGACGATAAACACCGAGATGTTGAGGAAGAAGTTCGGGGACAGATCATGGAAATCTATCCTGTAAAAATACATCAGCCCACGGACGAATGGGTGGAGTGGGAACCCTAGCCCGCGAAAGAAATGAGGGATGAAAACCATCCTCTCGTTGGGCTTCGGCGTGGGGATGATTTGTCCCTCGGCCGGCAGACGATGGGCGATTTCCTTCGCCAAGTATCCGGCCGCCCGAAGCTCAGTAATGTCCTCCTCCCTAACGGAGGAGACTATCCACTTGCCCTGACCTCCGAATCCGGACATGGTTGAGTGCTAGCTCAAGTGGAAAGAAGATGAGAACTAGGGCGCTGGAGCTCGAGATTGGAAGGGTGGAGATAGAGAGAAGGCGTGAGAGAGGAAGAGGGAATCCTTATCCCCTTATAAAGGCAGTGAATATTGAATGCCTCCCCACTCGCCTTAGAATTCACCTATTCCCACGGGATGTATAAATGACACGGTTGGGTTACCCATGCCTGCATTGATGAGAATCCCGCGATAAGGGGACACTATCTCTTCTTTGACAAGACGTGCCAATGGCAACCGCGTCTCGGGACGTGGGGCGTCGAACACAAAAACAGTTTGGAATTATGACCGGCCAAACGCGATGTCGTGTTACAAAAAGTTGTCAGCGGATGGGACTCGTGTAAAATTATATTCTCTCTGCGGTTGTGTATGGTGTGTGTGACAGGTCCGGGTACTATCATTGCATCCGAAGACTATCTTGGAGTTTGGATAGAAGGGAACCCGCCTTGCAATGCCGAAGAAAATCTACGCGCCGGACTCCTCGTCATTGAAGCCAGGTTCGAGGGGCTCTTGAGGAGTCTGGACTAAGGGTCCCAGGCGTCCGACCTGTTATCCATGGGCCGGACTGATGGGCTGTGAAGACATGAAGGCCGAAGACTATACCCGTGTCCGGATTGGACTCTCCTTGGCGTGGAAGGCAAGCTTGGCGACCAGCTATGAAGATTCCTTCTTATGGAACCGACTCTATGTAACCCTAGACCCCCCCGGTGTCTATATAAACTAGAGGGGTTAGTCCGGAAAGGATACACTCATTACCATACTCATACAGGCTAGACTTCTAGGGTTTAGCCATTACGATCTCGTGGTAGATCAACTCTTGTAATACTCGTATTCATCAAGATAAATCAAGCAAGAAGTAGGGTATTACCTCCATCGAGAGGGCCCGAACCTGGGTAAACATCGTGTCCCCAGTCTCCTGTAACCATCGATCCTATACGCACAGTTTGGGACCCCCTACCTGAGATCCGCCGGTTTTGACACCGACAGCCACGATGGTGGCCGATGATGGGAGCACCGTCAGCCACGCGTCCTACTTGCCACCGTCCAACGTCCGGCACCCCCGATATCGGGGACTCCTCCGAGGATGAGTAGGGAATGGGAGGCGGTAGGGCATGGTGTGCCAATTGGCCGGTCCGTCTCCCATGTTCTACTCTTCCTCGCCGGAGACCGCACCTTCGTCTTGAACCCCGCCCCCGTACATGGAGATCACAGATGGAGGACGTCGGCCGCCGCCGTAGAATAGGTTTAGGGTCGGGTTTCTTTTTTTTTTGTCTTATAAAAGTTCGAAATGTAATGAAAATGTACCGTGTTTGCATTAATCTCGGCCGGTGTATATGAACTTTCACAATAATATAGTATATTGTAGGAGTACTAGCAAGATGCTCGTGTGTTGCACGGAACATCAAGATGTAGTGGGAGAAAAGGATGAACGAGGGAAGGCCTTATCTGCAAATGTGGAGAGGAGTGCGGGAAAATTGTCATAGTTTCCTTCCTATCCATGAGATATAGATCGGACGGCCTATGTTGCAGGATGGCAGTCACACCATCATCACCAACTCTGCTTTTTATTGAACCGAGACAAAGATAACATGCGAAGTAAATAAACTACATACACAATTTATCTTAAGCACTCCAATAGTATGTCCACTCCACATTCACGCATTTCACATCTTTCTACATCTACTGGAACCTACGAAAGGGTTAATGTAAATTGCCTCCCTCTCCTCCCTGATTTTCATGGTGGTGGGCCCCTGCCTCCCCCAATCTACAATCAACAGCTCACACTTTTCACATTATGTTAATTACGTAACTGGGATTATGTAGGTGTAGCATTACTCGTCCTAAAAAACCCAACTAAGCCAACCTCCCAGCATATCGCGCGGGAAAAGACCCGACCGTGCCGTTTTAGTCAGGATTACCGGATTACTAGTAGTAGTATCGATGGATCGCGCGAAGCACCAAGTTTTTTTTGTGGGCGCGAAGCACCTAGTTTAAAAGGAAAAAAGGCGGGACACTCACAGCACCCCTGTCGCGGTCGCATTGCACCCCACACACGTTCAGTCCTGCAGACGGCTCACACAAACGGAACGCGCTTCAGATTGCCTCTTCACTGACACGTGGGACTACACTTGGAGAAACCGACCATGCGCCCAACTCCTCCCGCCCACCGCGCGAAATCCCACCCCCCCCCCCCCCCAAAAAAAATTTCCCCAAATTCCAAATTCAATCGCCCTTCGGCCAACTAGCCAATAATATTCCTCAAACCCCCTCCCCCCATCCCCATCCACTCCATTCGCTCCGCCAAAGCCGCCCTCCCCACCAGGCCGATATGTCGGCGCCGCAGTTCGTCGAGGGGATGCACGGCGATCGTCTCGCTCCCACAGTACGCTCTCGTAGACTGCTGTCATCTAGCCGCACCGCCACCGCTGGCGATGTTCTTGTGGAGTCGCACGACGGTCAGCGACGCCACCATTGGCGACGTTCGTGTGGATACGCACGACGGTCAGCGCCGCCACCATTGGCGACGTTCGTGTGGAGACGCACGGCGGTCAGCTTCTCCCACGGTACGCACATTCTAGACTGAGGCCCTGTGCATGTCGGTGTAGCGCTGAATGTCAGCTGATAGACGCTGTTAATCTCGTTGTTTGCCGAAGTAGTTTACAGTCAATATGCTCTGCTTAAGAAGCTTCCTTGCCCTGTTCTGCACTCAATCTGCTTAGCTGAGATGGCATGCCAAGCCCGATTAGTTGCTAAAATATCCCACAATATATTTATTGTGACGTAGATTGCCATGGTCTAGTAGCCAATCTGTTAGGTGAAATAGCTCTACACCATTTTATACTCGATCTTTTTTGCTGCGATGGCCTTCGATAGTTCGATGGCTGTGTCCTCGGCCTCATTGACTGCTGAAACAGCCTGCCATAATTTAGCACTCAAACATGTTTGCCGAATTAGCTTTAAATATATTTTGTTACATAGATCTGCTCGTCCAAATATCTTGCCATAGCTTTAGACATCGACCTAGGTATTTTTTCTGGACTTCATAAAAAAATCATATATGTTTTTCCTGTAATATCTAGTAGAAGAACTAATTTGTATGTCTAACAAATGGATAGGACTTGGATAACTTCTGCTCGAAGATTCTCCGCTGCATATGTCGAGGGGGTTGAAAACTTCATGAACTTTATCAAAGACGAGTACGGTGGTCCGAAATGAGATGTGCTCTGCCCGTGTAGCAGTTGTATGAATTCAGTTACAAGACCCCAGTCAACTGTGCAAAATAATCTACACTTGTATGGGATGTCGGTCACATATAGTAGGTGGATTCATCATGGTGAAGCTGTGAACATCAATGTTACTAACTACGTGGAAGCAGTAGATCACCATCTTGATCTTCCTGATGCTTAGGTGGAAGAGGAGGAGGTAGTGGTGGCGGAGCCAGTGAGTTTGACCAACATTTAAACAACGCTACGAAATGCTCGTGCATTTCGTGAACTTTCACCTGCATAAGAAAAACGGTGGGCCCGCATGTTGGAACAATGCAACATGGCTGTCACCCTAGGAAATAAGCTGTCAGTATTCTCAGCTATGGTCACCTTTCTTCAGGTGAAGACATCTGAGCGGATGACCAAAAAATCATTCGATGGGATGTTGGCTGCTTTCCGCAAAGCTTTTGTAGATGTGTCTGATCTACCACACACCTACAGTAAACTGAAGAATTTCCTTCATGCAGTTGGAATTGGATATGATATGATCCATGTTTGTAAGAATAATTGTGTTACATTAGGAAGGATTATGCCAACTTAAGTGAATGCCCGAAATGCAAATCATCAAGATGGAAAGATGGCGATGCTGTGAAGAGGATTCCTCATAATGTTCTGAGACAGTTTCCAATTACACCAAGATTGTAGAGGTTGTTTCATGAAGCTGAAACAAGAGAGGATGTACTGTGGCATTCTAGGAACCAGGGTATAGAGATCAGAATGTAATGAGCCATCCATCTCATGGTAGTGAGTGGAAAATCTTCAATCAGAAACACAAAAGGTTTGCTGCTGACCTGAGAAACATTAGACTTGGCTTAGCTTCAGATGGATTTAACTCATTTGGCCACCAGAGCGCCACATATAGCATGTGGCCAGTGCTTGTTATCCCTTACAACATGCCTCCAAATGTCTGCACCAAAGAATCAAACTACATGATGGCCTTGCTCATCCCAGGTCCCAAAATTCCTGGAAAGGATTTTGATTTATTCATGGAGCCTCTTGTGGAGGAACTTCAACAGCTATGGAGAGGTGTTCTCACTAGAGACCTATATAGCAGCCACCAGTTGATTTCATTTTACGTGTTGTTATAATTTGGTGCATCCATGATTATCCGGCTTTGGGCACTATGTCAGGGCAAATGACACATGGTTACAATGCATGTGCTCGCTATGTCAGGAATCTGCTATCATACGCAATACTTAGCAAGATCTGTTACATTGGACACCGCCATTTCCTTGCCAAGGACAAGCCGTGTCCTACAAAATACCGAAGACATGTGTTCAATGCAAAGCATGAAAACCATGATGCACCAAAGAGGCTCACCGCCGATGAGTTGCAAGTGGAATTATAGAAGGTCAGGCATATTACACCAGGAAACCATCCTGGTAATGGTAGCGGGAAAAGGAAGCATGGCAGGGCAAAAGAGAGATTATTGTTTACCCGCGGGTCTACTTTGTGGGACTTGGAGTATTGGAAAGATTTGGATCTACGGCATAATCTTGATGTGATGCACATCGAGAAAAATATATGTGACAGCATTATCGACACACTTCTTATTATTGAAGGCAATACAAAAGATACCTTAAAATCTAGGATTGATTTGACACACCTGGGTATCAGACAAGATTTGCAGGTGCAAGATGAAGGTAAACCACGGGATATGGCACCAGCTGTGTACGTCTTGGACAAGGTAAAAAGAAAAGAATTCTGCGAGGTCCTGTCACGTCACTACAAAAAAAATACACTTCCGTGATGATACGTGTTTGTCACAGTAGGTCGCGTTTTTTGTCATGCATGTACATCCATGACAAATTTATGATGGAATCAAGATAGTCATACAGTCTTTGTCAGAGAAGTGTTCCATGACATTACCAAAATTATCATCACGGAAGTGTCCACTTCCATGACGATAAATCGCGTCACGAAGTGCTTTCGTCAAGGGTGACCGACACGTGGCATCCACCGTAACGAACACCGTTAAGCTATCGGGTCGGGTTTTGGATCCGATAACCCGTTAACAGCCCCGACCAATGGGGATTTTCCACGTGTAAAATCATCATTGGCTAGAGGAAACACGTGTCGGCTCACCGTTGGGTCAGATGTCATCCACTCATTGGACCGAAGGCGCCTATGATACGGTGACACGTGGCACGGCCCAACAGAGGCCCATTCCTGTGAAAAGGCCGGCCCGTTTGACTTGGTCAAAAGGTGGCGGGCCGGCCCACGGAAAGCCCGTTAACGGCCTGTTCGCATATAGCCCATTTATAGACCGCTAACCCAGGGCCCGTTACGCCCTATCCAAATTAGGCCCAGTAGCGTCATCTGGGCCGTCCAAAATGATTCAGCCCGTTTTAACTTCCGGCCCATGTGTGGCCCATGACTTCTTTCGGCCCATATGAGGACCTTTGTAACTCTTGGCCCATTAACGGCCCGTGCTGAAATTGGCCCGTAATGAACAGTGTATCACTTTATACCCATTAACGGCCTGTTATTCCATTGGGCCGTTTCCAGCCCAAGTTATCTTTCGGCCTTCTCAGGGCCCATTGATTCTTGGGCTCATTTGCAACATTCAGTTACATATGGCCCGTTACTGTCATTTTCTGCTTGTGGGCCAAATTCAGCCCATCATTACAGTCGGCCCATTTGCGGACCGTTAATACGTTGGGCGGTTTTCATGTCAAAAAACCCGTTGAGCTGTCTTCATAGAGTTATCAAATACGGCCTATTAACGGCCCTTTATGGTCCATGAATAGTATGGCCCATGATAGGCGAAATGATGATACGCCCCGTAGAAGGCACATGGATCCTACGGCCCGTAAGAGGCCCATGGATAGTATGGCCCGTAGAAGGCCCATGGATCGTATGGCCCGTAGAAGGCCCATGGACCCTACGGCCCGTATAGAAGGCTGATGGATCCTACAGCCGGACGAAGGCCCATGGATCATACGGCCTGCAGGAGGCCCATGGTTACAACAGTCCTTGTGTTGCCATGATTATTTTGGCCTAGTTACCAAAAATAGGCTATTGTGGCCACTAGAAAAAAACAGAAAAAGAACAGCAGTGACTACAAGCAAACAACTAAACAAGACAATAAGGAAATAAATAAGAAAGCAATTAACGCTAGCCTATTACCGCTATTACACATATTACATCCACTGGGCATCAAAGTTCGCCACTAGCACAAATATCGGGAACAAAGCAGCACACTACATACACTGGCCGTCAAAATTGGCCACTAGTGCAAATAAACGCGGTAGCAAAACAAGAGCATAACTGAAACAACTTCAGAAGAGCTCAAGAAACGTTATCCTGGGTATCCACCATGCTGACAATAAGCTTAGCAAGCTGATTAGCTTTGTCCTGTTTGGCGCTAAAATCCTCCAACGCTTGTTGTTGCACCAGAAAGTATGCATCTGAATGCCCTAGGGACTTCTGCAGTCCTTCCGCTTCTTGTCGCAACACAGCTGATCGATGTCTTTCAGCTTGTAGTTGAGACTCAAGAAACCGAACTGATTCGCATAATGAGTTTGAATAGCTTGTGCAGCGGTAGTGGCCGAGAATCCGAACACTAAACCAAAGAGGACTTTGGGGTTGTCTCATTGTCTTCAAGATAGTCTTTGTTAGCTATTTTATCAACTTTGTTGGAGACCAACAAGGATGTGTCACTATCCTCAACCTTATCTCGCATTACCTCCTTTACCATTGCTTAATAAGGCACTCTTCCCCAATATTCATCAAGATTCTAAAAGAAGAAACAAGCGGACACATAACAAGTTTAGCATGTACTAGTATATGAAACTCATTTCGGTGAACCAGTTCATTAGTAAGCTGGACATGATTAAACTAACAAGTCTTCTATTGCCAAGTAATAGTACATAACAAAAGCATCAAACAAACATATATCTATGTCCTATGGTCACTTCATTGTCTTGCCAAATCAAAATAGAGACACAGTTCAAATCATATCAGTTCAAGACAAAGCAGCAGTGAAAGAATACAAAGCGTGGGAAACTACACGGCACAACAAGATTTCAGATGGGTACCACGGGTCTACATGTAAAACAACACTATTGGCTCTGTTGTGATGCTAGTAATGTGCATGATATGAAAGTCAACTGTATACACAATTGAAATTGAAATCAAAAGAGCTATTAATAAGAGAAACATGTTAAAGAAACATGCGAGAACATACCTGCTGTGCCATTGGAGTTTCGATTGGATCCTTCAATTTAAAAATAAGTTTGTATGAGTAAATACAATGATACAAGAGCAAAGCAATCATAGTTAAAAAAGGCGTGCCTAAGCGAGCGCTTAAGCGCGCCTAGGCTCTAGGCGTTGGCAAAACGCATTGCGCATAACTACACATAATCTGTGCATAAGCATGCACTTTGGTCAGTAAAGCGCAAGGCGGTGGCAAAACGCATAATTAACGCCTAGCGCTTTTTTGAACTATGATAGCAATGGAATCTTAAATTAGAACAGCTGTTCTTCAGGCTTAGGCACTTGTTCTACATGAACAGAGTACAGTAAGACACAAGAATATAATACTTAAAAATAGAAAATGAGCTCATAGACCTTACCACATTGTTGGTTCGGGACCAGTACAGAACAAGGCGTTCCCAATTATCGTCCAGTAAATGTGTCTCAGGAGAACGTAAGGGAATTTGATGAGTTTCTTTGCCGGTGAAGTACATTTTCTTCAAGTAATTACGATACTACCACCAAGCATTCTTGAAGATAGAAGAGGTATTAGCACATGTTACCTCATCCTGTGTTTCCAAATCGGTCCTTCTCAATAGAGAAAAATGGGAAATTTTGTTGTATTATAACCATCACGGAGGTAGGATGTATGGGACGAAGCAAAGTAATTGCCATGAATAACATTACTTACACATATCTCCTGGACAAACACCTGCAACTGGTATGTTCCTTCTTCTTCAGTATAATATTTCCAAGATGGGAAGATACACACATACGATTTAACAACATCAAATGCGATAGATGCTAAACTACGACTAGCTGGTTGTGCTTCCTCCACAAGAATAGGCGTACTAACTGGTGGAGTTGCGGTTCGCCGTGATAGTACTGGCCATTTGGGCACTGGAGCTGCCTTACTAATTGCTCTTGTTTGGGAGCTCTATGGTGGAGATGGTGCTGTGTCAACAGGAACTGGGTTACTATCGGCTGGGGTTGGGGTTAGATTGGGTGAAGCTGGTTCTCTGTCCATCGCAGTAGGGGTACAATCTGAGAGTTTAGGTTATGTGTGGTAGGGCTGGTTCTTGTGCATGTACAACCGGGTGCTATCTCCACCAAGAGGTAGCACTGTTTTATTTGAAGACCGTGTTTTAGTCCGCTAGATATCGGCATCACCGCTCCAATTCAAATGTCGATAAACAGGAAACATAGTTGAATGTACAGACATTGTATGAGAGACAGATGCAATAGATAGTGTGGAAAAAAGAGGGCATGAAATAGTTGACATGTATATTGTTTAACTAAAATGGATAGCATGACATAATTTCACATATATGATGTCTATCTAAACTGGATAGCATAGCATAACATAATTCAAAGATATGATGAATAACTAAACATGATCGCATGACATAATTCACCTACATGTTATCTAAGTAATCAGGATCGCATCATTTAATTCACATATGTGATTTATATGCTAAACAGAGGGCATTCGATATGATGTCTGAACTAAGAACATGGTGTTGAATATTGTGTATATGATGTCTAAACTATGCAATGCAAGACATCGTATGCATGATATGAGCAGTATAACCATGCCAAGTTAGAGCATACACCTCAGTGGGGGAATATGACTGGTCATCTGTCTCTGAATCCATCTCTGAGGAGCTATTGGGACCCAACAAGAGAAGTGCTTCGACAGGTAGCACTATCTGCTCTGAAGGCCTTGTTTTCACTCCAGATTTTTCCATCTCCCACCCAAATGGCTGATTCACAGGAAGAGTAGTTTAATGTACAAACATTGTCGATAAATGGAAATGTAATGAAGAAAAGGATGGGCAAGATATCATTCAAATATATGATGCCTGGTTAAACAGGATGGTATTGCACATTTCACATATATTATGGCTGGCTAAAAGACATGGGACCGCATAATTCCCATATATGATATAGAAACTAAACAGGTGGCATTACAGATCATGTCTAAACTAAGCAGATGACATATATGATGTCAAAAGTAGGCACTGCAAGGCAACATATGCATGATATGACTAACATCATCATGCCAAGATAGAGCAAACACCTTGGGGGTAAATAGGAGTGGTCGTGGCGCCAGAATCCGCCTCGTAACAGATATCTTCCTCTGGATTACAACTGGAGAGGGGTGGGGAGGGTTTGCCATTGAACCCACCATGGAGCGATGTCTGCATGACATTGCATTGCCGCGCAAAACTCTTCTCTTTTTCTCTACATGTTCTGCATGACTGTACAATATCTGACATGCATACGAAAAAATATGGTGACATTATGTAAGGAGAGCATGCAGAAATTTAGAGTGATGGTAACAACCAGTGGATCAACGTTTTTTCGTTGAACCAAAATAGCCCTAATGGATCGATGTGAATGTATAGTAATAAGTGATGCAACAAGTGTACAACCTCTTTGCCGTAGCCGTGTCGACCTCAGCATCATTGGGTTGGTCGCTGAAGCAGTTGAGGCGGAGGTGGCTGTCGAAGGTGTGGAGGAAGATCTGAGGAATCTGTAGACGGCGTCCAGGGAACTGCTCTGTTTTGATGGATCGTTTTGTCGTTGGAGCAGCTCCGGTGAGCCGTAAGACGTCAAGGCTGAAGCAACACAAGACAAACATCGTCAATCTCAAGTGGGATTCTAATAGCATCTCCAATAGATGATGTAAAATGGATGTAATATTAACATCACCAAAAACCACCTGACTACAACAGATGAGGTAAAAACTGTTGACTCTGAACTTAACTGTCGAAATTGAAATTTACTATGGAATCTTAATGCTACTGTCGAAACTGAACGCAATGGTAGCAGAGAGGCACTTGACATGTAGTTTAGGGAGGGCCTGCAGTTCATTTTCAACCTGCACCCCCTTGAGCCGCCAGCCACCACCGGCCGAACCTGCTGCCCCAGCCGCCTCGCCCTCAAACAACTCGCCACCGCCGCCCCAACCAGTCCTCTAGGCCCCCACCCCACCCTGAACCCTCGAGATAGATAGTGGGTACCTCTCCGCGAGCCCCGTCCCGCCAAGTGGTGGTTCTTCCTTAACTCCAGCGAGCCCCCCAACCCCTGAAAATCGACTGACCCAAAAGTCGATTCAGTCGACTGAAGTGTGGCTTAATCGGAGCAGAGCAGCAGCACGAGCGAGGGGGAGAGCAGCAGCAGCAGCTGGGCGAGCGAGCGGTCGAGCGAAAGCCGGAGCAGCAGCAGCAGCGCGAGCGAGCGAGCGAGAGCCAGAGCAGCAGCAGCAGATCCGGCTGGTATGGACGCCACCGCCGAAGGGGCCTCGCACTAGGGGAGAGCCGCCATGGAGATGTCGCCTGCGGTGCCGGCTTCAAGGTAGCCGCTCCATGGGGGTGCGGGATGGAGCACCGTCGGCGCCGGGAGGTCTAGTTAAGGAAGGTGTGATGCGATGAGAGTACAACCTCTTTGGTGGCGCCGAGTAGGCCTCGGCTTCGTCTGAGGAGTCGGTGAGGATGATGCGGTTCCCGTGGAGCAGGTTAAGGCAGCGCTGTGGGGATGGAGCAGCCGCGATAGAAGAGGCGATCGTCGGAGCAGCTCCTTGGAGGTGGAGGACGGGGCGGCTGAACTGGCGGGACGGCGAGATGGACGACGGATCCTCATCCAGGGAGGTGGACGAGGGACGTCGAGCTGTTGCGGTGGACGACGTCGTCGGGGAACAGGCTCCGGCTGGGCAGCGGTGACGTGGCGGACGGAGGAGGGTGGGGTTTCGCGGCTAGAGCGGAGAGGTTATGGCGGCCTGGGATTTCAAATGGCGAAAAGGGGACGATGGAGGGGGTGAAGCATGACTTAGGGACGCGCTTGTCCAAAATGTAGGGTGTGTTACAAAAGTACCCCCCACCGATTTGAACTAGCGGCCCTTTCGGCTCAGGGTTAAAAGGGGGATTTCGCGCGTCGGGATTTAGCACCTGGAGGGAGTTTTCGCGCGCGTTGTAATTTTGGGATAGCAAGGCGCGGGTTGTGAAGGCGCCAGTTTTGGGAGTACGATATCTGAATTTTCGGATATAACAAGACGCGGGTTGAATTTTAGGACAAGCCTAACGTAGTAATATTGTACTTGTGCGCACCAAATCAATTCGCACTTCCCTCAACCAAAAAGAAAACGAAAAAATAAAACTATTCACACCACACAAAGAGAGAGTCTTGCCCCGTTTTACTATACAAATGCTATTCAAAGCTACTCCCTCCTTCCATCTATATAGGGCCTAATGCGTTCTTTGATGCTAACTTTGACCAAATATTAGAGCAATGATATATGATATGCAACTTACACAAAGCACACCGTTAAATTAGTCTGTGAAAGGTTCTTTCAATGATATAATTATCACATTGTGCATGTCATGTACTATTAATCTTGTCAATAGTCGAAGGCGGTCTTAAAATCTCATTACGCCCTATATATATGGAACGAGGGAGTATGAATCCATGTTATGTCCGATTAATTTTTTTCGCTTGCTGTATAATGCATGTAACCTACTCATACCATCATTTTAGTGCATTCTAAATGTCTATACTACCGCTGCAATTCGAACTAAATTTGAATTTGTTTCTCTATTTCAATAAGAATCTACAATCATGATTGTTGCCAACTTCAACCATCATAGTTTCCTTGCTATCCGCCAGATATAAATCGGACGGCCTATAATGCAGGATGGCAGGCACACCATCATCAACAACTCAGTTTTTTTATAAGAGTAGAGATAAAATATATTAAATGTAGTATAACATGTTCATAACCACACCATGTGTATCACCGTTATATATATTCACACATGCGTCGGTTTGAAACACTATGATAAATTCTTCAAATATCTGAATTCGCTTTTTATAATGAAGTATATATGATCTCTATTCGTCTTTTACACCCACACAACCCTCTTATCTTTGTAGCTAGCGCTAACTTTCTCTTGTGCATGCACACGCCTGCATCCCTCTCACCCTCCCTCAAGATTCTCTAGCTCCATCAGCAAATTGTCTTTTCACTTTAGGTCGTTCACCCATGGTGTGTGTAGGCCCCCAGCTCCTTCTTTACGGCACACATCGATCGATATGCCTCTCTAGCCAGGTGTGCCTAGCACAAACACAAGCTTCCCTCTTCTCTTGTCACCGCCCATGCCTCACTCCCACCACTCTTTTCATCGTTCTCGCACTCGCACATTCCCCCCTCGATATAGTATGCCTCGTACCACCTCCTACATGCATCCCTCTCTCTCTATCCTTCTCCTCGTGCCTCATTTGTTCTAACACACACATGCATGTATACCGATCGATCTCCCAACATATACCTAGATCGAATTTAACTACCCCCCATCGATCGACGTACCTCACAAGTTATGTTTCTCCTTTCTCTAACAAAGGGCGATTGATCTTCCTATGTAGTTATGTCTGCTTACCACAACCACATCGTCCCCCCTCATCATTCGTGCATGCCTCCTAACCCGTCTCTCACACGCACGTGCACAAGCAGCCATCTCCTCTCTTATTGATATTGCGGGCATGCCCTCCGTTTGTCTAGCAAGACTATCCCACCATTTGTTAGAAGCCACTCCACTACCACCCCCTCCAACACTCTAGCTCTGTCTCTCTCCCAACCTTATTCCTCTCCTGCACATATGCATGGATGCCGATCGATCTCCCTTAATACATGAGGCAGATCGATCTCCTTAATACATGAGGTAGGCCTCTCTCCTCCTCCACACATATACCAGCCATTGTACCTCTATAGTTAATTGGGCCTCCTCTTCCCCACCACACACCGATAGTCGAGCTGCAGTAGGTATCCGTGCCACAGAGACAAACTGCACATGTCCCATCTCACATTCCAGTAGGCCAGCCACTCTATATCTTTGACGTGGGCACACACAAATTTGATGGCACTCTTTATCGATCGCGTGCGCACACACACATCACCCCTCTCTTCGATTCTACGGACACCTCAAGCCAATGATACCTCCACTCTCTTCTCGTGGATCGCCCCCTCTATATATATGTTATATCCAGGACTCTATTTCACACACATTGCATATGTTACATTTTTTGATTGACCCCCCCCCCAAAAAACTCTCAAGAACCCGCACACTATATCTCTCTAGGTTTGTATCCCTCTCACACAACCCCACGTAGGTGGTGTACATATACAAGAAGAGAATAGGTGCATCATGTATGTACTCACGCTTCGTGCCCAGCCACACCCGCACGGGTACACGGTGGAGCTCATTTCTTTACGAAATGGCAGCCCACGTGCTAATTTGAACGCCTGTAGCGGTTGTTTACCTAGGGAGGTCGTGTACCACGCGTGCACGAAACAAAGTTCGACTTGACGCATTGCCGCGTTATTTTTAAATAAAGTTATAGCGCTCAATGGCACGTACACAGAATATAAAACGATTCTTATGGAGAAAAAGGTAGTCCGCTCACTATATACAATGGAGCCTGACTACCTGGTTTGTCGCTCTTCATAGTATCTCACACAAGGTTGTGGTGGTCTCTCTCTCTCTCTCTCACCGTTGCTCACTGATCCGGCCGCATCCTGTCCACCGGGGGAAAGGGAGTGCGGTGGCCTCTCTCTCTCACCGTTTGTCACTAATCCGGCCGCATCCCATCCGCCGGGGGAAAGGGAGGAAGTGCATCATTTCTCCGTTCAACGGCGCCGAGGCAGCATTTCCCGATCTGCGGTACACACCGTTTTCTCTGACCAAGCTCCGGCGCGGCAGGGCCTACGCCACCTGCTTGCAGATTCCGCCCGCCGCCGCTCACCTAGTTACATCCCAACGACCTCCAGGTATCCCCTCCGGCCTTGATCCACTGCCCGTCTTCCCACGTCGCTGCATGTAGATCTTCCATAGTTCTTTGCCCAAAACATAGCTCGTCCGGCGTACTTTCCATATTGCATTCTCGTCCTCACACCGTTTTAGACAAACACAACTATGTTGTTATCTTCCCTTAGGACAAGGAATATGCTTCTTTTTTGTCGTCGCATGTGTCATCAACTGTTATTGGCTAGTAATTGTTTCATTTCTACCTCTTTCTTGCAAACAGGGCTATCCATTTCACCTCGTTACTATTGCGACCTTTTGGTGAACTGCACAAATCACTTTTTTCTTAAGAGTGTTTTGTGCAGTTGTACTAAAATGTCACACTGGCAACGTCTCTACATTTCAGTGCGGCTGCACAAAGGGAGATTGGTTTTCCTCTATCCTCCTCATCCAACTCCGAGCCTAATCTTTTCCAACTAGTTAGTCTTAAGAGAGACTGCAAAGGTGACCGGCTTCTATTTGTGTGTTTATTGTTTCATCAGCAGTCCTCTATTATCGTAATCACACTTAATATCTTTGGAACAGGGACGCTCAGCTCTATTTTAGTGGAACTGCACAAAATGATCGGAATGTTGCATGCTCCAGACAGCTACTTTTTTCCCAACATGCCTTGTTGATTTAGACAGAGCTGGGGGGACGTTGCTGCCAATGAAAGCATGGATCAATTTTAATTTAACACCTTCTCACAACTCTGTCATCAGTTGTGATGTAATTATTAGCTCGATCCGCTAATAATTGACATGCATTAGCAAGGAAGTTAGTTTTTTATTGTTTCCGAAAGAGCATCGATGGCAAGACACACGAAACAAAAGCTGAAAGCTCACACCATTGTACAATTTCATGTCGCTGGAAAATTATTTGTATAGTACGTCAATTATGTAAACAAATGATGGAAGCTTGATAGCATTGCCAGAAGCCTCTTCAGCATCCGGGTCCATGTGCCATGCACAAAATTATACTCCTTCGCTCCTAAATATTTGTCTTTTACAAATTTCAAACGGGCATATTTTAGAGTGTAGATTCACTCATTTTGCTTCAGATGTACTCCTCCGCTCCTAAATATTCTATTCATCTTTCTAGAGATTTCAACAAGTGACTACATACGGAGCAAAATGAGTGAATCTACACTCTAAAATATGTCTATATACATCCGTATGTGCCAGTCCATTTGAAATCTCTAAAAGACAAATATTTGAGTAGTCACTGTTGAAATCTCTAGAAAGACAAATACTCGGAGTATATTTAAGAACCGAGGGGGTAGTGCACAACCGCATGGGAGACTCAGGCCAGTCGTTGCGTCGCATTAATAGTGAGTAATGAGGAGTCAAATCATAAGCCCCACCTTTCCCAATGTAAGTTGCTCTGAAGAAGCAACCATCAATACGCTCTTCTTTGAATCCGCCATACTACTCCATCATCACTGTTTATACAGACGCTTAAAAAAAAAAAAATCTGTGGGACCAAGGCGACTAGTGATCGGCCTGAAAAATAGCATTGGTAGTTATAGCACGCGCCTATTACTAGAGGGAATAATGCGTACACACATGCATGCAGTGCTTCCACCCGGTACACACATGCATGCACTTACTCCACTCCGTAGTAGTACAAAGACATGGAGAGAAAATTGTGGACTTGATTGCGGTTACCACGCCTCATTAATTGAGCATTAAACCAAACGCGCCTAAAGTCTCTCTCGGTGGTGGAAATGCATTGAGAGAAATGCATCATAATGAAGCGCACCCTATAAACTGTGGACGGAGGGAGGAGTAGTATGAAGGTGCAAAACCAAGTACGCAGATGGCGGTCGGTCAACGCACCTCCTCTTGGCATATCAACGGCATGTGGGACAGGAGTGTGAGCAAACCGATCTCAATTGACGGCAAAGAGCCAACCCGCCGTTCCTTGAGAGAGACGAGGAGCGAGAACACACAGACGGGCTCGCAGAGAGGCCAAGATATATTCAAGCATGGTTGGTTGATCGATATCATTCATTACATGTTGGGCTGCCGTTTTCCGACCTTCTCCGGAATAAATGTAGTGCTAGTCCATACTCCCTCCTTTCCGGTTAATATGGCTTAATCTTTTTTGCGGGTAAATGAGAGAGCTTTATTCATATATAAGCATTCTTAGGACGATCAGCCAAGACACTGGTCACTAGGAAGCGAGGTACCCCGCAAAAAAAGAAGTAGGAAGCGAGGTGTTTCATCAAGCCAGCTCTCGGCCACATTCAAAGTGCAGCAAGCACGGTTCGCACAAAGATGCGCCGCAAGGTTTGCTGACCTGTTTACATGCTGAATAACAAAAAAAGAGGAAATATTACCGAGCACTACTATTTGTAACAGGATATGAGCCAGAATTAAGCGAGAATTGTGGCGAGTGTTCCATGCAATCAACTTCCATTATCACATGCGAGAACCCTCGAAGTGAACCAAATGTGTTGGAGATTGCTTTATCACATTTTAAAATTATAATAAGAGTGCAGACGCTCCTCCATCCGGTTCCTAGTACTAGTATAGTACGTACCTTTATAGACTATAGTAGTAGTACTAGTAAACTTTGTGCTTGGCTGTTCGCCTTTTCGGGAAGTCGAACAATAATAGCACTAGTAGTATAGTGTATGCTTCTCACAATCTGACACTGAATTAACTGTTGCACGTCCACCGCCTGAGCGAGGGAGAGCTTGCATTAGTCAAAAGTTTCTCCTTGTCCTGTGAGCCACCGCGTGCAAGCTTCTCCCGTCCTTTAACCTTCTCCTCGTTCAGCAAGTTGACGGGACACATCAAAGTAATGCTAGTCCATACTGCCTCCTCTCCGGTTAATACGACTTAATTTCAAACAAGATAAATACACTGTCTGTCACTATATATTTGTAAAAATATGGTCAGTGGACTTCATAATATGCTCATTGCAATCAATATATATATTTGTCGGTGTCAGTGTCCACTCTATCTCTCTGTTTACCGGTGGTCACAGATCCGGCTGAATCCCGTCCGCTGCGGGAGGTGAGGAGGTGCAGCGTTGACGTTGTCACCGTCGGCGACGGAGGAAGCCGATGCGCTCCGTCCTCTCGGAGTCGGCTGGCACGGACGAAGATCCTCCGTGCCCTTGTTCGCTGCCGTCGTGTGGGCAGATCCCACCCGCCCACCTAAACGACATCTCGCCCACCTGAGGTATAACTTCTTGTACTGGTCCAGCTCCCCAGGTCGCTGCGTGCGGGTTTTCTTCTATGCGACTACTCCCCAGCTCCCCATTCATAGTAGCTAGGGTTCGTCGGCTGGTCCAACATCACCTACTAGTACTATTATAGAGGAAATGCCACTCAAAAAGTTGTCCTGATTTATGCCTCGGTGGAGGTATACATGTTGTTTCGACAAAAAAGTACATGGTGGTTGTGCGATCATTGTCCATATGGTGGTAGTACTATCACTGGTTAAATGAAGAAATGCTTTTTTTTCTCGGGTATCCTGGTTTAGTTCCCATCAAGATAATTATGATGCTTCTGTTTGTTGGTATACTTTTCATTAATTCTTATTGACAATTGAGATGTCGTTGCTAACCCTTTTTTATATTTTTCGAAATAGCGATGCGTGTCTCCATACCCGGGCATCTCTTCCTCAATTTTAGTGGAACTGCGCAAAATTGATGGCCATTGTTGTTCCGCCTCTGTCCTTCCTCGCCACGTGGTTCTTCCTTCCTCGAGCTTGATTAATGAGAAGAAATGCAGACCACAGTGAGGATTTGTCGAACTTCATAGGTGCCTCACCCAAACTTGATGCCAAATGGATGATGCATCACCACGATGACCTATCGATGCTCATGGTTGCGCCTCATGGTTGCGTCGGCTGGTGAAGCTGATCGATTTTCAATGAAAAAAGCTGTCTTCCATCAGTGCTCTTCGCTTGTTACGCACAAAGATGATATCCTTCCTCAGTTCACCTAGGTTGCATTGGAGACGCAGTCGTCTTTCACGTTGGTGCAATTTTATCACACAACTGGCTATGAACCAAATGTTTCCTCGAAGAAGGATCAACGTTGGTACTAAGAGCATAAGTTTTGTATTGATTTCTAAGCCTTCTCACAACTTTTTCTCCAGCTCCCCTGTAATTTTATTTGTCCAGCTATTAACTTTGATTTAAAAAATGGTGTGGACTAAAAACCCGGATGGACGTAGTAGCCCTCCATTTTTATTTACTCCGCATATTAGATTTGGCTGAAGTCAAACTTTGTAATACTCTCAAACCTTTCCGATAATTGAAATTAAAATTATTTATTTGTACACTCTCTCACACGTTTCGGATAATTTGGCGCATGTGTGGTTGTTCACTTAAGGGAGGGTAGTGTACCACACGTGAAGGACAAGAAGTGCAACCAGGACGCGTGCGCGTGGATCGTTAGTTCATTGGAAGTAGTACTAGTTTTCTTCACTGTACATTAAATAAAGAGTTTCGTTTCGTACTTACACAATTTAAAACGATTGTTATGGAGAGAATAAGAAAACCACTCCACTATATATTAGTCGTATACACGAGAGTACTATATGGACGCAGCTTCATTGATTTAGTGCACCTGCCTTTGGATTTATGACGGTGAGCCCAAAATGTGGCTGGCTCACCGTCATACAACCAAAAGCAAAAAGTGAAGGCACCGGAGCTCAGTCCGTACTACAGATATATATATAAGCTGGAGCCTCAAATAGCTTGTTCGCTAGGGTTTGCACTGTCCACACGCCGCCAAGACTACATATATGTTACACGCTGGAGGCTCAGCGTTCATTTGCTAGGGTTTGCTATATTCACAGTCTCTCACCCTCTCTTCACCAGATCTAAACAAGACTGCCTTGGCCTCTTGTCCCTCTCCCCCCCCTCACAGCTGGTGAAGGAGGCGTTCGTATCCCGTCACACCGGGAAGGGGAGGAGGTGCAGCGTTCACTCTATCGCCTTCGGCGAGGGATGCAATCCACTACCGGCTGCGCTATTCTCTTTCACCCAACGCCTGTGCGGGAGGGCCACCGACCCCTTCTTCCTCGCTGCCGTACATAGTGTGGGCAGATCCGGCCTCCCGCCGCACGCCTTGCCACATCCCGACGACCCTAAGGTATAAGTTTCTTTGAAACCGTCGTTGCTCTAGCTGCATGTGGATCTTTTTCGATCTATAGTCGAATCTAGGTCTTGGTTCAAAGAGGAAAGAAGGGTGCAGTGGGCTGGAGCAAGAATCTAGGACGTGGTTCAATGAGGAAAGGAAGGGCGGAAAGTAGTATAGACTGGCTATCCAGCCACTTTGTAGGTCGAAAAGGGAAAACGGGGGAAACCCAGTACACACATCTGTAAGGAACCGATCTGTTTGTTGAAAAGAGAAAGAAACTGGGGGGTCGGGTAGTTTGTGCAGGACTAGATTTGCTTCCTTCACATAGGAAGAAGGTTCAAAGAGAACAAATATGGGACCTGCGCATATATGCTGCTTGGCTACATACTCTGCATCACCCATTTATACGTGTGGACGCACATGGTGCTGGCATGTCCCATACAACTATTTTGCTGTTGTTAATCTAAGAATGCCACCGGAAAATTGAAGCAATGCCACTATTAAAAGTAAATTACATTTTTTAACGAATGTTGTTTCAAGAGAATGTCTCTGTTTATATGAATCAATGCAACCGTTTTAGAAATGCTACTATCCTACTTTGTTTTCCATCCAAGATAAGTTAGATGCTTCTTTCTGTCACCGTTTGTTTCATCCTCCTTTATCGGCAAGTAATTGTTTTTTTTTGCCTCTGTTAAAACAGGGTATCGATTCAACTTGTTGCTATTGCGACATTTTGCTTCGCTACTCGAACAATTATGTTTTAAGAGTGTTTTGTGCAGTTCAACTTGAATGTCACACCGGTGACTTTGCTTAATTTGGTGGAACTTCACAAAAGGAGATCGAGATTTGTTTCCAGTCTTCGTGGCGAAGTTGTTTCAAATCTTGGTCTCAACCACATGATGTGCAAGATGTGCTTTGAGACGTTGTGCTACTTGTTTTGGTACTGTTTTAAATAAATGTTGAATTGAAGCTATTGTATTGTTGTCTTTTCCCATTAAGTAGTGAACAAAATGGGACCAACCTCGACGTGATGCTTGTTGCTTTCTTACAACAAATTCAGCATCACCCCTTTATAAGCCAAGAATTGATGCCACTCTCGTAATTAACTACTGAATCTTATTTCAAAACTGCAACACTTGTTAGGGATTGGCGGGATTACCATTTTTGCGGCCACATGTTTCATCCTCCTTTATTAGCAAGTAATTGATTCCTTTTTTGCCTCTGTTTAAACAGGGTTATCTATTCAACTTGTTGCTATTGCGATTTTTTGCTTCGCTACGCGAAACACTTTGCTTGGTTTCAGTGCAACTGCACAAAACGAGACTGGATTTCCTATTCGTGTTGGCAGATTCGTATTTTATCTTGTCCGTCTCATGAAAGGTCAGTACAGGCCTTCATCCACATGATTGTGCAGTGTGCTTTGAGATGTTGTGCTACTTGTATCGGTACTGTTTTAAATAAATGTTGAATTGAAGCTATTGTATTGCTGTCTTTTCCCATTAAGTAGTGAAGAAAAATGGGACCAACCCAGACATGATGCTTGTTGCTTTGTTACAACAAACTCTGCATCACCCCCTTTATAAGTAGATGGAAGCACATACTGTTGTTGCACCCACTCTCCCCTGGAACTATTTACGCTTTTCGTTAATCTAATGCCGCTGGTAAAATTAAGAAATGCCACTCTCAGAATTAATTAACTACTGAGTCTTATTTAAAAAATGCAACACTTGTTAGGAATGGTACTATCCTGCTTTGTAGTTCTTTCTACATGTTTAACCAAGGTGTTGTTAAGTTAATGTCTCTGTTAAAATGAATCAGTTGCATTGTTTTAGGAATGGTACTTTTCTGCTTTGTCATTCTTTATACATGTTGAAACAACGCATTGATAAGATAATGTCTCAAGCAATATGAATGAATCACACTGATGGAGAATTGCTACTCTCCTGCTTTGTTTCCCATTAAGATAAAGTAGATCAGTAGATGCTTTTCTTCTGGGAGTACAAGTCATCAACCATTATTTCTCAGAATTGTTTCCTTATACCTATTGTTGCTTACAGGATATCAAAATTAAAGCTCGGTTTTATTCCGACTTTGATTTTAGTTGAACCGCACAAAAGGAGCCAATGTGTCCAAGGCAACCGCTGCATTATCGGGTCCAGCTTGGTCGCTCCACTTTGTAGAAAGAAGCAGTCACTGTTTGCGCTACATTACAGAAGGAATGACCGAGAAGCTTTACAGAGTATTATTAGACGCCGGTGACATGACTAGTCTACAGAGACCATTGGCAATTTAACAACACGTGGAGTGCCCTGGGCAAAAAGTGCCCAAACAAGTATATGAAGCGACAGGACTCCACAATCATAGGCATTACATATTTTGAATGGGAAAAGCTTGTCAAAGTTTAATCATTGATGTTAGCAAGAAGATGTTAGTTTAATATATTTGAATTGGAAAACCTTGTCAAAATTTGCTCATTGATGTTAGCCAGAAGACATGCATTTGTTATTTTTGAGTGGGACGCCCTTGCTGTGAGCAGCGTCGAGTGTTTTTTCCTATTCCTGTGTTCGGTTTAGAAGTAAATAGTTACTCTGCTGAGATATTCCTGTGTTAAGAGTTTGTTCTGAATATTGTCTATGTAATGCCAGGCCTTGTGTTTGATTGCAAAGTTGAGATTGGAATGTTGTGGCATGCGGCATCACGAGCTGTTTACCGTGCCTCCTGAGAATAATGCTTCGTATTGTTTTGCATGTCGATCTAATGCCAGTGATTTGCTTGTTAATAAGATCATCCTCTTCTGTTGTTTCCGTGCTTAAGAAGTTCATCGTCTGATGTTTCATTCATAGCCTATACGACAAGTCGGGTAGGTTAGACGTGAAACCATATGATCTTTCGACCAACTCATGATATTAGGCCGTGATTGGATCGTCGTTTTCCAACGAAAACCGCTTGTAAAACTCACGCTTGTAAATTAAAGCAGATGGTCTCGGGCGAAGGCGCTTGGTTGGTCGATTTCGACTAGTAAAATATCGAAAGTACTTCACACACGATAAAAACGCTGAACGACACTCGGACAATTGCTAATCCAGCCGTTAGCTCCTGTTTCAGCATTGCCCATGGATGGCATGATACGCACATCGTGCATGTATCATCTGGTAATGTCGTCCATATAGCAGTGCTCGTAAAATATACACTGGTCTCCCAAATTACACGTGTAACCGCCGGTTTTACTTATAGACCTCGGGCCCTCAGTTTCATTATGCTTGTATTTTACGCGTTGTTTCCGATGACGAGTAAATTACACTTGTATGTTAATACAGGTTTGAAATAAACCAGAGCTCCCAAGCGCCGCCTTACCGCTTCATGCCGCCTCGGCCAAGGTGCTCATAGGTGTCCGATGATCCTGGCTTCCTGAATGAGCAGCGGGCGCTGTATCAGATCATCCGTAGGTCCCGCGAGACCCTCTCCGTTGTCCTTCGAGTTGTTGCGCTTGCCGTGGCGCCGAGCATTGTTAACATCGTCAACGAACATGAGGATTCAGGAGATGACTTTATTTTGACTGGATGACACTAGGGACCCACTAGGGCCATAGCCGTACGTACGCAAGTGCCTCCTTATTATGTACAACTATAGTTTTTTTGCTTTCTCCTGGTTTCCTGACATCACGGTCCCACACCATTGTCAACCTATGTAGTCAATATAAACGAGAGAATTGCACAAGGTGCGGCCGACATTGGGACCAAGCAGCTCGAGCAGATTTGTGTTTTTGAGGCGTGAGCACTGCAGAGTTTTTCTTGGCGATGAGTTTGTTGTTGTTCGTGAGGAGAGCAGGGTATTAATCTGGGCGGGCTGTGGCCTGCCTAGCCTGTGCCGATATCCAGCCCAGATACTAATTTTTTCAAGATGAAAATGGCTAGCCCAGCTATACGTCTTTTGAGGAATACCGTGCAAGGTTAACTTGTTATTCTCCGCCCGCTGGGCTGCAAATCTTTCCTAGGAGGGATGCATTAGGCTTAACAGAAAATGGGCTTTAAAAATAATAAATGGGATGTAATTATAAAAACTAGGCAGAACTATAAAAATGCACCAAACATGAAATTAGTTTATAAAATATTATTTATGGATTTTGAAAATCTTAAATTTTCATTGTTGCGCGCGCAATGTTTCGTTAGATTTTTACGTAATACTAATTTATATTTAATCTAACTAGAAATTTCGGGATAAAAATATTTTGGATCCCATCAAAAAGTGGGAAATTTTATTGAATTTTTTCTTCAACGATTGGTTGAAATTATTAATCGTTGTCTTAGCTAGAAAATGGGCTGTACTTTTAACAAACTGTAAATGGGCTGTTGTAAATTCCATTAGAATTCAAAAATGGGTTGTACATTCTTACAAAATGCAAATGGGCTATAAGTTCTCAGCCACACACTTGTGAGCCTACTAAGTGACGCGTCCCCTAAAAAAAATAAGTTGACGCGTATGCAAGGCTTTGTCAACTTATTATAGTCAACACACGGTTCTAGCAGCAATGGCCGTTGGATGTCTATCCAACGGATGTCGCGCTTCTTCTTCAATCTCAAATATTCTTAGCTTCGGCCGCCCAAAAAATGATTGCTCCCCCTGACATCTGGGGCGCACCGTTTCGGAGGCTGACCTATGGGCCTACTAAGTTGGAGCGTACCAAGGGCTTTGTCAACTTAGTCAATATAAACGATTCTAGCTTCAAAGGACCGCACGATGTCCATCCAACGGCCAGAGTGCTTCTTCAACCTCTGGTCTTCTTGGTCCAGCCGCCCAAAGCAGCGCGGTCGTGCCGCCTGCTCCTGCCTCCCGTGGCCGGCTGTGCTGCCGCGGAGGCCTCACCGCCCCCATACTACTCCCACCGCTGGTCAGTGTCACGACCGACTTTTTCAATAAATAACTATTGATAAAGTCGATCTTTAAATCCCAGTATAGGAAAAAGTCATCCTTTCTGGTAGACAAATGCTTGATAAACAGAGAACCAGTAGCATCAAATATATTACAAGGTTGAGCTGAGGCTGCTCAACAATTTATTACAAACTCGCTAATATCTTACATATGGGCGGTCATGACACATGGGTGTGGTGGCATGCTACTAACTCGAGGAAAAAATGGTGGGTAACTTGACTCCTAACTGGCAGCTCATCGAGCGTCGGGGGAGGCTCGATGAATTTATTCGGGGGTTGTGGAAGCGGATAATACAATGACCAAAACAGGATCGCACGGGACTGACTGGGACTCCTCTAGGCGCCGGACTCGCTATCAAACTCTTCATCCAAGAGATCGCCTTCATCAACATCCGCCAAATCAATAAGCCGTGAGTACTTTGAAAGTACTCGCAAGACAGTTCGGACAAAAGATATAATCAATGAATGCATGAATGCGCATGAATAAAGGATGATGCTCATATAACAACGATATTATTGCAGGACTTGATAAATAAAATAAATAACTGAAAACCGATCGGTGTCTGGAGCGACGCCGAAGGTAAATAAATAAAATGCATGCCGCAGTCGGGCGTCTAAGCGACACCACATAAAGGGCTTAAAAGAAATGCCGCAGTCGGGCATCTTAGCGACACCACGTAAAGGGCTTAAGCGAAATGCCACAGTCGGACGTCTGAGCGACATCACATAAATGGCTTTAAAAGAAATGCCACAATGGACGCCCGAGCGACATCACATAAAGGGATTTAAAAGAAATGTTGACAATGGACGTCGAGCGACGCCACATAAAGGGCTTTAAAAGAAATGCCACGCGATCGGACGCCCGAGCGACATCACATAAAGGGCTTTAAAAGAAATGCTATAGTCGGACGCCCGAGCGACGCCACATAAAGGGCTTTAAAAGAAATGCCACAATGGACGCCCGAGCGACATCACATAAAGGGATTTAAACAAATGTAATAACAGATATGCCACCGCCGGACGTCGAGCGACATCACGCATGTGGCCTATAACAAAAGTAAATAACAGGTATGCCACCGTCGGACGTTTGAGTGACATCACAGACAGGGCTTGTAATGAATGTAAATAACAAGATTAGTCCATCCACAAGAATAATCTTTTAACCAGATTTATCACACATAAATCCCACCGGAGTTTTGTCACTGAGGCTGATACCTGACAAGATAAGATGAATATAGTACTTGAACAAAGTACAAGATAATTGAAAGATTTGAGACTCTGCAGAGTTTGGATGAACTGACCACAGCCAACGGATTTCCGTAGTCACGAAGGACTAGTTCCTTACATGATTTCAGAGAAACACATTTAACTAGTACACACCCATTTCACCTCACGAATGCCAGAATCACCCTCGACAACGCCCAAGAAAAACTTTGAGACGGGGAGGCCACAACCTCGTGTAGCATGGGATCAAATGTCTATACGCGCTCTAAGGGTGCCCCCTCTCGTCCCAACCGAAACACCCATGCCCCTGACCGGATGACGGGCTTTAATCCAGGACATGGAACCCTCATCCCGCCTCTCTATTTGGTGTGTACCAGAAAACGATTTGCAACTTACTATGCCATATTCCTTTCAGAAAACATGTGACAGTATAGGAAGGAATGAATGGAAATGTGATTTGTTTCACGATGACACGGAAGTCAAATAATCTGGCATAAGACTAGCATGTCACAACACTGCCATCTTACCCATCCTCATGCCAGCACATGGCTATGCAAATATGTATCCAACAACATAATGCTTTCTGAAACTTACTTTCCGCTTATGTGCATGAAATATAACATTCAAAGTGATGTTCATAAACATGCCATGACTATACTAAATGCAAACATGCAACAACACTCATCATATCAAGAGTTCAAACATGCTTGCCTGGTTCGGAGTAGTCGGAGTTTAACTGTGAAGTCTGCAGTCCGCCACCTCCTCCCAGATCTACGGTATAAGAAAAAAATACGTACGCAACGTAAATACCGTGAGTGTACAGAAAAGTGTTCCAAATATTTTTAAAATAAATATGAAAAAAAACTAGACAGAAAAATAAAGATGACAGAAAAGGAATCAATCAAAAATCATTTTCTGTTTAAAAGTTATAAGAGTTTTGGTCCAAGGACCCATCTGTAATGAAACAGAAAGTTTCCAGGGGGCTTTATGGAAAAGTCCAGGATAACGTTTTGTTTTAAAGAAACGGCTGTGAGGCTGACAGGCGGGCTCCACCTGTCGGGTTTGAAATTTCAAACGGAGAAAACAGAGCGCGACGGCGCCCGAGAGGTGCGACCACCGGCGGCGATCCACGGTGAGGCAAGGTGATCGGGGTTACCTTCGAGATCGCACTGCCCGCTGCTTGTGGGTGGTGGTGGTGGTCGCCATGCAGCACTGTGGTCGACGGCGGCCCTTGCTCCGGCAGACGGCGGTTCGGGCAGTCGTGGATCTCACGGAGGGAGCTGGGGATCAAATAGGAGTGGGGTTAGTCTCCTAGTTGCTCGAGAGGGTTGCTGACGAAGTTAGGGCGTCGGAGACAGCCTCACCGGAGCGAATCGAGGTGGAGGCCGAGGCGGAACGGGGCGGCCGGAGTCGGGGAAGAAGGGCCCCTCGAGGCTCTCCCAGTGGCTAGGCGGGGTCTAGTGAGGTGGTGGAGTCGTGCGGGGGCGAGAGCAGGCTCGGGGGTGCTATATATAGCCGGCCCGAGTCGGTTGCCGTGAATGGATAAGCCCGGCAAGTTGATTACGGCGGCGCTGTGGCTGGACGGTCGGCTTAGGAGCTTGAGCATCGCCTAGGTGGAGTAATGGTGCCATTTTAGGGTCCAGCTCAGCACGGGAGGGAGGTTTACGGCTTGCCTCGACGGAACGGGCCGACGCCTGCCGACGGCAGAGAACGCGCTCTGCTGCGCTGCCACGGCGACGGTGCTGCATGCGCATACTGGCAAGGGATGGCTACGCGGAGCCACTCAGCGGTTTGGCGGCGCCGAACGGCGTTGAGCCGCTTTTGCTCCCTCGTCGGCCATTACGGTGTTTCGCCGCCGCAAAGCACGCCAAAGACAAAGGGCTGGGCGCCACCGACGCCGGAAGGCGCCAAGCGCGTGTGGAGCTCCGGACAAGGTGATAAAGTCATGAAAGCATCGAGCCAAATGCACAAGCAGTATGTGGATCAAGTTCTGCGGAGAAACGACACTGAACTTTCTGAATTTACTGAATATGAACAAAACAAAGGCATGCCGGTGTTCGACAAAATGATTCTCGTATCCGTGGATTTTTCCTTGAGCTGAATTTTGGTGGAATTTTTGGAGAAGTGTAGATATGAATTTCACCAAATTTGGCAAATCTGGTCCAAACTTGCAGTGAGTGAAATTTGAAATATTTGAAAATAAGAAGAGTGGATCAAGATGGTTCTGGGTTGTGGGTACAAAGGACTATCCAGGTGTTGAGTTGAGGTCAAAATCAAAAGCATTAGGGTACTTGCTTTATGTAATCACCTAGGCTCAAAAGAAAAGACAGAATTATTTTGGGAGGAGAATATTGGAATAAAATCCAAAAATGGATTTTGTTAGTTTGGACAGAATGTTTGGGTTGTACCAAAGTGGGAGGAGGGGTTTTTGGGGGAGTTTCACCATAGGAGGCACGGTAAACCAGAGTGGTAAATCAAATGAAAGACCAAAAATCAAAAAGGTTTTCTTTTTAAAAGAAACTAAATCCAAGAAAAAAAGATTTTTGAGAGGGCAAACTTAGAAGATGGTTTTTAGGAAGGTTTTAAATGACCTTCTTCCAAACCAAGCAAGGCTCTTTCTGAAAACAAAAATCACAAAAATTTTGGAGTGTCACAGTCAGGCCATCCCTCCACTCACCCACACCCCTCGTTATTCTCATGGCGACAAAGAGCCTCACACCGCAGCTTGAACCAGCGAACCATCGCATTCTCTCCGCAAGGGCTTCCACTGCTGCGTTTTCCTCGCTCCGCCGCCCCTTCCTAGGCTCGCTGTCGCCCACCGCCTGTGTGCTCGGCGCCGGGCGTGGTCAACGACCGACTTCCATCTGAAGAGTATCAGACGGGAGAGGCCGACACTGGGTCCATGGAGGCCGCAAGGAAGTGCCTCCTTATTACGCGGCAAAATAATTATTCCTCCACTGATAGCGGGACCCACCGGACGGGCCACCTTATTTCATGAAAAAACTTCTTCGATCTGCCGGGACCCACCGGAAGGGCCACCGATTGCAAAAACGCCCCCTCATTGCCACCGACCCACCGGAAGTGCCGACTTATTACGCACAAAAAAATGAATACTCCCCCTGCTAGCTAGGACCCACCTTGTGGGAGGCTGACTTGTGGGCCTACTAAGTTGATGGGGATGGAGGGCTTTGTCGACTTAGTCAATATGAACGATTCTAGCTCCAGTTACCGTACGATGTCCATCCAACAGCCGTAATGCTTCTTCAACCTCTGGTCTTCTTGCTCCAGCTGCCCAAAGCAGTGCCGGCCGTGTCACCGCCTCCTGCCTCCTGCGGGCCGGGTTGTGTAGCCATGAGGCCTCACCGCCTCTACTATTCCCACCATCGCCAGCCTCGCAGCGCCGGTAGCCTCACACCGCAGCTGAACGAAGTTAACCTCATACTCTTCTCCGCGGACATCCACGCCACGTTTTCACCGCCCGCTGCCCCTTCCTAGGCCTTTGCTGCCGCCCACCGCCTGGTGTTTCTCGGCGCGGCGTGGTCAACGTGGTCAAGGAACAATTTCCATCGGACGGGATCTGACGTGGAGAGGTCGACACCGGGTCCACGGCGGCAAAGAAGGAAGTGCCTCCTTATTACGCTGAAAATAATGATTCCTCCACTCACAACAGGGACCCACCGATGGGCCACCGATTTCACGAAAAAACATTTCCGATCGCTGGGACCCACCAGCCACACCTTCGCATGCAAGGAAGTGCGCCCCGCAAAAACGATTACCGACCGTTGGGGACCCACCAGCTACATCTTCGCACGCAAGGAAGTGCATCCGAAAAACAAAACGATTCGCCGACCATCGGGACCCACCAGCTACATCTTCGCAGCAAGGAAGTGCCTCGGATACCGGACCCACCTGGTCGAAGCGTACGTAACGTTGTCATTCTGGTCGCGAACGTGTATGTACATATATACTGGTCGATGTAGAGGCGCACATATGTCGTAGTAGAGGCGCGTACGTGTCGTAGTAGAGGCGCACACGTAGCATGTACACGCACGCATAAACGCCGTGGTGCAAGAAAGAAAATACGCCACGCACGTACATACGGGCAGGGTCTCGAACGCCATCACAGATACGCACGGGCGAGGGCTCGTACATGGCTGGGTCGAAACGGAGAAACAGCATCGCCGCCGTGTTTATGGGGAGGCAACGGAATGCGTCAGATTCATGGGAGGCAACGGAATGCGCCGTGGTTCATCGGGAGGCAACGAACGCGCGGGAGCCAACCGCTGGGTTGGAACGAATGCGGGTCATGTTCATCGGGAGGGCTTGGACGGAACAGCGATGGAACGAGGCTCGCGCATCGCGACAACGGAGGAAACGGACCTCCCACGCTCGAACGGCGCCCTGCTGATCGAGAGGGTTGTGGCGATTTCAAAACGGAGGAAATGGACCTCCCACGGTCGAAACGGGGTCCTGTTGATCGAGGGTGTGGCGCATCGCAAAATGGAGGAAACGGACCTCCACGGTCAAACGGGGTCCTGTTGATCGGGAGGGTGTGGCGCATCGCAAAACGGATTTAAACGGACCTCCTACGGTCGAAACGAGGGTCGTGTTGATCGGGAGGTGTGGCGCATCGCGAAACGGATTTAAACGGACCTCCTACGGTCAAACGGGGTCCTGTTCATCGGGAGGGTGTGGCGCATCGCAAAACGGACTCCACAGATACTGCTCATCTCCACCGCCGACCTCCTCCAGCCTCCATGGGCTACCACGACCTCCTCCACCTCCATGGGCTCCTCGCTCATCCAGCCTCCACCGCCGCTTACTCCACCGCCATCGCTCAACCACCCTCCACCGCTTCATCGTTCTTCCAGCCTCCACACCACGCCGGTCCTGTTCAACCACCCTCCACGGGCACCCTCACCGCTTCATCGCTCATCCAGCCCTCGCACCACACCACGGGTCCTGTTCATCCGGAGGCAATGCCACCGCCATCGCTCATCCAACCCCCCGCAGCGTTTCACCGCTCATCCTGCAGGTAGCATCGATCGGCTTCAATTAGCGTAGTAGCGGCGAATCGCCGATCGAAGTTTAGTTAACAGCCATCGATCCATCGCCGGGTTTAGTAACGCGTAGCTCGCAGGCAATCGCCGGGTTTAGTTAGAGCCCAACGCCGCTATGCTCGTTAGAGCTAACGCCAGACTCACGCTGCAGACGTACGAGAGAACGCACATCGCCGCCCCGACCTCCCACCGTGAACCGAACTCCCCAAATTTTCCTCGCTCGCTTTCACGACGGTTTTTTCCGCCATGGACGACCCAAAGAATGTCATGCGCTATGCCTCCGCCCGCCTGTGATGAAAAGCCCATTTTCTGTCATGATTTTTTGTCATAGAAGTAGGAGCCCACTACATCTATGATGATACCGGGTTTTGTCACAATTATCGTCATAGAAGTGTCATATGTATGACAACATTTTTTTTCCGGTTGGCCCAAATTGTCACGGATGTGTATTTTGTTTGTAGTGCGTGTGAGATTCCCACATGGATTTGATTCCAACCCTGAAAGGAGAGTCAGTGCAGATGGAAACAAGGTACAAGTATTGAAAACTCATGACTGCCACATCCTACTTCAAAGGGTTTTACCTGTTAACCTTAGAGGATTTGGCCGCCCTAACTTATACAAAGCAGTTGCAGAGTTGGGACAGTTCTTCAGGGAACTCTATAGTAGAAATATCAGGGTAGATACTTTGGAGCGTCTTAGAGACAAGATACCAACTATTCTATGCGACCTTGAGAAGATATATCCTCCAGCCTTCTTTGATGTGATGGCACATTTGGCTGTTCATCTACCTGATGAGGCACTACTTAGAGGTCCTGTACTGTATGGCTGGATGTACCCTGTTGAAAGGCGGCTAGGAACTTTCAAGGGCTATGTTAGGAACAGAGTTAGACCCGAGGGTTCCATTGCAGAGGCCTACATTGACACAGAAGCGTTGACATTCTGCTCAAAATATATTGAAATAGTTGATCAGCTTAGCAAAGAGGTGGGTGTCGGCGTTCTGGGAACGGGGGTCCCCAGGCTTGCCTGCCTGCGACCCACGGTGTGGCTGAGCTAGCAGGCATGTATGGCCCATCTTCATCAATAAGGCATTCAAGACCATCGCGAGGGGCCAAGCCTCGTGAGGCGGACGACACAAGACCTCCTTAGTAGCGGCCTCGCCAGGAAGGCTCCCGAGGGGCGGAGAGATCAAGGCAAGGCAAACCTCGCGAGGTCCTCGTGACGTGAGCCATGACAATCGAGACCAGGCGGGTGCCAGCGCGCGTAGCGTCCTCGTTTCCTCTTTGGCGCTAAAGGGGCAAGCGCAGGCGCAGAGTACCGAGGCATCAAGCAAAGGTTTCCATATCGGTGCAACAAGACCAAGACCAGAAGGACGGCCAGACGGAGGTCACAATGGAGCCCAAGACGGCATCACCACCAGAGCCTTTTGCAGTCGAAGACTACTTTTGTTAGGATAAGCGGTACTAGTTGTCCCCTTTCAAATTGGCCATTGTTGGCTCCCTTCCCGCTCAATATTTGGGGAGAGGACCAGGGCCTCTATAAATAGGACTAGCCACCACAGTAGGAGGCATCGAGTCCTCACCCACACAAGTTCACCAAGCACAAGAACACCTCAACCTCAGGAGGCCGTTCTTCCCTTTTGTACTGTTCGTCATCAGCCCAAGAGGCAATCCACCACCACCACACTGGAGTAGGGTATTACACCACAACGGTGGCCCGAACCAGTATAAATCTTGTGTCCCTTGTGTTGTGAGTTTGTCAAGCTCGTTCTTGAGATCTTAGCTAATTAGGACGTGGATCGGTAGGGAGGAAATCTTCGCGCGCACCTGAGTGTTCGAACCTTCAGGGTTTTGCCGGAACCCGTGATCTGACATTTGGTGTGCCAGGTATGGGTGCGCCGGAGCCTCTTTCCCGCCGATCAACCCGCCGACACTCTGCGGTCCCGATGTCCGGCGACCCGAGGGCCGACTCCGACGGCTGGGTAGCCTGGCCCGCCCGGGCGGCGCCACCTGCCCATGAAGACCTCAACCCCGCGTTCTCGGCGGCACGAGCGCCGCCTAACGCTGCTGGGCGTGGGCTGCGCGGCTAGGCGCCGTCCACGCTCACTCCACGACAAGCGCGAGCTACTGCAAGGGCCGCAAGCCACGCCGCAGCAACGATGCCACACACCCAGCGGGAATAGGCGAACATGTGGGCAGCGCTCATGGTGGCGCGAGAGTTGCTGTGGTGCAGACTGATGGAGAGCGGCCGGGATGCACTGCTAGAACGCGTCGTTGAGCTGCTGGATGTGGCAGCATAAGGAGCGCCGCCCTTCTGCTATCTGCTTCCTTCTTAGGCCGCTACTGGATCTCACGGCGGGCCTCGCCGCAACCACGCGCCCTCGGGTGTGCCTGGGGGCTTCATCGACACCGGGACGCCCCGTTGCCCCCACGCCGCCTCCGATGAGCATGGGCACGAGCATTGCCTCCCATGGTCCCAACAGAACGTCGCACTGTCATCCTCAGGACGCCGCGCTGGGCTGGGCAACATGGAGTGTGGGGCACTACGGCGAGGTGTTTGGGGTAACAGCCCCCGAAGCCTATGTGCCCTGCATGATGGACCAAGAGTACACGCCGGAAGACGACCCTGGCTCGTTCCTCGGAGAAGGTTGGGAAGAAGAGGCGCTAGGATTTGAGACTTCCAGGAGCCGATGGGGAACCACAACGACCGCGCCTGCAACAACAACCATAGGGTACCGTTAATCTCTTAGGAGTAGGCTTATGCTAACCATGGGCTGCAAGTGAATCAGGTCGCAACGTCGGCCGACGACCCCGGTACAACAACCCCCCTTCCGCCACGGGAAGCACACTGGGAGCTGCAAGGAGGGGGCCAGGAGCAAGGCCCCTCCCCACATCGCGCGAAGACAGGTGTCACCCGGAGGTAGGCCCTCTGCCGGGGAGGCGCCGGCGAGCTTTCCCCTGGCAGAGGAACCGTGGTCGCCGAGGGCGCCGCTGGCGTCCCCTTTCCCCCTTTGTGTCGTCCTGGTTGCCGGTCGGCTCAAAGGTGGTCGAGGGTGGCGCAAGGCGGGGCCCTCGCTTGGCGATATGAAGCAAGGCCGGTACCTGTGAAGAAGGCCTAGTGCTTGTGAAGATCGCCGCCCGTGACACTCTCACGTCATAATGAGTGGGGTTGTACAGGCCCCTGAGTCTCCGGAGAGCCGCCCTTGGGCCTCGGGGGCTCCCTCCCACACCTAGTGGCAGCACTTAGCTCTGCGCTGGTGAGAAGACCATAAGACTAGACTAGGCGCCAGACGCGGCCATTTGCTTTGGATCTCATTTCTGTAACCTTGTCTTCTGGATTTGGATTTAAGTTGAAGTTAAATTTTTATCGATGCGCGCGGGGGGTGCCTTTTCTCGTTCAAGCGATTTCTTGCCATCTAGTTCTTGCCTTGTTCTGAAGCTCGCGCTCGCTGCCTCCCCCTCACGGGCACCTCGCGAGCAGGCTGGGCGCGGCACACGCACCGCAAGCGCCGGTCGGCGCTAGGTCCTCGCGAGGCCCTCTCGGGCGGATCAGCAGACCCTTCAGGAGCTCCGCGGCAACTGTCGACCTTACAATCAGATTCGGGGCCTGCCCCAGCTAAGGTAAGCCGCAGCAGCAACACTTACCGCCAAACTCATGGACCCACGAAGGCGCACACTTGGCTTGGCAAATAAGAGTAAAAATTGCGATTTGTTTACATGAGGGGCTCCCCCTCTCAAAATGCTCTCACAATCTTTAGGGGCCACGCCCAAGTTTTTGCATATAGGGTAAAACAATAAAGGAACAAGGGACCAGCCAGATATGTCGCTCGCCACATCCTCCATGTCGTATTCAGACGCACCGCTGGCGTCACTATCACCGTCGTTGGCGTCGCCTCCACCTTCACCAACGCCGGCATCACCATCGTCAACCACGTCGCCTTCGTCTGCAGCGACCACCACCGCATCGTCTTCAGAAGCGAAGGCTCTGACCAGCGCGTCCACGTTGTCATCCACCCACCGCGCCAGGTCGTCACGAATGGCCTGCGGTACGGGGGCAATGGCAGCGTCAAAGTCGAAGTCGGGGAAGGTGTTCCGAAGATGGCTGAAGACACGGGAGAACACGCGCCCGAGCAGGCCCCGGCTTCTCTCTTCCACAAGCTGGCGAGCTCTATTGGACCGAGCTTCCAGGCGTGTCAACACATCGACAAAGAAGCACAGATGTCTGGTGTAGTCATTCGAGTGTGGGTGCGGAACATTCTCATCGCAGACATGGCCCAACACCGCGTTGGCCCTGACCCCGAGGTCCTGGAGCATGGGGGCGTGCCCACGCTCCAGCGTCCGCCGCTAAAGCACTTCCTCCCGACTCTACCGCGCAACCGACTCGGCGTCATCAACCCGTTTCCGAAGAGAGAGCATCTCAGCACGGGCGGAAGCCAATTCCACCTGTGCTGTAACCAGGGCGGCTGCCGTAGCCTCCTCGTGTGTCTCCACTTCAGCCAGCTTGGGCCTAAGGGCGGCGGCCCTACCCGCGTCCTCCGTCCCTACAAGCTTCAACCTCAAGTCATACCTATCCTCAAGATCCGTGCGAGCCTCGGCCACCCGGCGATCAACCTCCTCCTGAGCCTCGGCCTCGCATGCGCCAACGGCATCTTCCGCTTGGGCAACTTGACGCTCCCACGTCTCCAGCTGCTCAAGCTTGAGGCTACGCTCCACGGCCTCCAGAGCCAGCGCCTCCTCGCGCCTCCGGATCTCTTCTTCCTTTGTGGGCGTCCGCCTCAGCGACGCAAGGGCGGCTTTGCGCACCTCCACCTGCTGCTCCAGGGACGCACTCCAGGCCTGGAGCTCCCACGCGCGCTTCTCTGCAGCCTCGCATCGGCGGTCGGCCTCGCGAGCCTCCTCCAGAGCTCGGGAGCAAGCTTCACGGGAAACCTTGAGGGACGCCTCGGCCTTCGCGTTATCAAGATCACACTGGTAGCGGCCAAGGTTGATGGCCACCTTCAGCTTGCATCGTTCCTCCACCAGCCGAAGACCCTGAGCCTTGAGGCATGCGACGTTGTTCGTAAGTTCACCGCCGAGTCGGCTCATCGCGCTCATCGCCTCCTGAAAGAGCTCGTGGCGAACGATGCTCCGCCCGTGGTCGAGCTCAAGCACGTGGCCCGCCTCGTCCTCCGCCTCGGGGGCTGTAGGAGGGGCGTGAAGTGGCGCGCACCCTCTTAGCAGGGGGCTGGGGGCTGGTACCGCCCCAGGTGCCAGCCCGGCCTCATGAGGGGCCCCGGCCAGTCAGGGCCGGCTGCTTGAAGAGTAACCAAAGACCAAAGCTAACCAGCTATTGTCCATGACCAGAGGAGGGGTCCGGGGCACGCCCGCCAAGCTCCAAGCCAGGCCGTGGAGGAAGGACGACGGGGCCGCAGATTCGAAGCACCATGAAGGCGAGTGCACCTCCTTGGCCGGCCCTACTCGAGGCGGGACATGCAGGCTCGGGACGCTTAAGGCCAGCAGGAGGGTCGAGGAAGGCGGAGGTTGCTTCTCGGGGGACTTAGCGGCCCTGACGGAAGGGGCCCTGAAGAGCTAACATCAAGGAGGAAAGCAGTAATCAAGAAATCACAAGGCACTGTACTTACTCGTCGACGGCGGTGTACTTTCATCGCTTCAACGGCCCGAAGACACTGTTGCCGCTCAGAGATCCTTTCCTCTTGCGGAGCTCCTCGTAGTCCAAGCACAGCCGGCCGAAGCGCTGGACGTGGCGGCCGGCATGGGGCGCAGCCGGGGAAGCGCTCGGAGGGACGGCTTCAGGAGCGCCGAGCTGAAGAGGGCAGTCAGGCGCCGTTTGACCGCAACCTCCCGAGGCCTCCGAAGCTTCAGCCTCGGGAGCCACGTGCTGTGTTGCCTCCGCAACCAGCGCCCCAGTGGAGGAATAACCGGCGCCCTAGGGGAGGAATCACAAGCTCTCGAGGATGACGCCCCAGGAGCCCTAGGCGGCATCTGCGCATCAGCACTCGTGCCGCCAGCCTTCCGCGGCACTCGCCCCCCTGCATCCACATTCGGGATGAGCTCGGCGCCAGCGACGAAGAAGGGAACCACGTTGACACGGTTCTCTCGGGACCCCACCACGCCGTCCGGGCGCAGCCCCCACTCATCAAATGAAGGCATGCTCTTTGCAAATTCAGCATTGTTCGTGCAGCGGTACAGCAGACAGCTCTTCCCAGGCATATCGTCCGTCGAAGGGCACCTGTCAGCACCTCGAGCACTATTTGCCGCTTCTTAAGAGGGAGCCCGGACTCCTGAAACCTCATATGGTCCTGACTGCTGAGCAAGGTCCACATCAGGCGAGAATGGCGCTGAAGCGGAGCGACTCGGCGTCTGACGAAGTCCTTCACCACCATAGGCGCAGTCACGCCGCGGTCCTGCAGCCTCCTCAGCCTGAGCCAGACGGGGACAAGACAGGGGCTCACGATCCTCTCGTGGCCCCAACCGAAGTTGGGAATGGCAGGTGCTGACGGAGAATGGAGCAGGGGGCTGAGCACCCCAGCATCGATGAATACCCACCGTGTCCAAAACTCGCTCGTGGATGGAGGATTCTCGAAGTTGATCCCCTCGCCCGCCGTCGAGGCCACAACCTGGAAGCTCACGCACCTGATACGTCTCCAACGTATCTATAATTTTTTATTGTTCCATGCTATATTATATTCTGTTTTGGATGTTTAATGGGCTTTATTATACACTTTTATATTATTTTCGGGACTAACCTATTAACCAGAGGCCCAGCCTGCATTGCTGTTTTTGCCTATTTGGTGTTTCCCGTAAAAGAATGTCAAACAGAGTCCAAACGGAATGAAACCTTCGGGAACGTGATTTTTGGAACGAACGTGATCCAGAGGACTTGGACCCTACGTCAAGAAAGAATCCAGGAGGGCACAAGGTAGGGGGGGCATGCCCTCCACCCTCGTGGGGCCCACGTTGCTCCACCGACGTACTTCTTCCTCCTATATATACCTACGTACCCCAAAACTACCAGATACGGAGCCAAAAACCTAATTCCACCGGTGCAACCTTCTGTACCCGTGAGATCCCATCTTGGGGCCTTTTTCGGAGCTCTGCCGGAGGGGGCATCGATCATAGAGGGATTCTACATCAACACCATAGCATCTCCGATGATGTGTGAGTAGTTTACCTCAGACCTTCGGGTCCATAGTTATTAGCTAGATGGCTTGTTCTCTCTCTTTGGATCTCAATACAAAGTTCTCCATGATTCTCATGGAGATCTATTTGATGTAATCTTTTGCGGTGTGTTTGTTGAGACCGATGAATTGTGGGTTTATGATCAAGTTTATCTATGAACAATATTTGAATCTTCTCTGAATTCTTTTATGTATGATTGGTTATCTTTGCAAGTCTCTTCAATTATGAGTTTGGTTTGGCCTACTAGATTGATCTTTCTTGCAATGGGAGAAGTGCTTAGCTTTGGGCTCAATCTTATGTGTCCTTTCCCAAAGGATAGCAGGGCAGCAAGGCACCTATTGTATTGCTGCCATCGAGGATAACAAGATGGGGTTTATAACATATTGCATGAGTTTATCCTCTACATCATGTCATCTTACTTAAAGTGTTACTCTGTTTTATGAACTTAATACTCTAGATGCATGCCGGATAGCGGTCGATGTGGAGTAATAGTAGTAGATGCAGGCAGTGAGTCGGTCTACTTGTCACGGACGTGATGCCTATATACATGATCGTACCTAGATATTCTCATAACTATGCTCAATTCTATCAATTGCTCAACAGTAATTTGTTCACCCACCGTAATACTTATGCTCTCGAGAGAAGCCACTAGTGAAACCTATGGACCCCGGGTCTATTTTCCATCATATTAATCTCCCGTCAACAAGCTATTTCTGGCGCCGTTTATTTTGCTTTATTTACTTTTTAGTCTTTATCATAAAAATACCAAAAATATTATCTTATCATATCTATCAGATCTCACTTTCGTAAGTCACCATGAAGGGATTGACCACCCCTTTATTGCGTTGGCTGCGAGGATCTTATTTGTTTGTGTAGGTGCGAGGGACTCGTGCGTGGCCTCCTACCGGATTGATACCTTGGTTCTCAAAAACTGAGGGAAATACTTACGCTACTTTGCTGCATCACCCTTTCCTCTTCAAGGGAAAACCAACGCAGTGCTCAAGAGGTAGCAGCACCCCGAGCTTTGCCGAGGATCAATCAGATGCAATGAGAAGAAATGACGGAGAAGGGCCACGGAAGGAGCGATGCCCACCATGGCCTCGCACACAAAGGCGAAGATGACAAGGAGAGTCACGGATAGGGGGTCGAGATGCAGCATGTGGACCTGGTAATGTTCGAGCACCGCATTGAAGAAGGCGGAGAAAGGGGGAATCAGGCTGGCCCAAAGGGCCTCGATGAATATTGGGACCCCAGTGGCTACCCGGACAATGCGAGCGCGAGACGCAGGCCAAGCCGCCGTCTCCCCCCATTCATTGAAACTAGTGGCGAGCATGGGACACACCTTGTCCATGGCCTCGTATTTGAGCACCAAGGATCGGTCGACTGCAGGCTCGACAGCTAGAGACGCACTTCGCGAAGACAGAGGCTTCTTCCCCTTGTCTGCTTGTTTCAGCGCCATGGCGATGAAGCCGGCAGAGTGCAGGTCAGATTGGAGAGGAGGAGCAGAGTCTCGAGGAAGCAGAGGATGGGGAAACTAGGCGTGGGCAATGGAAGAATAACTGTGTAGGTAGCGGGGGCCGCATAGCCAGGCGGACTCCAAGGAAGCGTGGGGAAGCGGAGACGCCCACATCCAATCAACCGCCACGCCTCGACCGAGGCCACAGGCTTTTGGGGCCCGCGGTGCTCCGTACTTGACCTTTGGCTTCGCCTCGAAGCCAAGCCCGAGCGCGCCTTGGGCCCGTGGGCTACTGTCGGCGTTCTGGGAACGGGGGTCCCTAGACTTGTCTGCCTACGGCCCACGGCGTGGCTGAGGTAGCAGGCCTGTACGGCCTATCTTCATCAACAACGCATTCAAGACCCTAGCGAGGGGCCAAGCCTCGCGAGGCGGATGACACAAGACCTCATCAGGATCGGCCTCGCCAGGAAGGATCACGAGGGGCGGAGAGATCAAGGCAAGGCAAACCCCGCGAGGTCCTCGTGACGTGAGCCATGATGATCGAGACCAGGCAGGCGCCAGGCGGGTGCCAGCGCGCAGCGTCCTCGTTTCCTCTTTGGTGCTAAAGGGGCAAGCGCAAGCACAGAGTACCAAGGCATCAAGCAAAGGTTTCCATATTGGTGCAACAAGACCAAGACCAGCAGGACGGCAAGACGGAGGTCACCATGGAGCCCAATACGGTGTCACCACTAGAGCCTTTTGCAGGCGAAGACTACTTTTGTCAGGATAAGCTGTACTAGCTATCCACTTTCAAATTGGCCATTGTTGGCTCCCTTCCTGCTCAATATTTGGGGAAAGGACCAGGGCCTCTATAAATAGGAGTAGCCACCACAGTAGGAGGCATCGAGTCCTCACCCACACAAGTTCGCCAAGCATAAGAACACCTCAACCTCAGGAGGCTGTTCTTCCCTTTGTACTGTTCGTCATCAGCCCAAGAGGCAATCCACCACCACCACACTGGAGTAGGGTATTACACCACAACGGTGGCCCGAACCTGTATAAATCTTGTGTCCCTTGTGTTGTGAGTTCATCGAGCTCGTTCTTGAGATCTTAGCTAGTTAGGACGTGGATCGGTAGGGAGCAAATCTTCGCGCGCACCCCAGTGTTTGAACCTTGAGGGTTTTGCCGGAACCCATGATCCGACAGTGGGTGAAGACAATCCCGGGCTCAATGTTTTTGATTATTCTGTTCGAGTTACAGGGAAGAGTCGACAAGAGGACAAACCTAAAGATTTGGACAAAATGGTTTGGTATGTGTTGAATAACTGTCCTGAGATACTACCTTATATCAAGTAAGTGCTAAGTACTGCAGCTTATACATCGTAATCTACTAAACTTGCAGCACATTCTTATATATTTAAATGTTTGAAGCGATCACTATGTTGTGCAGCATCTACAAAAAGGAGTTACTGCCGCAAAATCCAACAAACATTGACAAACTGGTTATGGCAGGATTTGCGAATTGGTTCAAGAGCCATGTTAGGTTTTGAATTGCACTGTCAGTTTTTTTTAATATATTGAGTACATAAGATGATCAGCTTGTCTATTTTCTAACCATAGGTTAAGAAGATGCAGGAGGATGGGCAGGCAGTTGATGATGCCCTTTACGCACTAGCAATGGGTCCTGATACTCGGGTAACACATTATGAATCTTATGTTGTTGCAGATGTGCGCCACAACACCCTTGCACGCCGATTTAAGGTGAAGACACAACACAGTGCCATCATGAGCACGGATACGCATAACAGAGAGTCGATGAAATGTATGCTAACATAATGTATATTGTTCGCTTGTAGTATATCTCCGCCACGAGGATCGCCGTGTGTGGTTCTCACAGTTGTCGTTGGTATAACCTATTTTCCAAGATCGCAAAACCCAGAGCTGATGATTATTTGAAATCCATCAATGCCAAGGTGGCGTACCAGACCAACGAGCCTTTTATTTTGGCAAATCAAGCAACATAGTTATTCTTGGAAGACACATTTGCACGTAGGGATGAATGGAGAGTATTGCAAAGGTTTGAGCAGAGGAATTCGTTTAATGAAGTTGCACAACAAGATGATGCTTACACTGCTCCTAATGTACAAGATTCCATAGATGTTCCTAATATATTTGAGAACCATCACGTCAATGACGCTGGCGAAAAGATTGCCTGTCGTGCTGTGGACATACAAGAGTTGATCAAGAAGGAGCCAACGTTCGAGGACATTGAGGATGAAGAAGAAGATGACACTCTGGGGAATTATGATTCAGACTAATACACATGGCGAAGATGTTGACGCTGCTGCTGCGGATGATGATTAGATTACTTTTGTCGTATTTGCGTGTTAGAAGTCGTTTTTATCTACTATATGAAATTGTGTTTGCTACGAAAACTGAAACCTTATTAACGTGTTGTTTAGTATTTTGCTGTGAGAACATCACTTGTTATGTATGTTCATTTGTGTTTGGTGATTGTATGATGACTAAAACATGATGACATTGTTGTTTAGTTGTACTAATATTTGGCTATGAAACTTGAATTTGATGACATAGTTTGCTGCTGGACTACAATTTGCTCAACGTCTTCGAATGGGAACAAATTTGACCCGACAGGGCCTCTGCTAATTTATTTATTTATTACCAAAAGGGCCTCTGCTATTTATTTATTTATGAGCAAAAGGGGATACCCCCGATTTCCGTTAATAGAAATCATTAGATGTTCACAACACTATGCCCAGCTTGCTACACAGGATTCATTCATTACTAGTTTCAGCAAAGTGCTCATGTCATAGCCACTGAATACATCACAAGTGCTACAGAGCACATCGATTTTGCCCATTATCTTCACAAGCTCTTTCATCTCCTCATTGTTGTCAAGGCTGTTCACCAGCTGTTGCTGGCCATGATCAGAGGAACTGCATCTTAAACCTTCTGCTCTACATCTTCCTCTTCTGCCGTTCCTTCAGTTACTTGTCCAACACCCTAACCTGCTGGTATTGGAATTCCTCGGCTAACCAAATGATCAGCGTAGTTGCATTCCCCCACATCAGCAACTTCCCAGAAATACAAATCACACAAATCTTCCCTTTTCTGCACGAATCAAATTGGAAGATCATCAACCAAACTATTAAAAAAATAAGCAACTGAAAGAAGCAGAACAACACTTAAACATATTATTACCCCATGATTCGGGCATTTGTAGAAGACTCTGCCAGGGTTGAGGATTGTGGTTGAGACGCGACATATGACTCTGCGTGATTTGCAGCAGTGTTACCACACCAATGACATCGGGTTGCGATGAGAAACCGGCTGTGGTGCGTGTGCCGGCGGGGGTGTGATGAGACCCACACGCGATGGTACGGGTGGCGACTTGGCGCATATCTGGTTGTTGCCTGCTGAAGAACAGGTGGACGAGCAGCCATCATACATGGTTGTTGCGGCCAGAGCTTCTGATGCTAGGCAGAGTAAGTAGAGAAGAGGAGAAGCGAACATTGGATATGTCAGTTTCATTACTTGTAGAGTAGCATAGCACCATATATAGTCATAATCTAGGTTTGGATTCAAACCAGCTACAGGAGCACGTCTCTCTTTTTTCTAAAACTAAGCAATGTCTCTTTACTAGTACACTAGCTTGTTCTATACGCCTTCTCAAGTCTTTGAATTTCTTTATTTTTTTGCGAGGAACGAGGACAAAATTGAAGTTCCTGGGACTCGAACCCAAAACCTCTCGGTTGAAAACCAAGGGTGCTAGTCACTTATGTGGCAAACATTCCCTGGGAGGAGGACGATAGACGAACGCATTTTCCTCGCAGTTTTAGTTGCGATGCAAGATCGAATGGTCACAGTTTTGGGAATGTTATTAGGCGAACGAGCCCAGTTTTTCTTCTCTTCCTATATATAAAAAAGTATGCTACTTGGTGTGCACAAGTTCAGCCTCAAGACGACGGCTCTTCGTCCCGAAAGTCCTCCCTTTATTTTTTTCTAGGTCAAAATGACTTATATACCAGAAGAGGGGCACCAGAGGTGGGCCGAGGAGGGCACAACCCACCAAGGCGCGCCTGGGGGCCCTGGCGTGCCCAGGTGTGTTGTGCCCACCTGGTGGGCCCCCTCTGGTAGTTATTTGCTCCAGTAATTCTTATATATTCCATAAAAATTCTCCATGAAGTTTCAGCTCATTTGGAGTTGTGCAGAATAGGTCGCCTGACATAGCTTTTTAGGTCCGAATTTAGCCGCCAAGATTCTCCTCTTTGTGTGAACCTTGCATATTATGAGAGAAAAGGCATTAGAATTACTCCAAAAAACATTATTATGCATAAAAACATTATTATAAGAGCAACAAGCTTTATTATAGTACTTTTATCACAAAAAATTTATCATAAACTTCTCATGAACAAGTAACAATTCATGACAACATCGAAGTATAAAGCATAAACTCTACTGAAAATCAACAAACTATGTTCTCAATCAACTTTGCAACTACAATTCATCATCTTTTCAGGAAGGGTCACGTATCAGAGCCTTTCTGGCAAGTCCACACCATCATATAGTCTTCTATGATTGCTAACACCCACCGCATACACATGAGCAAAAAGTTTCAACAAGACACATAGAAAGATAGGGGCTTATAGTTTTGCCTCCCAACATATTCACCTCAAGGGTGATGTCAACAATAGTAACTCATGCCTACTCATATCCAACTGGATATATGTGCCTAGATCTTTCCTCAACACATGGTGCTTGCCAAAAGTGAAAATAAAAAAAGAGATACTTTGACTCTTGCATAAACGTAAATACATAAAAGTAAAAGATAGGCCCTTCGCAGAGGGAAGCAGAGGTTGCTGTCGGTGTCAAAACCGGCAGATCTCGGGTAGGGGGTCCCAAGCTGTGTGTCCAAGGATCAATGGTAACAAGGAACAATAGGGACACGATGTTTACCCAGGTTCGTGAAGGAAATATGCCCTAGAGGCAATAATAAAGTTGTTATTTATATTTCATATCATGATAAATGATTATTATCCATGCTAGAATTGTATTAACCGAAAAACTTTATACATGTGTGGATACATAGACAAAACACCGTGTCCCTATTAAGGCTCTACTTGACTAGCTCGTTAATCAAAGATGGTTAAGTTTACTAGCCATAGACATGTGTTGTCATTTGATGAACGAAGTCACATCATTAGGAGAATGATGTGATGGACAAGACCCATCCATTAGCTTAGCATAATGATCATTAAGTTTTATTGCTATTGCTTTCTTCATGGCATATACATATTTCTTTGACTACGAGATTATGCAACTCTAGGATACCGGAGGAATACCTTGTGTGCTATCAAATGCCACAACGTAACTGGCTGATTATAAATATGCTCTACAGGTATCTCCGGAGGTGTTTGTTGGGTTGGCATAGATCGAGATTAGGATTTGTCACTCCGAGTATCAGAGAGGTATCTCTGGGCCCTCTCGGGCACATCATAATAAGCCTTGCAAGCAATGTGACTAATGAGTTAGTTGCGGGATGATGCATTACGAAATGAGTAAAGAGACTTGCCGGTAACGAGATTGAACTAGGTATGAAGATACCAACAATCGAATCTCGGGTAAGTAACATACCGACGACAAAGGGAATAACGTATGTTGTCATTGCGGTTTAACCGATAAAGATCTTCGAAGAATATGTAGGAACTAATATGAGCATCCAGGTTCCGCTGTTGGTTATTGACCGGAGATGTGTCTCGGTCATGTCTACATAGTTCTCGAACCCGTAGGGTCCGGACGCTTAACGTTCGATTATGATTTGTATTATGAGTTATGTGTTTTGGTGACCGAAGATTGTTCGAAGTCTTGGATGAGATCACGGACATGACGAGGAGTCTCGAAATAGTCAAGAGGTAAAGATTGATATACTGGATGATAGTATTCGGACACCGGAATGGTTCCAGATCATTTCTGGTATTTTTCGGAGTACCAGGAGGTTACCGGAACCCCCCGGGGTAAGTAATGGGCCTCATGGGCCATAGGGGATAGAGGAGGCAGCCCACAAGGGGTGGCCATGCACCCCTCCATGGTAATCCGAATTGGACAAGGGGAGGGGTGGTGCCCCCCTTTCCTTCTCCTCCTCCCTCTCCCTTCCCTCTTTCCGCCTATATGAGAAGGAAGGGGGAAACCTACTACGACTAGGAGTCCTAGTGGGTTTCCCCCCACTTGGGCGCGCCCCTAGGACGGCGGCCTCCTCCCCTCCTCCTTTATATACGTGGGCAGGGGGCACCCCATAGCACATCAATTGTTCTCTTAGCCATGTGTGGTGCCCGCCTCCACCGTTTACTCCTCCGGTCATAGCGTCGTAGTGCTTAGGCGAAGCCCTGCGTGGATCACATCACCATCACCATCACCACACCGTCGTGCTGACGAAACTCTCCATCGACCCTCTGCTAGATCAAGAGTTCGAGGGACGTCATCGAGCTAAACATGTGCAGAACTTGGAGGTGTCGTACGTTCGGTGCTTGATCGGTTGGGTTGCAAAGACGTTCGACTACATCAACCGCGTTAAGCTAACACTTCCTCTTTCGGTCTACAAGGGTACGTGGACACACTCTCCCCCTCTCGTTGCTATGCATCTCCTAGATAGATCTTGCGTGATCATAGGAATTTTTTTGAAACTGCATGCTACGTTCCCCTGTCGGGGAACGAGGTAATTTCAAAAAAATTCCTACGCACACGCAAGATCATGGTGATGCATAGCAACGAGAGGGGAGAGTGTGTCCACGCACTGTGAGACCGAAAGCGGAAGCATTAGCACAACGCGGTTGATGTAGTCGTACGTCTTCATGATTCGACCGATCAAGTACCGAACGTACGGCACCTCCGAGTTCAGCACACGTTCAGCTCGATGACATCCCTCAAAATCCGATCTAGCTGAGCTTTGAGGGAGAGTTCCGTCAGCACAACGGCATGGTGATAATGATGTTCTACCGACGCAGGGCTTCCCCTAAGCACCGCTACGATATTATCGAGGTGGACTATGGTGGAGGGGGCACCGCACACGGCTAAGAGATCAATGATCAATTGTTGTGTCTATGGGGTGCCCCCTGCCCCCGTATATAGAGGAGCAAGGGGGGAGAGGCGGCTGGCCCGGAGGAGGCGCGCCAGGAGGAGTTCTACTCCCACCGGGAGTAGAACTCCCACCCTTCCTAGTTGGAGTAGGAGAAGGGGGGAGGAGGAGGCACTACAAAAAAATACACTTCCTTGATGATACGTGTTTGTCACAGTAGGTCGCGTTTTTTGTCATGCATGTACATCCATGACAAATTTATGACAGAATCAAGATAGTCATACCTATGCTGTCTTAGAAGTGTTCCATGACATTACCAAAATTATCACCACGGAAGTGTCCACTTCCATGACGATAAATCGCGTGTCACAGAAGTGCTTTCGTCAAGGGTGACCGACACGTGGCATCCACCGTAACGGAACGTCGTTAAGCTATCGGGTCGGGATTTGGATCCGATAACCCGTTAACAGCCCCGACCAATGGGAAATTTCCACGTGTAAAATTCTTATTGGCCGGACGAAACACGTGTCAGCTCGTCAGTGGGTCGATAGGGCGCCTATGATACGCCGACATGTGGCGCGCCCAACAGAAGCCCATTCTCGTGAAAAGGCCGCCCCGCTTGACTTGGTCAAAAGGTGGCGAGCCGCCCATGGAAAGCTTTGTTAACGGCCTGTTCACATATAGCCCATTTATAGCCCGCTAACCCAAGGCCCGTACGCCCTATCCAATTAGGCCCGAGAGCGCCATCTGGGCCATCCAATATGATTCCCCGTTTTCACTTCGCCCATGTATGGCCCATGACGTCTTTCGCCCATATGAGGCCCTATGTAACTCTTGGCCTATTAACGCCCGTGGTGAAACCGCCCATAATGAACAAAGGTATCACTTTACACCCATTAACGGCCCGTGGTGGCGGCCCATACCGAATAAAGGTATCACTTTATACCCATTAACGGCCCGTTATTCCGCTAATGCGTTTCCAGCCCATGTTATCTTTCGCCTTCTCGAGCCCATTTATTCTGGGCTCATTTCAAAGATTCGCTTACTTACGCCCGTTCATCGTCTATTTTTGTTTGTGGGCCAAATTCAGCCCGTGGTTACATCCGCCCGCTTGTGGTCCGTTAATACGCTGGGCCGTTTTCATAGCGCCATCAACACGGTTTATTAACGATGGGTCTGCTACGGTCGGCCCATGAATGGACGATTCCAACTCTAGCCCATTTACGACCATAATGCGGCCTGTTATTGGCCCATGTTTGGCCAATCGATCATACGACCCGTATAAGGCCCATTGATGATACGGCCCATAGAAGGCCCATTGTTTCTACGGCCCGTAGAAGGCCTATTGTTTCTACGGCCAGTAGAAGGCCTATTGTTTCTACGGCCCGTAGGAGGCCCAGTGTCACTACAGTAAATATTAGCCCATGGTTATTGTGGCCTAGTTTAAAAAAATAGGTTATTGCAGCCACTAGTTAACCGCGGAAAAATAACTGCGATGACTACAAGCAAACAAATAAACAAGAAAACAAGAAAATAAATAAGCAAGCAACTAACGCTAGGCTATCACGGCTATTACACATATTACATCCACTGAGCATCAAAGTTCGCCACCAGTGCAAATACAGGGAACAAAGCAGCATATCATATACACTGGCGGCCGCGATAGACGAGACGATTGTCGGAGCAACTCCTTGGAGGTGGAGGACGGGGCGGCTGAACCGGCGGGACAGCGAGATGGACGAGGATCCTCATCCGGGGAGGTGGACGAGGGACGTCGAGCTGTTGCGGTAGACGACGTCGTCGGGGAAGAGGCTCCGGCTGGGTAGCGGTTACGTGGTAGACGGAGGAGGGTGTGGTTTCGCGGCTCGAGCGGAGAGGTTATGGTGGCCTGGGATTTCGAATGGCGAAAAGGGGGTGATGCGAGGGGGTGAAGCATGACTCAGGAACGCGCTTGTCCAAAATGTAGGGTGTGTTACAAAAGTACCCCCCCACCGATTTGAACTAGCGCCCTTTCGCTCGGGGTTAGAACGGGATTTGGCGTGTTGGGATTTGGCAGCTGAGGGAGTTTTCACGCGTTGTAATTTCGGGATAGCAAGGCGCGGGTTGTGAAGGCGCTAGTTTTGGGAGCACGATATCTGAATTTTCGGGATATAACAAGACGCTGGTTGAATTTTAGGGACAAGCCTAACGTGTCGTAATATTGTACTTGTACGTACCAAATCAATTCACACTTCCCTCAACCAAAAAGAAAACTAAAAAAATAAAACTATTCACACCACACAAAGAGAGAGTCTTGCCCCGTTTTACTATACAAATGGTATTCAAAGGTACTCCCTCCTTCCATTTATATAGGGCCTAATGCGTTTTTCGATCCTAACTTTGACCAAATATTAGAGCAATGATATATGACATGCAACTTACAAAAAGCACACCGTTAAATTCGTTTGTGAAAGGTTCTTTCAATGATATAATTTTCAAATTGTGCATGTCATGTACTATTAATCTTGTCAATAGTCAAAGGCGGTCTTAAATATCTCATTACGCCCTATATAGATAGAAGGAGGGAGTATGAATCCATGTTATGTCCGATTAAATTTTTTTGCTTGCTGTATAATGCATGTAACATACTCATACCAACATTTTAGTGCATTCCAAATGTCTATACTACCGCTGCAATTCGAACTAAATTTGAATTCGTTTCTCTATTTCAATAAGAATCTACAATCATGATTGTTGCCAACTTCAACCATCATAGTTTCCTTGCTATCCGCCAGATATAAATTAGACGGCCTATAATGCAGGATGGCAGGCACACCATCATCAACAACTCCGTTTTTTATAAGATTAGAGATAAAATATATTAAATCTAGTATACCAAGTTCATAACCACACCATGTGTATCACCGTTATATATATTCACACCTCCGTCGGTTTGAAACACTATGATAAATTCTTCAAATATCCGAATTCGCTTTTTATAATGAAGAATATATGATCTCTATTCGTCTTTTACACCCACACAACCCTCTTATCTTTATAGCTAGTGCTAACTTTCTCTTGTGCATGCACACGCCCGCATCACTCTCACCCTCCCTCAAGCATTCTCAAGCTCCATCGCGCAAATTGCCTTTTTCACTTTAGGTCGCTCACCCGGGGTGTGTGTAGGCCCCCAACTCCTTCTACGGCACACATCGATCGATATGCCACTCTAGCCGTGTGTGCCTAGCACAAACACAAGCTTCACCTCTTCTCTTGTCACCGCCCATGCCTCACTCCCACCACTCTTTTCATCGTTCTCGTGACTCAGCACACTCCTCCCCTCGATATAGTATGCCTCTCGCACCACCTCCTACATGCATCCCTCTCTCTATCCTTCTCCTCGTGCCTCATTTGCTTCTAACACACACATGCATGTATACCGATCGATCTCCCAACATATACCTAGATCGACTTTAACTACCCCCCCCCCATCGATCGATGTACCTCACAAGTTATGTCTCTCCTTTCTCTTACAAAGGGAGATTAATCTTCCTATGTAGTTACGTCTGCTTACCACAGCCACATCATCCCCCTTATCATTCGTGCATTCCTCCTGACCCGTCTCTCACACGCACGTGCACAGACCAACAAGCACCCATCTCCTCTCTTATTGATATTATGGCGTGTTCTCCGCTTGTCTAGCAAGCCTATCCCACCATTTGTTAGAAGCAACCCACTACCACACCCTCCAACATTCTAGCTCTGTCTCTCTCCCAACCTTATTCATCTCCTGCACATATGCATGGATGCCGATCGATCTCCCTTAATACATGAGGCAGATCGATCTCCTTAATACATGAGGTAGGCCTCTCCTCCTCCACACATATACCAGCCATTGTACCTCTATAGTTAATTGGGCCTCCCTCTTCCCCCACCACACACCGATAGTCGAGCGCTGCAGGTAGGTATCCATGCCACAGAGACAAACTGCACATGTCCCATCTCACATTCCAGTAGGCCAGCCACTCTATATCTTTGACGTGGGCACACACAAATTCGATGGCACTCTTTATCGATCGCGCGTGCGCACATACACACACACATCATCCCTCTCTTCGATTCTACGGACACCTCAAGCCGATGATACCTCCACTCCCTTCTCGTGGATCGCCTCCTCTATATATATGTTATATCCAGGACTCTATTTCACACACATTGCATATGTTAAATTTTTTGATTGACCCCCCCGCCCACACAAAAAAAACTCTCAAGAACCCACACACTATATCTCTCTAGGTTTGTATATCTCTCACACAACCCCACTTAGGTGGTGTACGTATACAAGAAGAGAATAGGCGCACCATGCACGTACTCACGCTTCGTGCCCAGCCACACCCGCGTGGGTACACGGTGGAGCTCATTTCTTTACGAAATGGCAGCCCACGTGCTAATTTGAACGCCTGTAGCGGTTGTTTACCTAGGGAGGTCGTGTACCACGCGTGCACGAAAAAAAGTTCGACTTGACGCGTTGCCGTGTTATTTATAAATAAAGTTATAGCGCTCAATGGCACGTACACATAATATAAAACGATTTTTATGGAGGAAAAGTTAGTCCGCTCTTCAGAGTATCTCACACAAGGCTCCGGTGGCCTCACTCTCTCTCACCGTTGGTCACTGATCTGGCTGTAAGTGCATCTAGTGCCCCTTAGTGATTTTGGTGTATTGAAGACTTATAGGTTAAGTAACTAATGCGTTTGTGAGTGTACACAGGTCTATAAGTCTATGAGGAGTTTGATATTTCTGGTGAAAGTCGACCCTAAAATGAAGTTCTTCAATCAAGACTTTGATATTCTCAAGACTTTGAAAGTGAAGAAATTGGTGTGATCCTCAAGACTTGGTAGTCGCTGAGGAACATGAAGCGTGAAGACTTTTGTTTTCGTAGTTTCATTTTCTCTTTCTTGAGTCATAGGAAACACCGCATCGTTAAAGGGGTCGAGGAAATACTAAGGAAAATTTCCATTTGATGCTCAACTCAAAATCCTACACCTACCAATCCTTCGAGTGAAGCTTTTGAAATCTCATACAGATCAGTCAATTTCTTCAAAGGATGAGACGAAGCTCTTCCAGTCACCGAGGAATTTGTTCGACCGAGGAGTTAGGAATTCGCCAAAGGCGAGTTGCCTACACAATGAGGAACATGATAGCCCCGAGGAATTTGATATTCAAAATTCGACCGCTTCTTTGTCTTCAAGGGCGCCACCTGTCCAAAATATCTTATCCACCTAACGGTCATATCATTGAAGGGCATTTATGTCTTATCATGTCGGGCTGCTCCCTAGGCTATAAATAGCCGCCCTCACAACCACTAGTTGGTTGGCTGCTCCGAGAGAACTTGACACTTGTCATTTGAGAGCAACCCATCCTCCGAGGACTTTGAGCGAAAATCATCAAGTGAGGAAAACCAAAAGTGAGGAAAACCCAAAACCAAACCCCAACAAACCCAAAGTGATTGAGCATCATCAAGAAATTGATCCAGCGTGGATCCGACGCTTTTACCTTTGAAGACTGTGCTTCTTCCAGACGGTTAGGCGCCAAGGTCTAGAGCATCCAAGAGGAATTGTGGATCGCCGAGTGACCAAGTATGTGAAGGTTTGGAAGTCGCTCAAGACTTACCACGAGTGATTGGACGAGGTCTGCGTGACCTTAGTTCAAGGAGAATACGGTGAGGACTTGGTGTCCTGAGCTGCGTGCTTTCAATGATTGGGTGTCCGGATCTGCGTGTCCTCGAGTTTAAATACTCACCGCTCCAACAGACGCATAACCGAGACAGCAGTTGGAACTGGTCTACCAAATCATTGTCTTCACCAACCTAATCTGGTTCTATTTCCTCAACCTTTCATTTCCTCATTATCGTGTTGAGTGTTTGTCATATCTGTGTTTGAAGACTTTGATCAAGACTTTCTCAATTTCCTCAGTTCAATTTCTTCACCTGTTTGTCTTCATCTTGTGTTATCCTCGTGATTACGCTTTCGTACTCTGTGATTGTCTTCATTTCATCATGATGACTATGCATGTAATCTGCTATGCTTACTTCGAGTACTTATTCCGCTGCATGTATTTCTTCGCTAAGGAATTTCCTCACCAGCAAATTCCTCATGAAGAATTTGTAAAATTCTCTAAAATCGCCTATTCACCCCCTCTAGTCGATATAACGACTTTCAATTGGTATCGAGCAAGGTACTCCCTTGTTCGTGTGATTTTGGTTTAACCACCGGAGTTTTAGTTATGTCGACCGCAGTATGATCAAGGTCTCAGCAGGGTGTCCTACCTTGATGGGACGGACTACCCCTACTAGAAGAACAAAATGCTAATGCATCTTGAAGCAATTGACAACGATCTCGGTATGTTGTGACAAAAGGTGTTTCCTCACCACACCCTCTCCGAATGATGCTGATGTGAAGAGATTCAAGCAACTCGATTCTCAAGCGAAGAATATCATATGTGGCCATCTGAGCAAAGGCCAATATGGAAGAGTGAGTGCTTTGGAATCTGCCAAACTCATTTGGGACAGGCTGTCCAAAGTAAATGAAGGTGTTTCAACTCAGCGTGACTCTCGAGTTGATGTTCTTCGGAATCTCTTCAACCGCTTCAAAAGACTCGACAACGAAAATGTTCAACAAACCTTTGATCGCCTCACTGACATCTCAAATGAGCTTCAAGCACTGGGTGCCACTGACATCACCGACCATGAGGTGGTGAAGAAATTGCTAAGATCGCTTGATTCCTCATTTGACACTCGCATCGATGATACAAGAACGAGCTGACTACAAGTCTCTTGATCCTGCTGATATCCTCGAAGGCTAAATACTCACGAAGTTCCGACTTGTCAAAAGAGAGATCTCTATGGTTACGCTATGGAAAACACGTGCCTCAAGGCCAAGGCTGAATCTGAATCGAGAGTGAAGACTCGTAGTAGCCTTGGAGATCCTAAAGAATTTGGCCAGAGCTAGCATCGCCGTGAAGAAATTCCAGAAATTCACAAGGCGTGGTCGTTTTGGAAAATCCTCAAGAAGCAAGTGATTCCTCATCTAGTGACTATAAGCGAAGACTTTGCCACAAATGCAAGAAACCTGGTCACTATATCCAAGATTGTCCTCGATGGGAAAAGGAATTAAGAAAGAAGAAACACAAGGATTACAGATTCGATGACGTGAAGAAGAAGAAGAAATCATCCAAATCTTCATCATCAAAATCCTCAAAGCCTTCTTCTCACAAGAAGAGCAGCTCCAAAAGGCTCGGGCATTCATTGGCAAGGAAATGGACTCAAGCTGAATCGAGGAAAATGAGGAAGAGGAGGAGTCTCAAGAATCCGAATCTGGTGTGGCTAGTCCGGCTCTTGCTACGCTTATGTTAGCAAGTCCATCTTCAACGCTCAAGAAACCGACTCCCCGACAAACCCGATGAGGAAAATGATGACTACGCCCCACCTATTGCTTCATGGCAAAAGGTGCCAAGGTACTCAATTTCACCTCCTCTGAATCCAAAGTGAAAATGAATCGATGAGGATCTTAAGCCCAGCTACTCTAAACTTGCTAAGATTGCTATAAAACAACAAAGGGCTTTTGAAAAGGTTCAAAACATGCTAGATAAGAGTGATGATATGTTAGGTGAAGAAATGGATCACACTCAAGCCCCGATCGAAAATCTTCGAAGTTAGGTCTAGGCTTGACAGCCTTCAAGGTCATCATAACACTCTCTTATCTCGATCATGAGAAACTTTCTTATGAATTTCTTCAAAGAAAGCAAGATCTTGAGAAGCTAAGAGCGAGTTATGAAGATCTTGAAGGAGCGCGATTCATTACTTGCTCAACAAATCAGCGCTTCTCAAGAAGAATTTGTTCCTCCATGCTTAAAGTGCATTGAACGTGAATCGCTAATTCTTCACTGAATGTTCAAATGCTTCAACTGTTACAAATTCTTCACCTGCCTCTCGCTATCACTAATTCCTCATCGAGGCATTGCTAGTATCACCGACGATGCATGATCGAAGGAATTGTACATGACAGCATGTACAAAAGCCTCAAAGGGCATCGACTCTTTGTGATGTGCTTAAAAGCAGATCCTCAACGAAACCCTAGGAAAGAGGGTATTGCCTTTGAGAGGAAACTCAATGCCGATGGAACGATCGAAGCCCGGCAAGATCCCAAAACCTCATGGGTTGCTGCAAAGGGACCTCCAGATTGATCCATCCACCTTATCTGGCTTTACATGTGAATTTCCTCATTCGATGATGAGTCATTTGACTCAAACTATAAACTGTTCAAAAATCAGAATGGTGAAGTATTTGCTAGATATGTTGGCACTAATCGCAGAACGGCCCCCTATGAAGAAAATCTGGGTTCCCAAGAAGTGCCTTGAAAGTCTTCAGTGAATGTCCTCATGACACCACCGGTGAAGAAAAGGAACCCCAGATCAAATTCTTCATATGGACAAAATTCTTCATATGGATCCAAGTCCTCATACGGACCAAATTCCTCACGTGGATCAAATTCCTCAAAAGGATCAAAGTCCTCATATGATTATCATCGTGCTAACAACTCTGCTTTGCAGGTAGAGCCAAGGGCTATGAATATGTGCATTATTCTTCAAACAAATATGTTCATAAGTCCTCAAGAATTTCTCTCGCTTATTCATATGCTTACCCTAACCCTCTTATGTGAAACGAAATGGTTTGGCCTCTATGCCACCATTCTCATATGGTGCTTGCAGAATGATGAACTCTTTGCCACCCATTCAGATGTGGGTGGTGAAGAAAAGAACTAATCTCTTCTGCAGGGTCAGGTCTCCGCACGTGTCTTAAACGCCCCAAGAATTTCTTGGGGGCACGACAAAATGCTCGAAAGGATGCAGCTAATCATGATGAAATGAACTTTCATTTCACACGCCCTCATCCGCTTATCTAAATCTCGGTCGATGAAATTCATCGATGAACTTGATATCATATTCTTCACCGATGAAGTATATGAGATCGTAAGTTGTACTAATTCATCCGCAGGATGATCAACCCAAAGCCACCGAGTGGGTTCTCGATAGTGGATGTACAAATCACATGATTGGTGACAAGAATCTATTGATGGATGCTCCTTATCACCGCCACATCTCAAGCATATCATCTTTCCGACAAAGGCAAAAGTCGTATTGGGACTTGGTAAGGTTGCTATCTCTAAGGACATGCACATGGACAAAGTCATGCTTGTTGAGTCTTTAGGATATAACCTCATGTTAGTCTCAATGCTTTGTGATCTTGATATGGTTGTTATCTTTGGCAAGTATCGTTGTGTTGTGATTATGGAAGCTGACAATTCCAAAGTCTTCGAAGGCTTTAGGAGAGGAGACTTGTATATTGTTGATTTTTCCACAGGACCACAACCAGCCGTGTGTCTACTTGCAAAAGCTTCAGAAGGCTGGCTATGGCATCGACGACTTGGTCACGCAGGCATGAGGAATTTGCACACGCTTGCGAAGAAGAAGCATGTCATTGGCATTGAAAATGTCAAATTCTCAAGGATCACTTATGAGGGGCTGTGAAGCTGGAAAATGACCAAGGCCAAGCATCCAATAAGACTATCATGACCACTACTCGTCCCTTCGAATTGCTTCACATGGACCTCTTTGGTCCCAATCATTACTCAGCTGTCGTTAATGAAGCATCACTATATGGCTTTGTTATTGTTGATGATTACTCTCGTTACACTTGGGTACACATTGTTACTTACAAAATCAAGTGCAGGAAATCTTCAAACGATTTTCCTCGAGGGCTTCAACCAACTTTGGTGTGAAGATCAAGCACGTCAGGAGTGACAATGGAACTGAGTTCAAGAATTCCGGTCTTGATGATTATCTTGATGAACTTGGTATTACTCATGAGTTATCTGCTCCCTATACTCCTCAAAGAAATGGCGTCGTGAGCGCAAGAACAGAACTCTTGTTGAGATGGCTCAGACTATGCTTGATGAATACAAAACGCCTAGTCGCTTTCGGATTGAAGCAATTGACACTGCGTGCCACATCATCAACAGTATATCTTCACAAATTCTTCAAAAGACTGCCTATGAACTCCTCACCGACAAGAAACCCAATGTAAGTTATTTCAAAGTCTTCGTGCTAAATGCTGGATTAGAGATCCTCACCACACCTCTAAATTTGCACCAAAGCACATGAAGGTTTTATGCTTGGTTACGGAAAGGACTCGACACCTACAGAGTCTTCAACATCGCACTTCACAAGATTGTTGACACAGTAGATGTGCGGTTCGATGAAACTAATGGCTCGCAAAGAGAGCACCTACCTTCGTGTTAGATTTAACCAGCACCGAGGATTCTATCAGGTTCAAGGCAACCGAGGATGTCATTCCCCATCAAGAAACTGCTGAAGAATTCATTCCTCAGACGCCAAGAACGCCGAGCTGATGCACCAAGATAATGTGAAGAAAATGGTCTTTGAGGAAAATGATCAAATTCCTCAAGACAACCAGCTCATCCTCGTTGCAAAAGAAGTGCAAGTTGACAAGATCATCGATGACATTGAAGCGCCAGTCCTCTCACTCTCTCAAAAGCTTCACATTTATCTAACTTTTGTGGGCACTATGCTTTTGTCTCTATCACAGAGCCCACTAAGGTAGATGAAGCATTTCGAGCCGGAGTGGATTCAGGCCATGCAAGAAGAATAAAATCAGTTCGAGCTCAACAACGTCAGGGAACTGGTCAAACGCCCAGATCCTCGCAAGCATAATATCATTGGCACAAAGTGGATCTACCGCAACAAGCAAGATGAAAATGGTCTTGTGGTGAGGAATAAGGCACGACTAGTAGCTCAAGGCTACACGCAGTTGAAGGAATTGATTTCGATGAAACTTTTGCACTGTCGCTAGACTTGAGTCTATTCGATATTACTCGCCTATGCTAACCATCACAATATCACTTTATATCAAATGGATGTGAAAAGTGCATTCCTCAATGGTAAGCTTGAGGAAGAAGTATATGTTGCTCAACCCCCAGGTTTTGAAGATCCAAAGAATCCTGACAAAGTCTTCAGACTAAATAAGGCCCTCTATGGCCTCAAGCAAGCCCCACGGGCGTGGTATGATACATTGAAGGAATTCTTCGTGAAGAATGGCTTCACACCCGGTTCACTTGACCCTACTCTCTTTACTAAATCTTATGATGGTGAACTATTTGTGTGCCAAATATATGTTGATGATATTATCTTTGGCTGTACTGACCAACGTTATAGTGATGAATTTGCCTATATGATGAGTGAAGAATATCAAATGTCTATGATGGGAGAGTTGAAATTCTTCTTAGGTCTTCAAATTAAATCAACAACACAATGGCATATTCATATCTCAGAGAAATACCTCAAAGATGTCCTCAAGAAATTCGCATGCAAGATTGCAAAGGTGTCAAAATTCCTATGCCCACAAATGGCCATCTATGCAATCGATGAAAATGGTATTGACTTCGATCACAAGGTATACCGCCCATGATTGGTTCTTTATTGTACTTATGTGCATCTAGGCCAGATATAATGCTTAGTGTTTGCATGTGTGCCCGATTTCAAGCTACACCAAGGAATCACACCATAAGGCTGTGAAGCATATTCTTCGATATCTAGCTCACACACCAACACTAGGATTATGGTACCCCAAGGGCTCTACTTTTGATCTCATTGATATTCGACTGACTATCTTTGGTGATCGTGTGGATCGCAAGTCAACATCTGGTACTTGTCATTTCTGACAATCTTTGGTCCGTTGGTCCTCAAGAAACAGAATCTGCGATCACTATCCACTACTGAAGCTGAATACATTGCTGCTGGCTCGTGTTGTGCTCAATTACTATGGATGAAGCAAACCTCAAGGACTACGGCATCAACGTGAAGAATGTGCCTCTCATCGTGACAATGAGAGTGCCATCAAGATTGCTCACAACCCAGTTCAGCACTCAAGACAAAGCACATTCAAATTCGCCATCATTTTCTTCGTGATCATGTGTTGAAGGGCTTACATCTCCATCGAAAGCACGTGAAGATCAAGAACAGCTAGCTGATATCTTCACTAAGCCCTTGGATGAGAAGAGATTTAGCAAGTTGCGGTGTGAGCTAAATATCTTAGAATCTTCGAACATTCTTTGAAAAGGACACACATCCTAACACTCATGCAAAATTGATGACTTAGATGTGCAACACATGAAGAAACGTTTTTCTTCAATCAATGAAGAATAACACTCTAAATGTGAAGAAATTAATGAAGAATTCGATTCTCAGAACCCTACGACAATTGTACGCGGTGTCTGAAATCATCATTCTTATACGGTGGGTCACGCCACCACCAAAGTTGAAAATCTTCAATTTGAGTTTTTCCTCGCTTTTGAAATTCTTCGCTTTTGAAATTCTTCGCTTTTTCAAATTCTTCAGTTTTTCAAATTCTTCAACTTTGCAAAATCTTCACTGTTTCCGTTGTCTTTCTTCATTGGCTATATATATATATGGATTTATGTCCTCTACAGCATTCACTTATGGTTATTCCTTCAAGTCGCTTTTTCTGCTAAGTGAATGTGATCGGACCCTTCCCCCTCTATGCTATACTCAACCCAATCCATTCACAAATTCTTCATGTGCGTTCTACTTTGAAACTCGCTCAAATTCTTCATCGTGTCCTTAATAGCTGAAGAAATTGCAACGGAACTTTTAAAACAAATCTTATTCAAACCGTCGCTTTTATCATTAAACTGCTCCGCATCCCACGATGCATTATTATATTCACCCACGATCTCCACTACACAAGACGTGGGTGACACATGTCGTGAGAAGGAAGCGGTCAGGCACGCTCGTCCTAAATCTTTGGACGATCCGCTTTCACCGTGGCTATAAATACCTCTCTCACTTCCTCACTCTTTTACTTCGCCGACCTCTCTCCCGCCGAGCTCCTCAAAACCCTAGCGCCGCCGCTTACTCCATCGTCGCCGGTGAGGAAAAGCTTCACCGCCTTGACCTCTTCGCCGACGACTCGCGCCGACCGTGGAATATCTTCACTCCGCCGTCGCCGTAGCTGATTTCCTCGCCAAGTTAGGGCGGAGAAGATCTGAACGGATTTAACTTCCCAACTGTTCATCTCAGTTCGTCGTGTTCTTCACTTCGTAAATTAAAAGTTACTTTTACTACTCGATTTGATTCTCAAATTTTCTTCAAATTCTTCAAAGGTGTTTATTCTCCAAATCTTCATACATATGAACACCTCAAATCTCTTGACTCATTTCTCTAAGCAATGATTTTCTTCAAGATTCCTCAATTGTGTGGATCTTCGATCTATACAACTCGAACCTAAGACAAAGAACGCTTATTGAAATTCTTCAAGGCTCATCTGGTCAAAATCCTCAAACTTGTTCTTTTGAAAACCCTCCGAGAACGATATGACCTCTTCAAATTCCTCGCACCTATACTCTGTTCACAGTACAAATGTCCGCCGCTGAATCCCTAGGTTCTCATCAACTTAACTCATTTGCAGCGTTCCTCGAAGAAAAACTGCACACTTCTTCAGAGAACTCAATTGTTCAATTTCCTCAATCAAGAAAATGGCAGATGGTAAGAAGCCGCAGAAGGAGGAAAGAAACTCGAGGTCATGACAAGATTCAAATCCCCGAGGAAATATATGCGACTCATTGCATACACGAGATGAGGAAAGCAAAAATCAACGCAAGGTGCGATACAGTAAGATTGAACGGAGATGGGCACGGAATGGAAGGAATACCGATATGTAGCACCTAAGTACATGAAGAAATTCGTTAAATCCTCCATGCCCAAGAGCTCCTTTGGCACTGTGCCAAATAGCTGATCCCACTAGCGCCAAACGCGTGAGGACTTTCCGATGTGGGCTAAACGCCAAGCAAAGTTGGCTAAGCAAGCAAAGGAAGCGTGAAGAAATTCAATGAGGATTCTGCGCTGCTGCTGCACATCGAGGTCTCGGTCAAACCGAGGAAATCAATGCAAAAGAAGTCTGCTAATAAGCCAAGTGCTTCATCATCGCGCCTCACGGCCAAGTTCATCGCCAGCTCCTCCGTGCAAATTCTCAAAGAGCAAATTCTCACACGCTCACTGCTCCATCAAAGTCCTCAATCGCTCCGCCCAAACCTTCAGTTCCTGTGCACCTAGCTACATGTCAAAGGACTGCTGGTTTTCAATTGCCTCGAGCATCTCTCGCAAGTTCCTCACCTGCCCTCAATTCTTCATCCGCCCGACTCGCTGAAGACAAAAGCAACAATGGACGTGGTCCTCGGCCTAGCCCAAGGAAGAAACAGCTTGTAGTCCACGTACCATCGATGATGAGGCATCCGATGAAGAACTTGAAGAAATCATCGAGACCGCCAAGTTAGGGCCGCTAGAGCCAAAGGTACATCTGTGTGCAACGCTTTTGGACCCAAAGAAAGTCCTCGACTTCATCGACCTCCGCACAATGATCCCAATACCCTCTCGCTCGATCTTCCTTTGACACCTGGTCAAAGTCATGCGTTGACTCACTTCATCGCTGAAGAAAATGGAAGTTTGAGAAGGCGAGGGAAATCAAGAAGGCTCAATACAGAAGGAGAGGTTCTCAAGAAAAATGTTGTCAAGATGACACCGAGGAACTCCTTCAAATCCAAACTGACATTCGTAACCTCAGCAAGAACTTCGACACATACTATGCTGATTGGCAAGTAGTCAAGACCAGATTCATCGATCCGACGAAGAAAATCACAAGTGTTGCTGCACTGCTGCAACGTGAAAATCCTCAGTGAAGCATCGTTCAGCCATCAAGAAAATGCTGATTCCGTGGCTGATGAAGAAATTCCAGCCATTGAAGAAACTGCTCAAGTCGGGCAACTGCTGGGCCATACCAAGAAACTGCTCAAGACAGGGAACCGCATCGTTGCTCTCAAGAAATTGCTCAAGACAGGGAACTGCATCGCTTGCTCTCAAGAAACTGCACCAAATTCCTCGGCTCCTCCTGCGCCAACTCCAACTCCAATTCTTCCATCCGCTTCGATGTGAAGAAAACCAAGGCTCATGAACGAGCTGCTGTGAAGAAAAGGAAAGCATCACTGCGCCGATTCTTCGATCACAAGAAAATGAAGCCAATGACCAGCTCCGTTGAAAACCCAATTGATGCTATTCCAATTTCCTCCATACCATCAAAGGAAGTAGTTCCTTTTGGAGAAGAATATGAAATCCCAACCGGATCGATGAAGAACATCAATCTCCCGCTTCGTCGAGAAAATTGATGAAGAAATTGAAGTGGAAGCAATCCTTCAACCCCAGCCATTCCTCATCGACCATGAAATTCCTCAAGCTGGTATCGAGGAAATTGAAAATGAAGATGTGGATATTGGATGTACCACTCCAGTGATCAATGATGACTTTTGGGAAAGTCAAGATCCCAATACTCCTCTCTTCACCCCGCTCAACAAGTTCCTCACTCCCCGCATGCATGTTCAAATAGACATCAAGAAAATCAACCCACGAGTTACGTGCATGAAGAAATTCCAGCCACTAGTGCTGATGAAACTGCTGCCGCTGAAAATCCTCGATCGCATGTTGAGGACCAAGAAATTCCTCAAGTCAAGAACCTGAACTTACGATTCTCGAGGTGGTGATGCAACTCATCGACACCCTCCGCCAAAGCAAAAGAATCCGCTCTCAACCAAACAAAAGTTCAAGGCTGAAGATTTCTTTGCCGAGCATGTGTTCTTCATCGAATATAATCCTTATGATTCGCTCGATTAGGAAGAGGCGCTTCGACTGCCACCAAGCCAACTTCTATTCCTCGGTGCTTTTCAACAAGGACAAAATCTTCGATCATGCTCATATTCCTCATGTGGATATGGAGTCGCTGCCGTGCTTTGAGCCCGTCCTCGGTGTTCTTCACGACGCGGACTTCTAAACTTCAGACCGATATCTCGTGGATGGAACGAAGAGCTAATTCTTGATTCTATGCAACCCTTCACATCACCGGAGACGCTGAAGATGTACATTCATGGGTCTTAGATTGATGACCGAAAACACTCACTACAAGGCCCCAAAGAAGTGAATTGCTTCGTGCCCTCCCACTCAGTCCTCCGATTGATGGTGCACGCCGATCTATGAAGAAAAGGAACTTTCAAATCACTATATGCAAGTGCCGATGAAGCCATTGAAGCCAAGGCAGCACTAAGAACCAAATTCCTCGTCAAGGAATTATTATATGTGCCTCGGACCGTCTATCGGATTTCGACGAAGACTATGAGTCCTATCAAAGGCCACGACTCGAACGATGAAGAAGTCGCTGGCATCATGAAGAATATGCTTTTCAACATCATCCATGGCGCTCCCGCCAATTTCCATGATTTCTTCATGAGGACTCGCTAACATTGCCATGTCACCTTTTGAGTGAAGCCTTATGCACCTTGGATTATGAGATTCATCAGTCAAGATCTTCACCAATTACAAGGTCGATACTTTAAACCACTGCAGCTACCCGCCTCGATTGAAGTCCTCAAACGGCCAATTGCCTCACCGATGAAAAGGGAAAGGCTACTGCTGTGATAGATGAAGGCATTCGCCCATTGATGGACAGTTTAGCAAAGCAACATCCTACTCCACCAATGATGACTCGCCACACATGACTCTGCAAAGCAAATACCTCGATTAAGCATAGTCCTCAAGCTATCGCACCTGTGGTGATGATCGATCGTGAGTTACTCCTCGCCTTCATCGGAAGGTTGATCGCAATCATAAGTGGGTCAAACGTCGCTTGGTACTCTTCTTTACAACCTGACCTCAACTCACAATGCGGTGAAGAAAACCACTACTATCTTCATGAAACCTTCAAGCGCACTGGGCTGTTCTTTCACATGTCTACAATGAAGAAGAACTGCAATCAATGGGACTCAAGGAAGAATTTGACTGGTCGCACCTCCTCCAAGAAATTCAAGAAGGTCAAAGTTCCTTCCTTAGTGGCCAGCTCCTATTCTTCATCTCGACATCGATGAAAATGAAGATTTGGAAGACACTGCTGCTGGTCCTACTTCAACGAACAACCCCGACAATGTTTGGCGCCCGCCTTCAACTTGAAATTCCTCAAGAGCGTTAGTCCTCGCCGATCCTTTTGGTCATTCGATGACAAAGGGGAGAAATTTGAGTTAGTCTTCAACCGGTCTCGCTTTTGTCTATATACAGTATTTTATTAAGTTACAACTCGCTCTTCCAAACCTTTTATTGGATCGAGTTGTAATCTTAAACCCGATGGTGCTTTGATACTTTTGATGCATTATGCTTTTGCTCTATGCTCGATTACGTAGTGTTGATATGCTCGATATTTGTTATGCTCGATCCTCATGAGCTCGTTGAAAATCTTCAAATCAATTTGGGATCGATACTCATGAAAAGTTTCAAATTCCTCATACGCATTGGGCTCGATACTCTTTATGCATTATTTTGCATGCTCAATACCATCAAGCACCATATTTCATCATGCATTTCAAATTCCTCATATTATATGACAAATCGTGTATGAATTACAAGATATAGGGGAGATCTCCATGATTCAATTCTTCAAATGTGCATTGCCTCAAAAGCAAATTCCTCACTATGCACACCTTCGGGGAGTTCTTCTATATCTTGCAATCAAATTCCTCATTATCAGTATTTACACTTCATATGTTTATCCTCGTTGAAAACTTAACCTATATTGTCATCAATCACCAAAAGGGGAGATTGTAAGTGCATCTAGTGCCCTTAGTGATTTTGGTGTATTGAAGACTTATAGGTTAAGTAACTAATGCGCTTGTGAGTGTACAGGTCTATAAGTCTATGAGGAGTTTGATATTTACAAAGGAAAGTCGACCCTAAAATGAAGTTCTTCAATCAAGACTTTGATATTCTCAAGACTTTGAAAGTGAAGAAATTGGTGTGATCCTGAAGACTTGGTAGTCGCTGAGGAACATGAAGCGTGAAGACTTTTGTTTTCGTAGTTTCATTTTCTCTTTCTTGAGTCATAGGAAACACCGCATCGTTAAAGGGGTCGAGGAAATACTAAGGAAAAATTTCCATTTGATGCTCAACTCAAAATCCTACACCTACCAATCCTTCGAGTGAAGCTTTTGAAATCTCATACAGATCAGTCAATTTCTTCAAAGGATGAGACGAAGCTCTTCCGGTCGCCGAGGAATTTGTTCGACCGAGGAGTTAGGAATTCGCCAGTCTGAAGTTGCCTACACAAATGAGGAACATGATAGCCCCGAGGAATTTGATATTCAAAATTCGACCGTTGTTGTCTTCTTGCGCCACCTGTCCAAAATATCTTATCCACCTAACGGTCATATCATTGAAGGGCATTTATGTCTTATCATGTCGGGCTGCTCCCTAGGCTATAAATAGCCGCCTCTACAACCACTAGTTGGTTGGCTGCTCGAGAGAACTTGACACTTGTCATTTGAGAGCAACCCATCCTCCGAGGACTTTGAGCGAAAATCATCAAGTGAGGAAAACCCAAAAGTGAGGAAAACCCAAAACCAAACCCCAACAAACCCAAAGTGATTGAGCATCATCAAGAAATTGATCCAGCGTGGATCCGACGCTTTTACCTTTGAAGACTGTGCTTCTTCCAGACGGTTAGGCGCCAAGGTCTAGAGCATCCAAGAGGAATTGTGGATCGCCGAGTGACCAAGTATGTGAAGGTTTGAAGTCGCTCAAGACTTACCACGAGTGGTTGGACGAGGTCTGCGTGACCTTAGTTCAAGGAGAATACGGTGAGGACTTGGTGTCCCGAGCTGCGTGCTCGATGATCGGGTGTCCGGATCTGCGTGTCCTCGAGTTTAAATACTCACCGCCCAACCAGACGCATAACCGAGACAGCAGTTTGAACTGGTCTACCAAATCATTGTCTTCACCAACCTAATGGTTCTATTTCCTCAACCTTTCATTTCCTCATTCTTGTGTTGAGTATTTGTCATATCTGTGTTTGAAGACTTTGATCAAGACTTTCTCAATTTCCTCGTTCAATTTCTTCACTGTTTGTCTTCATATTGTGTTATCCTGTGATTACGCTTTTCAGACTGTGATTGTCTTCATTTCATCATGATGACTATGCATGTAATCTGCTATGCTTACTTCGAGTACTTATTCCGCTGCATGTATTTCTTCGCTAAGGAATTTCCTCACCAGCAAATTCCTCAGTGAAGAATTTGTAAAATTCTCTAAAAATCGCCTATTCACCCCCCCTCTAGTCGATATAACGCACTTTCACTGGCCGCATCCTGTCCGTCGGGGGAAAGGGAGTGCGGTGGCCTCTCTCTCTCTCACCGTTGGTCACTGATCCGGCCGCATCCCATCCGCCGGGGGAAAGGGAGTGCGGTGGCCTCTCTCTCTCTCTCACCGTTGGTCACTGATCCGGCCGCATCCCATCCGCCGGGGGAAAGGGATTGCGGTGGCCTCTCTCTCTCTCTCTCACGTTGGTCACTGGTCCGGCCGCATCCCGTCCGCCGGGGGAAAGGGAGGAAGTGCATCGTTTCTCCGTTCGACGGCGCCGAGGCAGCATGTTCCGATCTGCGGTACACGCCGTTCTCTCTCACCAAGCTCCGGCGCAGCAGGGCCTACACCACCTGCTCGCAGATTCCACCCGCCGCCGCTCACCTAGTTACATCCCGACGACCTCCAGGTATCCCCTCCGGCCTTGCTCCACTGCCCGTTTTCCCACGTCGCTGCATGTGGATCTTCCATAGTTCTTTGCCCAAAACGTAGCTCGTCCGGTGTACTTTCCATATTGCATTCTCGTCCTCACACCGTTTTAGACAAACACAACCATGTTGTTATCTTCCCTTAGGACAGGGAATATGCTTCTTTTTTGTGGTCGCATGTGTCATCAACTGTTATTGGCCAGTAATTGTTTCCTTTCTACCTCTTTTTTGCAAACAGGGCTATCCATTTCACCTCGTTGCTATTGCGACCTTTTGGTGAACTGCACAAATCACTTTTTTCTTAAGAGTGTTTTGTGCAGTTGTACTAAAATGTCACACGGGAAACGTCTCTACATTTCAAAGGCTTGTTGCACAAAGGGAGATTGGTTTTGCTCCATCCTCCTCATCCAACTCCGAGCCTAATCTTCTCCAACTAGTTAGTCTTAAGAGAGACTACAAAGTGACCGGCTTCTATTTGTGTGTTTATTGTTTCATCAGCAGTCCTCTATTATCGTAATCACACTTGATATCTTTGGAACAGGGACGCTCAACTCTATTTTAGTGGAACTGCACAAAATGATCGGAATGTTGCATGCTCTAGACAACTACTTTTTTTCCCAACATGCCTTGTTGATTTAGATAGAGCTGGGGGGACGTTCCTGCCAATGAAAGCATGGATCAATTTTAATTTAACACCTTCTCACAACTTTGTCTTCAGTTGTGATGTAATTATTAGCTCTGATCTACTAATAATTGACATGCATTAGCAAGGAAGTTAGTTTTTTATTGTTTCTGAAAGAGCATCGATGGCAAGACACGCGAAACAAAAGCTGAAAGCTCACAGCATTGTACAATTTCATGTCGCTGGAAAATTATTTGTATAGTACGTCAATTATGTAAACAAATGATGGAAGCTTGATAGCATTGCCAGAAGCCTCTTCATCATCCGGGTCCATGTGCCATGCACAAAATTATACTCCTTCATTCCTAAATATTTATCTTTTTACAAATTTCAAACGGGCATATTTTAGAATGTAGATTCACTCATTTTGCTTCGTATGTGTACTCCCTCCGTTCCTAAATATTCTATTCGTCTTAACAGAGATTTCAACAAGTGACTACATACGGAGCAAAATGAGTGAATCTACACTCTAAAATATGTCTATATACATCTGTATGTGCCAGTCCATTTGAAATCTCTAAAAAGACAAATATTTGAGTAGTCACTCGTTGAAATCTCTAGAAAGACAAATACTCCGGAGTATATTTAAGAACCGAGGGGGTAGTGCACAACCGCATGGGAGACTCAGCCCGGTCGTTGCGCCGCATTAATAGTGACTAATGAGCAGTCAAATCATAATCTCCACCTTTCCCACTGTAAGTTGCTCTGAAGAAGCAACCATCAATACGCTCTTCTTTGAATCCGCTCATACTACTCCATCTGTCACTGTTTATATAGCGTGCTTCAAAAAAAAAGAAAAAAAAATCTGTGGGACCAAGGCGACTAGCGATCGACCTGAAAAATAGCATTGGTAGTTATAGCACAGCGTCTATTACTAGAGGGAATAATGCGTACGCACATGCATGCAGTGCTTCCACCCCGGGTACACACATGCATGCACTCCGTAGTAGTACAGTACATGAAGAGAAAATTGTGGACTTGATTGCGGTTACCACGCCCTAATTAATTGAGCATTAAACCAAACGCGTCTAAAGTCTCTCTGTTGGTGGAAATGCATTGAGATAAATGCATCATAATGAAGCGCGCCCTGTAAACTATGACGGAGGGTGGAGTAGTATGAAGGTGCAAAACCAAGTACGCGTACTAGTACTGCGCTTGGCTCTTCGCCCCTTCGTGAAGTCGAACAATGATGGTACTCTGCATGTTGGGTACTACAGCGTATGCCTCTGACAATCTGACACCGAATGGACTGATGCATGTCCACCGAGGGTAGGTTGCATTACTCAAAAGGCGTAAGCGAGCTTCACCTTGTCCTGCAAGCTTCTCCTCGTTCTGCGAGTTGACGGGACACACCAAGAAGTAGTGCTAGTCCATACTCCCTCCTTTCCGGTTAATATGGCTTAATCTTTTTTGCGGGTAAATGAGAGAGCTTTATTCATATATAAGCATTCTTAGGACAATCAGCCAAGACATTGTTCACTAGGAAGTGAGGTACGCCGCAAAAAAAGAAGTAGGAAGCGAGGTGTTTCATCAAGCCAGCTCTCGGCCACATTCAAAGTGCAGCAAGCACTGTTCGCACGAAGATGCGCCGCAAGGTTTGCTGGCCTGTTTACATGCTGAATAACAAAAAAGAGGAAATATTACTGAGCGCTACTATTTGTAACAGGATATGAGCCAGAATTAAGTGAGAATTGTGGCGAGTGTTCCATGCAATCAACTTCCATTATCACATGCGAGAACCCTTGAAGATAACTAAATGTGTTGAAGATTGCTTTATCACATTTTAAAATTATAATAAGAGTGCAGACGCTCCTCCATCTGGTTCCTAGTAGTACTAGTATAGTACGTACCTTTATGGACTATAGTAGTAGTACTACTACCTCTCTCTCAGTTTACAGGGCGTGCGCGTATCCCTAGATCGTCAATTTGAACAACCTCATACAAGTCATATATTACAAAAAATATACCAACATAAACTTTGGAGTTTCTACTTTCAAAAGGTATAATTTTTGTGTTATATAGTTTATATTAGGATGATAAAATTGGCAAGCTGGGTATAAGCGTAGGGCTTGTAAACTGAAATGGAGGTAGTAGTAAACTTTGCGCTTGGCTGTTCGGGAAGTCGAGCAATAATAGAACTAGTAGTATAGTGTATGCTTCTGGCAATCTGACAATGAATTAACTGTTGCACGTCCACCGCCTGAGCGAGGGAGAGCTTGCATTAGTCAAAAGTTTCTCCTTGTCCCGCGAGCCACCGCGCGCAAGCTTCTCCCGTCCTGCAACCTTCTCCTCGTTCGGCAAGTTGACGGGACATAGCAAAGTAATGCTAGTCCATGCTGCCTCCTCTCCGGTTAATATGGCTTAATTTCAAACGAGATAAATACATTGTCTGTCACTGTCTATTTGTAAAAATACGGTCAGTGGACTTCATAATACGCTCACTGCGCTCAATATATATATTTTCCGGTGTTCATACGGTCACTAGCTCACCCTGACTGAGTATGTGTGTGCATGCACGTGTAGGTTGAGCACTTGAGCGTGACCGTGTGTGTTCCTTCGTGTGCTCGGACATGCATGCATTAGGGTGTCGCACGCATTTTTGCGTCCATGTGTACGTGTGATTGTTGCATACACGTAGGGGGAGTATGTGTAGGGGCCACTAAGGAGCAGTAAAATCACACAGTAAGTTAGTCGGAAGAAGCAACCATCATTTCACTCTTGAATGACACGTACGTAATATAAAATGGTTGTTATGGAGAGAAAAAGAAAACCACTATATATACACTAGCAGGAGCCTAAGCTACAAGCCTGCTTGCTTAGGTTGCTCTCTTCACAAGAATAGAACGACGGGCCTGATCCCGCAGCTGGGGGAAGGGAACAATGTTCTGCGTAGACGCGGTTGACATCGGCGAGGGAGAAAACCCACAGTCGGTGCGTCCCAATCGGGGGTCACCGCAATATGGGCCGATGCCGCGTCCCAACTGCCCTTCTAGCTACAGCCCGACATCCCAGGTAGTCCATCTTCCTTTTGGAGCCGGCTTGCTCCACTGCCGTAGCTCCATCTCCGTGTCGATCTTTCTCTACTTCTACCGGCTTCTACTTGTGATGAGTTTATGTCTCATGAACTAGTGCCGGTACTATTATTCTAATCACACTTCTTCAATATCTTTGCCATCAGGGATGCTCAGGTCGATTTTAGTGGAACTGCACAAAAGCATCGTATGATCCGAGGGTGCCAGCCATCTTTCCTTCGACAGGTTCTACCTGTCCAGGAAATTAAATCATGTTTAGGGTTTAGGGTTTAAGTCGAAGTGACCCCATCAGTAGTTTTTCTATCATACACGTTCTCACAACTTTTTTCTTTAATTGTGAAGTAAATATTGGCTATGATCTATGAATCATTGAGATGCCTTAGCATGCGTGTTAGTTTTCCTTTGTATTTGATGGAATGTTATAATGGGGCAACCTTGGAATAGGAATGAAAATGGAGTGTAAATGTTCCCGTTTTTCCAGAGAAAAAATGGAAACGGAGAGAAACCAACTTTTCGTTTCGTTGGATCGCGCCATCGAGCAAAACCAACGTTTAAATCACGTCTGTCGTGTTCGTGTCTCACCCTCCTCCACTGCTCGACCCCACACGGTCGCTCGGCATGCCACTCACCGCAAACCGAGTAGTATACCATAACTTTCCCGCCTGCTTGTCGATGGATCGCGCCATGGAGTACTAGCACTACTGGAAGAGATTGACGAGTTGGGGGAGGACAGCTAGTTGTAGCACGGACTCCCAAGAACTTTTTACATGCATGTTGTAGCCGGCTATTGCGACCTTTGAACGTGGAGCAGCCGCGTGCACCCGGAAGCGGCGCGGGCGACGCTCTCTCGGCCGACGCGCCACTTCTATGCCGGCGCCAGTGAGAGGTCGCGTCCGCTCTGGCCGGGCATGAATGCGGCAGTGACCGTTTCTGGCGGGAAGCACGCGCGGGTGATGAGGAGGGTTCGGGTTGGTCAGGATCGGCCGTGGCAGCGGTCCGGACGTGCGCAAACAAGATATGTTGTATGTTAATATTGCTGCGTATATAGTTAACAACGTAAATAATGTGCCAGTTGGACAAATATGATTGGAGATGGAGATGGAAATGGAATTTTATGATATGCATGTCTATGTCTATGAGTGTGTGCGCGACGACTCTCGCGACCTGGAAGCGGGGGCGTGTTTTTGATCGAGTTTTCTTTCTTGGTATGTTAGAAAATCAGTTTGTCTAATTCACATCTAGATGTTATTTAAGAATATCACATCTAAGCTCCCACAAGTATATAATGTAGCAACAAGAAACGAAAAAAAACCCTAGGAAAAGACCACAAACAGAGTGGACATCAACTTATATGTGACATAACTATGTCACGTCTAGATGTGTCCTAGACAGACCCTTAAAAAATTGTCCGCCAGTTTTCGTTTCTTTTTTCCGGGAACGCGCGTATTCTATTTAAAACGACTGCTATGGAGAGATTTTTTTACTCCATTGTAGCCTCTTGTTTGATAGAGTTTCTCGCGTCTCTCTCTCACCCTCTCCATATCAAAACAAGATGACAGTGTCCACTCTATCTCTCTCCTCACCGGTGGTCACAGATCCGACCGAATCCCGTCCGATGCGGGAGGTGACGAGGTGCAGCGTTGACGTTGTCGCCGTCGGCGACGGAGGAAGCCGATGCGCACCGTCCTCTCGGAGCCGGCGCTGGCGCGGACGAAGATCCTCCACGCCCTTGTTCGGCAGATCCCGCCCGCCCGCCTAAACGACATCTCGCCCACCTGAGGTATAACTTCTTGTATTGGTCCAGCTCCCCAGGTCGCTGCGTGCGGGTTTTCTTCTATGCGACTACTCCCCAGCTCCCCATGCATAGTAGCTAGGGTTCGTCAGCTGGTCCAACATCACCTACTAGTACTAGTATTATAGAGGAAATGCCACTCAAAAAGTTGTCCTAATTTATGCCTCGGTGGAGCTATACATGTTGTTTCGACAAAAAGTACATGGTGGTTGTGCGGTCATTGTCCATATGGTGGTAGTACTATCACTGGTTAAATGAAGAAATGCTTTTTCTCTCGGGTATCCTGGTTTAGTTCTCATCAAGATAATTATGATGCTTCTGTTTGTTGGTGTACTTTTCACTAATTCTTATTGATAATTGAGATGTCGTTGCTAACCCTTTTTTATGTTTTTGGAAACAGCGATGCATGTCTCCATACCCGGGCATGTCTTCCTCAATTTTAGTGGAACTGCACAAAATTGATGGCCATTGTTGTTCGCCTCCATCGTCCCTCGCCACGTGGTTCTTCCTTCCTCGAGCTTGATTACTGAGAAGAAACAGACCACAGTGAGGATTTGTCAAACTTCTTAGGTGCCTCACCCAAACTTGATGCCAAATGGATGATGCATCACCACGATGACCTATCGATGCTCATGATTGCGCCTCATGGTTGCATCGGCTGGTGAAGTTGATCGATTTTCGACGAAGAACAAGCTGTCTTCCATCAGTGCTCTTTGCTTGTTATGCACAAAGATGATATCCTTCGTCAGTTCACCTTGGTTGCGTTGGAGACGCAGTCGTCTTTCACGTTGGTGCAATTTTATCACACAATTGGCTATGAACCAAATGTTTCCTCGAAGAAGGATCGACGTTGGTACTAAGAGCATCAGTTTTGTATTGATTTCTAAGCCTTCTCACAACGTTGTCTCCACCTCCCCTGTAATATTATTTGTCCAGCTATTAACTTTAATTTAAAAAATGGTGTGGACTAAAAACCTGGATGGACGTAGTAGCCCTCCATTTTTATTTACTCCGCATATTAGATTTGACTTAAGTCAAACTTTGTAATACTCTCAAACCTTTCCGATAATTGAAATTAAATTTCTTTATTTGTACACACTCTCACACGTTTCCGATAATTTGGCGCATGTGTGGTTGTTCACTTAAGGGAGGGTAGTGTACCACACATGAAGGACAAGAAGTGCGACCATGACGCGTGGGCGTGGATCGTTAGTTCATCGGAAGTAGTATTAGTTTTCTTCACTGTACATTAAATAAAGGGTTTCGTTTCGTACTTACACAATTTAAAACGATTGTTATGGAGAGAATAAGAAAACCACTCCACTATATTTTAGTCGTATACTACACGAGAGTACTGTATGGACGCAGCTTCATTGACTTAGTGCACCTGCCTTTGGATTTACAACAGGTGGGCCCGAAATGTGGCTGGCTCACCTGTCATATAGCCAAAAGCAGGTGCAGTGAAGGCACCGGAGCTCAGTCCGTACTACAGTAGTATATATATAAGCGGGAGCCTCAGCGGTTGTTCGCTAGGGTTTGCACTGTCCACACGCTCGCCGCACTACATATATGTTACACGCTGGAGGCTCAGCGATCATTTGCTAGGGTTTGCTATACTCACAGTCTCTCACCCTCTCTTCACCAGATCTAAACAAGACTGTGTTGGCCTCTTGTCTCTCTCTCCCCCTCACGCTGGTGAAGGAGGCGCCCATATCCCGTCGCACCGGAAGGGAGGAGGTGCAGCGTTCACTCGATCGCTTTTGGCGAGGGAGGCGATCCACCGCCGGCTGCGCTATTCTCTTTCACCAAGCGCCTGCAAGGGAGGGCCACCGACCCCTTCTTCCTCGCTGCGACGTAGTGTGGGCAGATCCGCCTCCGCCACACGCCTTGCCACATCCCGGCGACCCTAAGGTATAAGTTTTTTGAAACCGACGCTGCTCTAGCTGCATGTGGATCTTTTTCGATCTGTAGTGAATCTAGGTCTTGGTTCAAAGAGGAAAGAAGGGTGCGGTGGCTGGAGCAAGAATCTAGGACGTGGTTCAATGAGGAAAGGACGGGCGGAAAGTAGTATAGGTGGCTATCCAGCCACTTTGTAGGTCGAAAAGGAAAAAGGGGTAACCCAAGACACACATCTGTAAGGAACCGATCTCTTTGTTGAAAAGGGAAAGAAACTGGGGGGGTCGGGTAGTTTGTGCACGACTAGATTTGCTGCCCTCACATAGGAAGAAGGTTCAAACAGAACAAATATGGGACCAGCGATATATGCTGCTTGGCTACATACTCGTGATCACCCATTTATACGCGTGTGGGCGACATGGTGCTGGCATGTCCCATGCAGCTATTTTGATGTTGTTAATCTCGAATTAACTACTAATCCGTTTTAAAAGAATTTCTCTGTTAATATGAATCAATGCAACCGCTTTTAGAAATGCTACTTGTCCTATACTTTGTTTTCCATCAAGATAAGGTAGATGCTTCTTTTGTGGCCGCATGTTTCATCCTCCTTTATTGGCCAATAATTGTTTTCTTTTTGCCTCTTAAAACAGGGATATCTATTCAACTTGTTGCTATAGAAAACTTAAATGTCACATCGAAACTTTGCTTGATTTCAAAGGCAACCGCACAAATCTTGATTGGATTTCCTATTCGTGTTGGTAGATTCGTATTTTATGTTGGTCGCCTCATGAAAGGTCAAGACAGCCTTCATCCACATGATTGTGCAAAGGTGCTTTGAGATGATGTGCTACTTGTATTGGTACTGTTTTAAATAAATGATGAATTGAAGCTATTATATTGCTGTCTTTTCCCATTAAGTAGTGAACAAAAATGGGACCCACCCAGACATGATGCTTGTTGCTTTATTACAACAAATTCAGCATCACCCCCTTCATAAGCCAGTAATTGATGCCACTCTCAGAATTAACTATTGAATCTTATTTCAAAACTGCAACACTTGTTAGGGATTGGCGGGATTACCATTTTTGTGGCCGCATGTTTCATCCTCCTTTATTAGCCAATAATTGACTCCTTTTTTGCCTCTGTTTATACATGGATATCTATTCAACTTGTTGCTATTGTGACATTTTGCTTCGCTACGCGAAACACTTTGCTTGATTTCAGTTCAACTGCACAAAACGAGATTGGATTTCCTATTCGTGTTGGCAGATTCGTAGGTGATCTTGTGTGCGTCATGACAGATTGGTACTTGCCTTCATCCACATGATCGTGCATGTGTTTTGAGATGTTGTGCTACTTGTATTGGTACTGTTTTAAATAAATGATGAATTGAAGCTATTGTATTGTTGTCTTTTCCCATTAAGTAGTGAACAAAACTGGGACCAACCCAGACATGATGCTTGTTTCTTTGTTACAACAAATTCAGCATCACCACCTTTATAAGCCAGTAATTGATGCCACTCTCAGAATTAACTATTGAATCTTATTTCAAAACTGCAACACTTGTTAGGGATTGGCGGGATTACCATTTTTGTACGCATGTTTCATCCTCCTTTATTAGCGAGAATTGATTCCTTTTTTGCCTCTATTTATACAAGGATATCTATTCAACTTGTTGCTATTATGACATTTTGCTCGCCACGCTAAACACTTTGCTTGATTTTTCAAGGTAACCGCACAAAACGAGATTGGATTTCCTATTCGTGTTGGCAGATTCGTATTTTATCGTTGTCGGTCTCATGAAAGGTCAGTACAGGCCTTCATCCACATGATTGTGTAGTGTGCTTTGAGATGTTGTGCTACTTGTATTCATACTGTTTTAAATAAATGTTGAATTGAAGCTATTGTATTGCTGTCTTTTCCCATTAAGTAGTGAACAAAAATGGAACCAACCCAGACATGATGCTTGTTGCTTTGTTACAACAAACTCTGCATCACCCCCTTTATAAGTAGATGGAAGCACATACTGTTGTTGCGCCCACTCTACCCTGGAACTTTTTATGCTTTTCGTTAATCTAATGACGCAGGTAAAATTAAGCAATGCCACTCCCAGAATTAATTAACTACTGAATCTTAGTTCAAAACTGCAGCACTTGTTAGGGATTGGCGGGATTACCATTTTTGTGGCCGCATGTTTCATCCTCCTTTATTGCCCAGTAATTGATTCCTTTTTTTCCTCTGTTAAAACAGGGATATCTTTTCAACTTGTTGCTATTGCGACATTTTGCTTCGCTTAATTTTGGTGGAACTGCACAAAATGAGACCGGATTTCCATATATGTGTTGAGATCTCTTTGAGATCTTCCTCACGAGTTGTTTCAAATCTTGGTCTTGAATGGTCAGTACCGACCTTCCTCCGAATTAACTACTGAATCTTAGTTCAAAACTGCAAACACTTGTTAGGGATCGGCAGGAGTACCATTTCTGTTAGGGATCGGCCGGAGTACATGTTTAAGAAATGTATTGTTCAGATAATGTCTCTGTTATTATATATCAGTGACAGACTTACACTGTTTTACAAATGGTACTATCATGCTTTGTAGTTCTTTCTACATGTTTAACCAAGGTATTGTTAAGATAATGTCTCTGTTAAAATGAATTAGTCACATTGTTTTAGGAATGATACATTTCTGCTTTTTCGTTCTTTATACATCTTGAAACAAGGCATTGTTAAGATAATGTCTCAGTTAATATGAATGAATCACACTGATTGAGAATTGCTACTCTCCTGCTTTGTTTCCCATTAAGATAAGGTAGATCAGTATATGTTTTTCTTCTGGGAGTACAAGTCATCAACCTTATTTCTCAGTAATTGTTTCCCTTATACCTTTTGTTGCTTACAGGGATATCAGAATTAAAGCTCGGTTTTATTCCGACTTCGATTTTAGTTGAACTGCACAAAAGGAGCCAATGTGTCCAAGGCAAACTGCAGTCATTGTTTGCGCTACATTACAGAAGGAATGACCGAGAAGCTTTACAGAGTATTAGGCCTTCCACTATGTAGGACAAAAGAGGTGCCAATTTCACCTTTTCTTAGTTTGGCACGAATCCTCCATTACATGTACCGGTGCCATAAATATTAGACACCGGTGACATGACTAGTCTGCAGAGACCATTGGCAATTTAACAACATGTGGAGTGCCCTGGGCAAGAAGTGCCCAAACAAGTACAAGAAGCGACAGGACTCCATGATCATAGGCATTACATATTTTGAATGGGAAAAGCTTGTCAAAGTTTAATCATTCATGTTAGCAAGAAGCGATAGGACTCCACGATCATAGGCATTACATCTTTTGAATGGGAAAAGCTTGTCAAAGTTTAATCATTGATGTTAGCAAGAAGACGTTAGTTTAATATATTGGAATTGGAAAACCTTGTCAAAATTTGCTCATTGATGTTAGCCAGAAGACATGCTTTTGATATTTTTGAGTGGGACGCCCTTGCTGTGAGCAGCGTCGAGAGTTTTTTCCTATTCCTGTGTTCAGTTTAGAAGTAAATAGTTACTCTGCTGAGATATTCCTGTGTTAAGAGTTTGTTCTGAATATTGTCTATGTAATGCTAGGCCTTGTGTTTTGAGCTTAGAATGTTCTGGCATGCGGCATCACGAGCTGTTCACCGTGCCTCCTAAGAATAATGCTTCGTATTGTTTTGCATGTCGATCTAATGCCAGTGATTTGCTTGTTAAGAAGATCATCCTCTTCTGTTGTTTCCGTGCTTAAGAAGTTCATCGTCTGATGTTTCATTCATAGCCTATACGACAAGTCGGGTAGGTTAGACGTGAAACCATATGATCTTCCGACCAACTCATGACATTAGGTCGTGATTGGATCGTCGGTTTCCAACAAAAACCGCCTGTAAAACTGACGCTTGTAAATTAAAGCAGATGGTCTCGGGCAAAGGCGCTTGGTTTGTCGATTTCGACTAGTAAAATATCGGAAGTACTTGACACAGGATAAAAACGTTGAACGACACTCGGACGATTGCTAATCCAGCCGTTAGCTGTTGTTTCAGCCTTGCCCATGGATGGCATGATACGCACGTCGTGCATGTATCGCCTGGTAATGTCGTCCATATAGCAGTGCTCGTAAAATATACACCTGGTCTCTCAAATTACACGCCAGAATCGCCGGTTTTACTTACGACCACGGGCCCTCGGTTTCATTACACCTGTATTTTACGCATTGTTTTCAATGACGAGTAAATTACACTTGTATGTTAATACAGGTTTGAAATAAACAGAACTCCCAAGCGTGGCCTTACCATTTCATGCCGTCTCAGTTTCTCGAAGGTGCTCATAGGTGTCCGATGATCCTGGCTTCCTGAATGAGTAGCGTGCGCTGTATCAGATCATCCGTAGGGCCCGCGAGGCCCTCTCCGTTGTCCTTCGAAGTTGTTGCGCCGCCATGGCGCCGAGCATTGTTAACATCACAATCTAACATGAGGATTCAGGAGATGACTTTATTTTGATGGATGACACTAGGGACCCACTAGGCCATAGCCGCACGCACGCAAGTGCCTCCTTATTATGTACAACTATTTTTTTGCTTTCTCCTGGTTTCCCGACATCACGATCCCACACCATTGTCAACCTATGTAGTCAATATAATCGAGAGAATTGCACAAGGTGCGGCCGATACTGGGACCAAGCAGCTCGAGCAGTATTTGTGTTTTTGAGGCGCGAGCACCGCAGAGTTTTTCTTGGCGATGATTTCGTTGTTGTTCGTGAGGAGAGCAGGGTATTAATCGGGCGGGCTGTGGTCTGCCTAGCCCTGTGCCGATATCCAGCCCAGATACTAATTTTTTCAAGATGAAAATGGCTAGCCCAGCTATACGCCTTTTGAGGAATACCCTGCAAGGTCAACTTGTTATTCTCCGCCCACTGGGCTGCAAATCTTTCCTAGGAGGGATGCATTAGGCTTAACAGGAAAATGGGTGTCGGTGTCAAACCGCGGATCTTGGGTAGGGGTCCCGAATCATGCGCCTAGGCAGATGGTAACAGGAGACAAGGGACCGATGTTTTACCTGTGTTGGGCCCTCTTGATGGAGGTAAAACCCTACGCCCTGCTTGATTAATATTGATGATGTGTGTTACAAGAGTGGATCTACCACGAGATCAAAGAGGCTAAACCCTAGAAGCTAGCCTATGGTATGATTGTTGTTCGTCCTATGGACTACGCCGTCCGGTTTATATAGACACCGGAGAGGGCTATGGTTACACAAAGTCGGTTACAAAGGTAGGAGATCTATATATCCAGACGCCAAGCTTGCCTCCCACGCCAAGGAAAGTCCCATCCGGACACGGGACTAAGTCTTCAATCTTGTATCTTCATAGTCTTGGAGTCCGCCGATGATGATAGTTCGCTATCCAGACACCCCTAGTCCGAACTCCCTCAAGAGCCCTCGAACCGGGCTTCAGCGATGACGAGTCCCGCGCAGATATTGTCTTCGGCGTTGCAAGGCGGGTTCTCCTTCAAACTTCATGTTCCCGCCGAATAGTGTCCGCTTCCTTATAAATGTTGCGCCCTTGGCTTCTACGCCTAATAATGGCCTTCTTCCACGCGGTCGCATTTAATGCGAAGGCTAGGGTATTTTACGTTTTACCCCTAGCCGTGCGAACGAGCCGCCTATAAGAGAGGCGAGGATCTAGATCCAGCTCACACCATCCTCCATCCGCAAGTTCTCATCAAGCGCCTCGACAAAAAATCCATTCCATCATGGATAGCCGACGCTGCTCCTCCTCTCGGCCCCAGCTCTAAGCCAGGAGATTGGCAGAGATGCTCGGCCCACACAATGAGCTAGTGGTACTCCAAACCGAGGGATATCTTCCCCAGCTTTCATGGTTCCGGTTCGAGCGGACTAGCCACCTACAAGGGTGGAAAGCGGTGGAGAGCGCCCCAACCCTTCCAAAGGGGAGCGGGTATGCTTTGTCCCCTATCTAATAAGGGGACTCGGATTTCCATACATCCGCTTTCTCGGGGCTCCTAGAGTTCTACGGACTCCAGCTTCACCACCTCACGCCCGCCTCCATTTTGCACATCAAGGGCTTCAGAGCTCTTATGAGCTGTTCTTGGGCATTGAGCCCCATTTTGCGCTGTGGAAGAGATTGTTTTGTCTCGCACCCGCTCTCATGAGGGGTCGATATATCAAGTGGGCGGAGCGAAATATGGCGATCGCGGGACCGGATATCTATCCGCACTCAAGAAGGCGTCAAGACTGGCCTTCGAATGGTTCTACATGGAGGATGCCCTCCGCCGGATCCAGTTCGGATCGGCCTCCGGAGTTCAGCAATGCTCCCTTGAAGAAACGCTGAGTTGGCGGTCATGAGCCCTCAACGGGAAGATGATAGGAGCGCCCATTATCCGATGGGCCGGATTAGGTTATCGCCCACTGGATTGACCATGATTGGAGTCATGGCCACGCAGCATTATGCGAGGGTGCAGCCACTCCAATATAGGGGCCACCCTATGTGGGATTTCAACGGGAGGATGACGCCACCGTCATGGCTGCAAAGGGCCAGGCTCGGCAGCTGATCTGGCAAAGATCCTGTCCGGCTTATACAAGGGAGAGGAGGAGGACTTCCTCCGCACGAATCCGTTGAATGGATTCTCTATGAATAACCCTCGGAGCTGGGTAAGCGGATGTTCATCTACCCGATCCATACTTTTAAAGTCAAGTATCTTACTCTGTTATTTCGACGCAGGAGCTGCGCCGGATGTGGAGGGCATACTGGCCTAACTCCACATCCCGAGGATCCGAATAATCCTTGATCCGACCTCCAAGAGGATCCGGACATAAAGGTGGAGCTGATTGACGGGTGTTCCACCAACTTAGCATGGACAATGCCCTAGTCGCCATTACGGCCGACTACCCCGGTTTGTCTCCGCCTCCCTGTGACTACGACCGAGGTCTTGACACCATCATTTGATCCGCGCTAATTTCGACCATCCCATACCGATGGTGCATCGCAGGAGGTGCCTTTAAGGCGGGAAGCGAACTCACGGCGGCCGACCAACAAGGGTCATCCGCCCAGTGGCGGAAGAGGAGTGCGACGCGAACCGAACGTCGCCGCAACGGTACGGAGCACCGCTATTTTTTTAAGGGAAGGATCCCCAGGAGGTATATTAATGCTCATAACTTTTCCACACACCGCTATTTTTTTAAGGGAAGGATCCCCAGGAGGTATATTAATGCTCATAACTTTTCCACAAAGAGCGCCGCGGACAAAGGTCCGGAGAGTTGCCAATCAAGCCTCCGCCAGCCATGCTCCAACGCATGGTCCGGAGGGGCGAATACAAGGCATGAGCCGGACGCCTCCGACGGATGCCGACAGCTGTCCGCCACCCGGTCCGAGGTGGAGAGCGCCATGAATCACAAAGCGTCGCCGGACAGTTCTTCGTGACGCGTGTTTCTCCCGAGGCGTTAAATGCCTTTGATGCGGAACGCGCACCTGCGTGCCGCCAAGATGGGTTAACCAGAGCCACGGAGCAAGATGTGAAAGACATACGGGTAAGTAATTTTAATAGTTATATATGCCAAGAGCCCCGAGACATAAAATAGTTGAAATAACTGATTTAAGGATCAATTATTATGCAGGATCTTACGGAGAAGAATACCCATCTGTCCTGTGAGCTCCAAGAGTGCAAGGCCCAACTTGAGGTCAAGATCAAGCCGCCACAGGGGAGCCACAGAGACCCCACCGGTAAGACGTGCTTTGAAAAGATAATTATTTAACAAAGTGCGGCGTGAATCTGACAATAATATTGCAGAGGGCGCCGGACAAGATCCGGACAAGCAACAGCTACTGCGTCAGCTAAAGGCCGGCGAGAGGGTGCTTATGAAGGTGCAGCAGGAGATAAACAAGCTCCAAGATGCCCACACCCAGCGAGGAGAAGAGCTGAAAGGTGTTCGGGCCCAGCTGTCTGGCTCCGTGAAGGAGAATCAGCGGCTTCGTCGCGGCATTTATAGTAAGTGCTTGAACAAATTCCTTTGAAAAGAAGAATTGGCGAGGAAGTCGATTGACGAAATATGTCTTTGGGGTGCTCACGTCGCCCAAATTGTCCGGCTCGTGAAGGAGAATCAGCGGCTTCGCTGCATTTATAGTAAGTGCTTGAACAAATTCCTTTGAAAAGAAGAATTCGGCGAGGAAGTCGATTGACAGAAATATGTCTTTGGGGGTGCTCACAGGTCGCCCTGCAGAGGAAATGCCTGGGTCAACGGGTGACCAACTTCCCGAGCTGGTGCAATTGCTCGAACGTGTTCGACAGGTGATGAGTGGCGTCGTTCATACTTTATGGCCATCCGTCTCCCTACCCGAGGGCCTTGGTGAGCTTGCCGAGAAGCCAGGAGCACGGCGACGCTCCGCTTGTGGAAGATATCGGCCTGCCGTCAGGCGCCAGGAGGGCTGGGCCATGGTGAAGACGCTATCGGAAGGCTGACCCAACCACATGGCCGAGGTCGGACTGCGGGGCCTGATGGGAAGGAGATCCTGTGAGCTTGATGTACGCCAAGTAGAACTGGTCATGAATATTCCCAACAGGATCAGAATTAGACAGCCTGTTAGATGGGATTGAGGAGGAGTACAATCGGTCGGTTTGACGATGTAATTTGAAATGACATGTAAAATGCCTTCTAGCCGGATTGTAGATCGCTTGTCTTTGCGGACCGCTTCGCTTCAACCTCGGGACCCAACAGTCCGAGTGTGTCTCGAATACCCTTACGGTTATAAAAGAACCGGGCATGCATGGAGACAAGGCGTCGGGGTCATAATTGCTTTATCGGACAAGTGCCCAACTAGTTATGTTATATTACATGGTTAGTAAGAAACATCTTCCAGGAGAATAGTTCCGTTAAGGGTTCCTTTCTCGGGAGGCATGCCCTAAAGTGCAATGCCGGACTGTGAAAATAGCAAAAAGCATCCGGGGCAGATAAATAAGTAAGTAATAAATCATCTTTCAAGTCACCGACCGGATATTCTCTTAAGAACGCTAGCTTTCGGCTTCACCCACCGAGGTACACATCCGGCTGACCCGGCAGACCAATCGCAGAGGTGCTCCTTTACCTCCTAGCCAAACAATCGGGAACGAGGGGTAAGCATGGAGCCAGCAACCCAGCTTGGCCAAAACTTAAGTCATATCGATGCATACAATGGTGAATAAAAGGTACATGCGAAGTATGACACATGTATTGGGCATGAAGCCCAGATGAATAAGCTTCGTTAAAGAAGCCCCTGTATAATGAGTGCCAGGAGCACATCAAGTGTGTGCGAACAAAGCGCAAATCAGCCTATAAAAGGTATTGAAAAAAAGTGGGAAGAAGGAGGGGGACAAGAGACAGTAAAAATATAAAAGGTGGACGGGAGTGAGACGAACTCGGAGTCGGCGTTAGGCGAGAATCTTCTGGAGGCGGGCTGCGCTCCATGGGTTCGCTCGAGTCGGTTGTCGATGCATTACGCAGATGGTATGCTCAGCCGTCGACTTGGTCGATGATGAAGGGACCTTCCCACTTGGGCTTAAGTTTGTCCTTTTTCTTGTCCGCGGGCGAGAACAAGTTCGCCAACATTGTAAGTTTTGGCCCGCATTTCTCGCTTTGATATCTTCGAGCCTGCTGGCGATAAAATGCGAACGAGCCTTTGCCACGCCCCGCACCTCCTCTAAGGCGCCAAACTGTCCTGCCGATCCAACTCGGCTTCTTTCTTCGTACATGCGCACACGAGGTGAGTCATGAATTATATCGCAGGCGAACTGCCTCGTGCCGATACCATGAAAAATGGTGTGAATCCAGAGTTCGGTTTGGCGTGGTCCGCAGCCCCCCAGTACGGAGTCGAGCTCCTCTACCCAAAGGCGTGTTAGATTCCTTGAGGACCGCACTAGTCCGGGTTTGATGCCGCCATGATTAGACCATTTGCTCGCCGACTTGACCGTTAGTTTGGGGTGATAGACTCAAGCGTAATCGAGCTTGATGCCCATGTTTTTGCACCAGAGTTTAACCTCGTCGGCCGTGAAGTTCGTGCCGCTATCGTGATGATGCTGTGGGGACGCCAAAACGGTGTACTACCCGGATATGAAGTCTATCACCGGTCCGGATTCTGCCGTTTTAACCGCTTGGCCTCAATCCATTTGGTGAAATTGTCCACCATGACCAATAAGTATTTGTGCTTGTTGGTTGCCCCTTTAAGGGGCCCAACCATGTCAAGCCCCTGCACCGCGAACGCCCGGTAATGGGTATAGTTTTGAGGGTGGGTGGCATGTGGCTCGATTAGCAAAGAGCGGCAACCGATGCATCGCTGGACTAAGTCCCGAGCATCTGCCCGGCTGTCGGCCAATAAAATCATGTACTGGAAGGCCTTGCTTACAAGGGCCCCGGCTGCAGCGTGGTTCACGAGTCCGGGCGGGAATTTTAGCCAGAGATTTCGCCTTCCTCTTCGGAGATACACCTTTGAAGGACTCCGTTGTGCTTTTCTTATAAAGTTCTCCTCATGGACCTTGTAGGCTTTAGATCGCCGAACTATGCAGCGGGCCTCATTTTGGTCTTCGGAAGTTCCTGCCGCATTAAGTTGGCTAGGAATGGTTCTGTCCACGGGCAATTACTGCCATTATTTCGTGAGTGAAGGTGTTATTTCATTGGCTGAGCCGCCGATTGTGTCGTAATGGTCTGAGTTAGGTGATGCAGCTGGCTCCGATTGTTATTTCGGACTCCTCTTCCCATAATACGGATGGCTTAAAGAGCCGCTCCAGAAGATGTTTGAGGACGGCGTCTCGTTTCTAGCGCCGATGCGTGCTAACACGTCTGCTGCCTGGTTATTATCCCTGCCATGGTGGAATTTGAGTCCTTCAACCGAGCTGACATTTTAGGACGGCATTGCGGTAAGCTGCCATTTTGGATCTTTGGCGCCAAAGTCTCCATTTACTTGGGATATTGCGAGGTTTGAATCCTCGCGCACCTCTAGGCGTTGAATGCCCATGGAGATTGCCATCCGGAGGCCATGTAGAAGGGCCTCGATTCGCCGCGTTGTTGGAGTCCATGTACATTATTTGAAGTACGTATTGATTGTGTCTCCGGCTGGGGACGCCAGACGACGCCAGCCCCCAAGCCAGCCAACATTTTGGATCCGTTGAAATGCATGATCCAGTTGAGTACGCGCCGCACTCTTTAGGGAGTTCGCCGTCCATTCGGCACGAAGTCAGCCGTAACTCGCGACTTTATAGCTCGCCGTGGTTTGTAGGTTATGTCAAATGGTAAGAGCTCGATAGCCCATTTTGCAATCCTGCCCGCTGCGTCGCGATTGTTTATAATATCGTTGAGAGGTACTTGGAGGCCACCGTTATTGAACACTCTTGAAAGTAGTGTCGCAGCTTCCGGATGCCTATGAACACCGACACGCTATCTTTTGATAATGTGGGTACCGGATTTGCATGGAGTTAGAACAAAGGATACGTAGTACACTGGTTTTGAAGAGGGAATTGTGTTCTTTCGCTTCTCGCTCAACGACGAGTACCGCTACCGACAACTTGATGTGTTGCTGCGATATATAATAACATAGGTTCGCCCCAAAGTTGGGCGCGCCGAACCGGATTTGTTGCCGCGATGGCCTTTATTTCTTCGAGTCCGTTGTGGCAGCATCCATCCATTCAAATGTTCGTGCGCCGGAGGAGGCGGTAGAGGGCAGAGCCTTTTCTCCCAAACGGAGATGAACGACTTAAGGCCGCCACGCATCCGTTAGTTTTGTATCTGCTTGAGGTCTTTTGAATATCCAATTGTGACAGAGCTCGGATTTTGGCCGGTTTGCTTCAATTCCTCTACCGGATACGATGAAGCCCAAGTGCTTTCCGCTGGTACGCCAAGACGATTTTTCCGGATTGAGCTTAATGTCATATGCTCGGAGGTTGTCGAATGTCACCTCAAGTCTTCTACTAGAGTTCCGACGTGTTTGGTCTTGACGACCACATCGCTCACGTATGCCTCTACTGTTTTGCCTATCCGGGTAGCCGACATGTTTGAATCATGCGCCGATATGTTGCGCCGGCGTTTTTGAGTCCGAAGGGCATTGTGTTGAAGCGAATGGCCCATATGGAGTAATGAATGCCGTTATGCCTGATCTTCCTCCGCCATCTTGATTTGATGGTATCCGGAGTATCGCCGAGGAAGCACAATGAATCGTGTTTCGCGTAGCATCGATGATTTGGTCGATGCGAGGGAGGGGAAAGGGTCCTTTGGACGGCCTTGTTAAGGTCTTTAAAATCGACGCAGAGGCGCCAGGATTTGTCCTTTTTGGTACCATTACTAGATTGGCTAGCCAGTCCGGATGTTTTATATCTCTGATGAATCCGGCTTCTAAGAGTTTGGCTAGCTCCTCTCCCATTTCCTGTCTTTTGGGTTCGGAAAATCGCCAAGAGCTTGTTTGGTGGCTTGAATCCTTTTAGGATATTTAGGTTGTGCTCGCCACCTGCGTGGGATTCTGGCATGTCTCGAAGGGTGCCGAGCAAAATGTCCCAATTTTCCGAAGGAATTCTCGTAGTCTTGCGGCTTCGACATCGGGACTTAATTGTGCCCCAATGGAGGCCGTCTTTGTGGGGTCCGTTGGATGGACCTGAAATTTGACTATTTCGCTCGCTGGTTTAAAAGAGGTGGACTTGGACCACTTATCGAGTATCACATCGTCCATATCCACCGTGGAGCGCAGCGTAGTTAGTTCCTCTGCCGCTAGGGCTTCGGACAATGCCTCTAGGGCTAGTGCGGCTGTCTTATTTTCAGCGCGGAGTGCTGTATCCGATCCTTGGTAGAGTGATTATCCCATTGGGTCCGGGCATTTTGAGCTTCATGTACCCGTAGTGGGGTATGGCTTGGAAGATTGTGAATGCCTCTCGCCCTAACAAAGCGTGATATCCGCTGCCGAATGGGGCCACTTGGAACGTGACCTCCTCGGACCTGTAATTGTCCGGTGAGCCGAACACTACATCGAGTGTTATTTTTCCTGTGCAGCGTATTTCTCGACTAGGGATTATCCCTCTGAAGGTTGTGCTGCTTCGCCAATGCGGCTCCAAATAATTTCCATTTTTGAAGGGTTTCATAGATGAGGTTTAATCGCTGCCGCCATCCATGAGTACCTTAGTAAGAAGGAAACCGCCCACTATCGGACCGAGGACCAATGCGGCCGGTGCTCTAGCTGTTCGAATTTAGGTTCATCGTTGGCGTTGAAGGTGATAGCCGTGTCGCCCATGGATTTGTTGTTGCTACTTGGTAGACTTCGCGAGGCTGCGGATTGTTTGTTTCGCATGTTATTTGATGCGAAAGTCTCAAGACTGTTAATACCGTGATCGGTATCGCTGGGTTGGTTGCCGGGGCTAAAAGCCTACACCACTTTTGGCCACTCACCGTAGTATCCAACACGCCAAGGCTGTGTGTTGGAGTGGCGCCCTCCGTCATCGTGGATTTTGTAGGTCCGTTGAGCCATCCCTCTAGTACGATTCCGCACTTTAGGGGTTTTTGTTTTTGGTTTTAACCCAGGTTCTTGAGTATGAAGCACCCTTTTATTTCGGACTGGGTTTGTATTCAGGGCAGGATTGTCCCAAAACCTAGTTTCGGTTTTCCAGGCACTCTCCATCGCGCAGTATTTTTGTACGATGGTCGCTAGGTCGATGAGGCGTGAAACTTCGCGATGACTGATGGTGTTTATGATTCCCTTGTCCGTGCAATTGTTGCAGAAGATTGAAATCGCGCTTTCTTCACGGCAGTCCTTTATCTTGTTCATAACCAGGAGGAATCTGGCCTAGTAATGATGTATTGTTTCATCGGGCTCTTGCCGTATTTGAGACAGATCGCTTATGTTTGGGTGGGCGGGTGGAATTAAGTTCGGAACCACGCCCGGTCCGAGGCTCAGGCCAAGAAGCTTCCGGATTCGAAGCTTGGTTTGCTGAGCGCTTTCAACAAATCTGGTCCGATGCCCGACTTTAGGTTCAGCATTTGATTAGCGCCCGCCCCTCCGCGGGAATCCGGCATGGAGGGATCCGAATCGGACATAGTTGGATTTTAACATAGAAGAAGAGTCGCCAGATTGTTCCTCTACCACGACAACGTGGTGGGTAACCCGGGAGAGTTAATTCTCTCGATCGGTTTTAAGCCCAATCTGATCGTAGTCGGTTGCGACTCTGTATGGCGATGCAATCCAAGAGCTCATTTACGGAGGAGAGCTCAATCGATCTAGCTGCTCGGCGAATTCGAGCTGACGTGAAGATCGCTTTTAATGACTTGAGAGGTCATTGTCGGGCGGTGGCGAACAAAGCGGTCATGAGAAAACCGCCTAGCCGGATAGTTCGCCGGCCAAAGCTCCTTGACGACGGCGCCGTCTTTTAAAGACAGGAAAAGGCATCCTTCCCGATGGTGACGACACAGAGGAACTCTCAATGAAAGCACCAATGTCGGTGTCAAACCGCGGATCTTGGGTAGGGGGTCCCGAACTGTGCGTCTAGGCGGATGGTAACAGGAGACAAGGGACACGATGTTTTACCCAGGTTCGGGCCCTCTTGATGGAGGTAAAACCCTACATCCTGCTTGATTAATATTGATGATGTGTGTTACAAGAGTGTATCTACCACGAGATCAAAGAGGCTAAACCCTAGAAGCTAGCCTATGGTATGATTGTTGTTCGTCCTATGGACTACAGCCGTCCGGTTTATATAGACACCGGAGAGGGCTAGGGTTACACAAAGTCAGTTACAAAGGTAGGGAGATCTATATATCCGTATCGCCAAGCTTGCCTTCCACGCCAAGGAAAGTCCCATCCGGACACGGGACGAAGTCTTCAATCTTGTATCTTCATAGTCTTGGAGTCCGGCCGATGATGATAGTTCGGCTATCCGGACACCCCCTAGTCCGGAACTCCCTCAATGGGCTTTAAAAAATAATAAAAGGGATGTAATTATAAAAACTTGACAGTAGCTATAAAAAAATGCACCAAACACGAAATTAGTTTATAAAATATTATTTATGGATTTTGAAAATCTTAAATTTTCATTGTTACGCGTGCAATGTTTCGTTAGACTTTTACGTAATACAAATTTATAAATAATCTGACTTGAAATTTCGGGATAAAAATATTTCGGAGCCCATCAAAATGTGGGAAATTTTATTGAATTCTGTCTTCAATGGTTGGTTGAAATTATTAATCATGTCCTAGCTAGAAAATGGGTTGTACTTTTAACAAACTGTAAATGGGCTGTTGTAAATTCCATTATAATTCCAAAATGGGATGTACATTCTTACAAAACGTAAATGGGCTATAAGTTCTCTGCCACACACTTGTGGGCCTACTAAGTGACGCATCCCCTAAAAAAACAAGTTGACGCGTATGCAAGGCTTTGCCAACTTATTATAGTCAACACACGGTTCTAGCAGCAGTGGCCGTTGGATGTCTATCCAAAGGATGTCGTGCTTCTTCTTCAATATCGGATATTCTTAGCTTCGGCCGCCCAAAAAATGATTCCTCCCCCTCACATCTAGGGCGCACCGTTTCGGAGGCTGACCTGTGGGCCAACTAAGTTGGAGCGTACCAAGGGCTTTGTCAACTTAGTCAATAATAAACGCTTTAGCTTCAAGGACTGACGATGTCCATCCAATGGCCGAGTGCTTCTTCAACCTCTGGTCTTCTTGGTCCAGCCGCCCAAAGCAGCGCCGGCCGTGTCGCCTGCTCCTCGCCTCCCGTGGTCGGTTATCTTTGCCACGGAGGCCTCACCGCCCCATACTATTCCCACCGCTGGCCGTGCCATCCCTCCACTCACCCACACCCCTGTTATTCTCATGGGCGACGGCAGCCTCACACCGCAGCCAACCGGTGAACCTCATACTCCTCTCTCTGAAGCTTCCACCGCTCGTCTTCCCGGCTCCGCGTCAGATCCTTCCTAGGCCTCGCTGTTTTCCGCACCACCGCCTGGTGCTCTCGGCGTGGCGTGGTCAACATGGTCAACGACCGACTTCCATCGGAAGAGTATCAGACATGGAGAGGCTGATACCGGGTCCAGCGGCCGCAAGGAAGTGCCTCCTTATTACGCGCAAAATAATTATTCCTCCACCTTACAGCAGGGACCCACCGGACGGGCCACCTTATTTCACGAAAAAAATGTTTCCTCCTGACTGCTCGGACCCACCTGACGGTCCAGCGTATTTCGCGAAAAAAACATTCCCCACGCTGTCAGCTCGGACCCATCGGAAGTGCCTCCTTATTACGCACAAAAAGAATGAATACTCCCCCTGCTAGCTGGGACTCACCATGGTGGGAGGCTGACTTGTGGGCCTACTAAGTTGACTGGGATGGGAGCCTTTGTTAACTTTAGTCAATATGAATGATTCTAGCTCCAGTGACCGTACGATGTCCATCCAACGGCCGTAGTAGTGCTTCTTCAACCTCTGGTCTTCTTGCTCCAGCCGTCCAAAGCAGCGCCGGTCGTGTCGCATGCTCCTACCTCCCGTGATCGGCTGTGCTACCGCGGAGGCCTCACCGCCCCCTACTATTCCCACCACTGGCCAGGCCCTGCGGCGATGGCAACCTCACACCGCAGCCGAACCAGTGAACCCTCGTACTCCTCTCCGCGCGGTCTTCCACTGCCGCGTCTTCCCCGGCTCCGCGTCGTCCCCTTCCTAGGCCTCGCCGTCGTCCACCGCCGTGGTGCTCTCCGCGCGACGTGGTCAACGTGGTCAAGGAACGACTTCCATCGGAAGAGTACTGTACGTGGAGAGGCTGACTGCTGCGTCCACGGCCACAACCCAGTTTTTTTGTGATTTGCCAAGCAAGTCGATTTGTCAGGCCTGTTGGGCTGCAAATCTTTCAAGACGAGGAGAGCTTTCATTCGGCTGGCCGAGAAAATGGCCCATCAGTAATGAGAAATGGGTTGTACATTTTTAAAACACATCAAACCGGCAATTAGTTTCAAATATCTTTTTTTTTCATTTCAAGATTTTAAATTACATTAATTTCTATTCGTGGAGAATTTGTTGGATTTTATATTGATATACATTTATTTTTAAAATCAGTTTGAATGTGAGTCAAAATTTCAGGATTAAAAATAGTTCGGACCGCACAGAAATATGCAAAATTTCGTATAATTTTTTAACCGTGGCCACAATTTGGGCTGTAATGCTAACAAAAAGAATATGGGCTCCAAAAAAATCCTTAAGAATTAGCAAATGGGCTGAAAATTGTTAGAAATAATGGCAGATGGGTTGTATGCTGTTTTCCACAGATTTGAGGCTTTCCTAAAAAAGGTTGACGCTTAGCAAAGGATCGTTGGATGTCCATCCAACGGTCAGTCGCTCTTCTTCAATCTCGCTTCTTCCTGCTCCAGCCGCTTAAACAAGCGCCGACGGACTGCCTGCTCCCTCCTCCTCATGCCGGTCAGGTTGCCCAGCAGCCTCACCGCCCCATCGATTCCCATCGCTGGCCTAGCCATCCTCTACTTACCCACACCTGCTGTTATTCTCCGCGATGGCGATTTAACCAAGAACCCTCGACAACAGATTCTTCCGCAGCGTGGGAAACAACTGCCGAAGTCTTCCACCGCCTCCGTGTCGCTCCTTCCTAGGCCTCGCCGTCATCCACCGCCTGGTGCTCTCGGCGCGGCATGGTCAACGTGGTCAAGGAACGACTTCCATCGGACGTGGATGTGACGCGGAGAGGCCGACGGTTGGGTCCACGGCCGCAGCAAGGAAGTGCCTCCTTATTACGCAAAATAATTATTCTCCACCGACAGCTGGGACTCCACCGGACGGGACACCGATTTCGCGAAAAAACGCTTTCCCCTTGACTGCTGGGACCCACCAGCTACACCTTCGCACGCAAGGAAGTGCCCGAAAAAAAAAACAAAACGATTCGCCTCGACTGCTGGGACTCACCGGCTACATCTTCGCGCAAGGAAGTGCCTCGATACCGACCCACCTGGTCGAAGCGCACGTAGCATTGTCATTCTGGTCGCGAACGTACGCATTATATATACCGGTCGATGTAGAGGCGCGCGACGTGTCGTAGTAGAGGCGCGCGACGTAGCATGTACACGCACGCACAGCCGCCGTGGTGCAAGAAAGAAAATACGCCACGTATGTGTACATACGGCGGGTCTCGAACGATATCACAAGACACGCACGCCGTGGCTCGTACATGGCTGGGTCGGAACAGAGAAACAGCGTCGTTGTCGTGTTCATGGGGACGCAACGGAATGCGTGGTCGTGTTCATCGGGAGGGCTTGGACGGAACAGGTGATGGAAACGAGGCCTGGCGTACCGCAGAACGGAGGAAACGGCCTTGTGTTCGACCGACCACATTCGAAACGGGATCCTGTTCATCGGGAGGGGTGTGGTGTACCGCAAAACGGAGGAAACGGACCTCCTACGGTCGGAACGGGGGTCCTGTTGATCGGGAGGGGTGTGGCGTACCGCAAAACGGAGGAAACGGACCTCCTATGGTCGAAACGGCGGTCCTATTGATCGGGAGGGGTGTGGCGTACCGCAAAAGAGACGAAACAGACTTGTGTTGGAGCGCTACGGTCGAAACGGGGGTCCTGTTCATCAGGAGGGGTGTGGCGTACCGCAAAACGGGACTCCACGGGACTATTCATCTCCACTGTCGACCCCCTCCAGCCTCCACGAGCTACTGTTCATCCACCGTCGACCCCCTCCAGCCTCCACCTGCGACTGTTCATCCACGGGCTCCTGTTCATCCAGCCTCCACCGCGCGCTACTCCACCGCCCTACTCCACCGGCATCGCTCAACCACCCTCCACCGCTCCGCTGCTCATCCAGCCTCCACACCACGGGTCCTGTTCATCCACCCTCCACGGGCACCCTCCACCGCTCACTGCTCATCCAGCCTCCACACCACGGGTCCTGCTCATCCACCCTCCACGGGCACCCTCCACCGCTCATCGCTCATCCAGCCCTCCACCACACCACGGGTCCTGTTTCATCCAGAGGCAACGCCACCGCCATCGCTCATCCAAACCCCCCCGCAATGCTCACTATTGATCCCATCGATCGGCTTCAGCTAGCAGCAGAGCGGCGAATCGCCGATCGGGTTCGCTTAACAGCCATTGATCGATCGCCGGGTTCAAGAACGCGTAGCTCGCAAAGGTAATCGCCGGGTTTAGTTAGAGCCCAACGCCGCCGGTTCGATTAGAGCCAACACTCGCACACACGCGCACATGTACGAGAGAAACGCGATCGCTTCAGCCCCGATCTCCCACCGTAACCGTGAACTCCCCGAAATTTTCCTCCCTCGCTTCTACCATGGTTTTTCCGTCATGGATGGCCCAAAGAATGTCATGCAGCTGCGTCTCCGCCCGCCCAGACGAAAAGCCCATTTTCTATCATGAGTTTTGTCATAGAAGTAGGAGCCCACCACATCTATGATGATACCGGTTTTGTCACAATTATCGCCATAGAAATGTCATATGTATGATGTAAAAAAATTCGCTTGGCCCAAAATGTCACGGATGTGTCTTTTTTTGTAGTGTTAGCAGTTTCGACCAAATCCATCACTTCTTCCCCCGACGCCACTGCTCCTCCTCGCCGACACCACCCGACACCCCTGCTCCACCTTGCCGTCGCCGCCGCCACCGATGTCGTCAGGCTGCTCGATGCCGCCGTCGCCGTCTCCACCGCCACCTACGCCGTCAGGCTGCTCAACGTCGTCGCCGCCGCCGCTGACGCCCTTTGCCCCCGACGACGGCGTCTACCCTCGCGCCCCTGCCGGCCCCGACGCACCGCCCATCGTGCCCTACCGCCCCCTATGAGCACCAGCCTACTCCCGCCTCCCCGTCTCCCACGCCCCGCCTCCGCCCTCCGCCCACTGCTAGTGCTAGCTATTAGATTTTTAGATGTTTTAGATGTTTTTAGATGTTTTAGATGCTATTTTAAGATGTTTTTACATGTTTTTAGATTATTTTAGTTTATGTTTAGTTTAGTTTTAAGATTAGGAAAATTTCAGATGTATAGTTATATTTATTTAGATGTATAGTTAATTTAGCTGTTGTAATTTGCTCGTAAAAATTGTGCAGTTTTGTATAAAAACTTTATTTTTTTTCATATGTACGAAAATGTAGAATGAAAACGAAAACAAACATATAAGAAAAAACAAAGGAAAAAATGAAGAAGGAAAAGAAAACCGCCTGGCCCGGCCACCACTGCATTTTCATAAAGTGTTTCCACCGAGTCTAGGTCGCAACGATCGAGCACCCGCGGCAAAGCAAGTCTTTTTTTAAGGTAGATCTTTGTTAAAGTGAGGGGGGACGTCGGGAGCACCCCCCGGCCCTCTCGCTCGACCAGAACTGTCGAGGACACCCAAACCCTAGAAAAAACGATGTCGGTCTTCTACCCCCTCCCGCCACGCCCCTTCCCGATCGACAAACTCTCTTGAGGCCACCCAAAGTTACCAAGTTAAAAGAGCGTTGCCGTCGAGGCCACCCCAAACCCTAGAGAAGCGTCGAGGCCAGGCCACTAATATGATTCCTTATTGTGCTTAGCTAGCTAGTTCTATGTTTGCCACTAATATATCCATCTGTCATGTTTCAATAATAATTGCCATGTTGTAAATATTTGCAGAAACTATGGATCCGCACCCCCGAGACGAAGCAAAAGAAGCGGTGTTGGGGGAGATAATCGCACACGAAAGTGATGCCGTCTTGTCGTTTCTCGACGACACATACACCGATGGTCTGGAAAGACATGATGAAGAAGCAGGCTACGACGATGATCAAAAAAGGAGGAGGAAGGACACCGTGATGACGGCTTCGGTGACCGAATGGAGGAGGAAGGACACCGTGATGACGGCTCCGGTGACTGAACGGAGGAGGAAGGACACCGTGATGACGGCTCCGGTGACCGAACGGAGTCCGGCCAGGTATATATATATATATTAATTAAGCATGTGCTGACTATAGCTAATTGATGCATTAATTGTTTTTGGTATGTACACATATTAACTCTCTTGTTCTTCTTCTTCTTTTCTAGCCCTCTGGATCGAGCAACACTTCGGTAACGAGACGAGGCCCGAAGAGAAATTTGTGCGCGGATGAAAGGTACACGATCATCGAAATTGATCGCGCTGGTCAACCGATTGAACCCCTCCGGACCAAGCAAAATTTAATGCTCAGTGCGGGGTTCTAGTTAGGGACATGATCCCGATCAGCATCGAGCAATGGTTGAAGCCTAAGGGCAAAGAATCTCAGGTGTCTTATGTCAGAGATAGGCGGAAAGCTGATCTTTGGACCGCGCTGAAGGAAAATTTCACCTTCCCGCCAGAGGAGGATCTGGAGAATCCAGTTAAAAATCCAATGATCAAGGCTTATGCTCTTAAGAAGATGGTTGAGCTATTCAGGAGGTGGAAGAATGAGCTGAAATCAACGTTTGTCGACAAAGACAAGACTCCAGAATTCATTGGCCGATTTGAGAAGATCAAAGATCAGTGGCCCGCATTTATCACCAAAAAGAAATCTGAGAGAGCAGCTAAGATGTCGGCGACAAACAAGAAAATTGCTGCAAAGAAGAAGCATCACCATCGCACGGGTCGTGGCTACCTGAAAGCCCGGCTGCTAGGGACAAGGCTGAGAATGACCTCATTGATAAAGGATCGAACCAGAGACGGACGCTGACTGCACTGCTGCAGTGACTTGGTTTCGGGTTGGGGAAAATTGACCTCAGAATGTGGAAGTGCTTGGACCAACAAGCAGCTGAACACACCCATCGAGAAGCTTCAGGAGTATATCAAAAAAGCGCAGCAAGGGATGTTCGTTCTAGACAGAGAGAACGACGAGCTCACAGAGGCCCTCGAGAATCCTGAGCACCCCGGACGGACACGAGGCACACCAGGCTCCCTTTCGTGGAAGGCTGGATTTCCCGAAGCAGGCGTTCACAAATGCCGGAGAGGAAGAAGAAAAAGGAGTTGACCCAACTACAAAGCGTTGTAACGCAAGTGTACAAGCGCTTAGAGGAACGAGATGCGTTCGCAGCACGCGACCCACCGGTTACACCGGCTACCCCGCCATCTCGGCCGAGAAGCAGCTGGCTTCCACGGAGCTGCTTCAGAGCCTGTCTTCACGGCCTCGGGCTACCGTGGATGCTATCACGAGTCTCAAGATTGCCACCTTATGACGAAGTGGATGGAATTGAAAGTCAAGGCGGTTGTTGGCTTTGTTGCACCTCCAACTCGGGCGCAACTTTTCACCGCCGGTCGATGCCGTAGGATATGCTAGGTGATGGTGGATGAAATCACGTATGATTTGAGGACTCTCGCTTGACCACCCTATGGGTGACGGGAGACTGGCTGGGTTCTTGTCTCAAGACTCCATGCCTATGGCGGAAGGAGCTCATCAACCTTCCGAACGGACGCCTCCGCCTCCTCCTCCTCCTCCCCATGAAGTCAGGCTCTCCGCCTCCTCCTTGGGCGAGTCATCGTGGCACTCAGCCTCCTTCTCCGGCAGGCGGCGGCACTCGCCTCCTTCTCCGCCTCGCGCGCGCGCCGAGAAGCCAGCCTCCGCTCTTCACTCGCCATCAAGGGCGAAGAGACGCCGCCGCCCGGCTGCTCTGGGCGCTGTCAGAGTCCTTCTCCTCCGCCTCCTAAGCAAGCACGAAGAAGACAGTTGCAGCAGCTCATGCCTAGCAAGACAGCCAGAGGTGGGAGGTAATAAAATATGGTCCTTCTTGAAGACTCACCGGGTTACCATACGAGAGGACTAAGGGAGTCCTGGATTAGGGGGTGTCCGGATAACCGGACTATAACCTTTGTCCGGACTCTTGGACCATGAAGATACAAGATTGAAGACTTCGTCCCGTGTCCGGATGGGACTTTCGTTGGCGTGGAAGACAAGCTTGGCAATACGGATATGTAGATCTCCTCCCATTGTAACCGACTCTGTGTAACCCTAGTCCCCTCCGGTGTCTATATAAACCGGTGGGTTTAGTCCGTAGGACAGAACAACAATCATACCATAGGCTAGCTTCTAGGGTTTAGCCTCTCTGATCTCGTGGTAGATCCACTCTTGTACTACCCATATCATCAATATTAATCAAGCATGAGTAGGGTTTTACCTCCATCGAGAGGGCCCGAACCTGGGTAAAAACATTGTGTCCCTTGTCTCTTATTACCATCCGCCTAGACACACAGTTCGGGACCCCCTACCCGGGATCCACCGGTTTTGACACCGACATTGGTGCTTTCATTAGGAGTTCCTCTGTGTTGTCATTTTTAGGCCCGATGGCTCCTCCGATCATCAACATCGATGCGGTCCAGGGTGAGACTTTTCTCCCCGGGCAGATCTTCGTATTCGGCGGCTTTGCACTGCGGGCTAATTTGCTTGGCCATCTGGAGCAGATCGAAGCTACGCCCTAGCCATCGTGTCAGATTTGAAGTTTGAACTACACGGCCGACATCCGGAGACTTGATCTTCGACGGATTCGATCCACAGCCGGGCGCCAGATCGCCACGACGGGCATGATTTAGCTCTGCCGCCAAATAGTGCCCTGGAGGCTGCACCCGCATCCGCTCTATCTGTGTAGGAACGACACCTATGGGATCGCAAGAATCGCTACTACGGTTGCGGGGCGCGGGGTCATGAGAAGAGCGGATCAAACAGATAGCACACGGTCTCTTTATCCAGGTTCGGGCCGCGAGAATGCGTAAAACCCTACTCCTGCTTTGGTGGTTTGTTTATCTGTGTTCTTGAACTAGCAATGGGGCGTGAGGAGCTCCAAAAAGCCGAATCCTCCTCCTGGTCGCCTTGGGCCTTGTTTTATAGGGAAAGGGGTTGCCATAGTGGCACACAGGAGGTGGAAAGGGTACAGTGATGCGAGTTTATCCCTCGCATTACATGACAAGGTGCCTTTAATGCGTCTTGCTTAGGTGTCCTTGCTTTATCGGGACGGGAGAGCCCTGCTCGTCTGTCGCCGCTCCCTTTCATGTCGACACGTGCCTCGCCAGCGGTGCCTGTGGTGCCATGTAGGCAGGCAGCAGCAAAATGAGGTGGCGCAGCTGGTGGGTCTCCACGAAGATCCGCTTGCTGCCACGCAGGTGCCTTCCCAACTGGTTGGGTCGGCAGCTGCATGTGAATGGTGGTGGAGGTTTGATTGGCGTGGGCCTGATGGTGGCCCTATGGGTGTCCTTGGCAAGGGCCTCGCCGTAGCCCCGGCAAGGGTCTTGCCGGGGCCCCGACAAGGGTCTTGCCGTGGCTCCTGCTGTCATCCCGGGCAAGGCTCTTGCCGGGGGCCTTGTGGTCCTCCTTGGCTGGGATCCCGACAAGGGTCGTCATCTTGTATGGTGTGTATCTGATCTTGAATGTCTTCACAAAGATCTGTATGCCACTATGGGGATGTCTCCCAAATCCTTGCCCCATGGGGGCAGTGGACTCAAGGGTGATTCCTCCGTAGGTGTGGGGCAAGCCGCCCTGGCAAGGGTCTTGCCGGGTTTGTTAAACCGCCCCCTGCAAGGATCTTGCTGGGGAGTCCGCTTCGTCCCCTTTGCTTTTTGTGGTCTTGGTCTTGGCGCTGCTTCGCTTCCTTTCGAGCTTCGCTCTTACCTCAGCTCACCTCCCTTGCCTTGCTCAGGGGTGGTGCCCGGCCAGACTCGCCTGCAGACAGCTATAGGGTACAAAAGTGTACCCTCTTTTCTACACCGACAGAGCCCCGGCCTGGGCCACATGTGCGCATTTCGCTGCTGGGCTAGGGCCCAAAATGGTGCGCGGGCAGGCGGGGTGGTTTTTACCGCAGTAAGTCTCTTCACGATCAAGCGCTTCCCATGCCTCCAGCGCGTGGCTCAAGCGTGGGGAGGCATGTGTGACGGGCGGCATGCGGGGCTGAGCCAGGCGCGCATGCGCCACGTCAGAGTAAAAGGCGGTTCGCGCCTTCCCATAAACGGAGGGAGGCGTGAGGCGCAGCCCATTTACTGAACAGGCCGAGGCGTGGTCTTTAGGCGCCCACTCCCACGATCACGGGGTGGGAGAGAGTCGCCTCACTGTCAGCTTTGTCTCCCGACTCCATTCAAGGCGGGAGATGGAGCTGATCCGCCGGAGTCATTGCGGCTGCACATGAGGGGCTGTTGATCAGCGGCACGCGAGTTCGCCGACTTCCCAGCCCTCACGTGATGTATCTTCGCCGAGGGTGGAAGACGCTCACCATATTCACCGCTGACGGAGGGGTCACTCCATTTCAAGCTGATGGAGGGTGGCCTCCTCTCCGCCAAGGTCTTCGGGTGCTTCGACTCGGGCAAGGTGTTGTGTGAGAGCTTTTCGAGATAGCGAAGACTCTCGCAGGAGGGCGCATTTAGGACAGCGGCAGCGATGACGAGGGTAGCGTAGACGGC